>VZSR01001065.1:1570770-1633404 GCA_013398615.1 Brachypodius melanocephalos | reverse complement strand
CCACTCTTCAGACCCCCACAGAATCCCTCAAACTGCCCCTTCCCACCAGGACTTCTCCCTCCCTGATGCCCATCCCTGGCACCACAGTGTTCCCACACCAAACCTCGGTGGCGATGATGGGATCCGGTGCAGGGGGTGGTGGTCCCTGTCACAGGGATCATGGAGGGGCAAGACGGTTTACATGGAAAAATAATTTGTTATTTTGGCTCCAGCCCTGCAAAAGACACCCTGAATATGATCCTGTCACATGGGCTTTGGGGATTAAATACAAGCTTTGTGATTAAGTCTTCCAAGTCCTAATCATGTCCTTCCAAGCTTGGTAAAAGTAGGGAATTTTGTTGTGTTGGAAATGTTGTCCCCATCAGAAACTGCCATTGCCTGTATGAGGATGTTGTGTCTGATGGCTCTGGGGAGGGTGATGCTTTCAGCTTCCCATAAAATTTGGGGCTGGATGAGGCTTTTTTATAATCTATCATTCAGAGCACGAGTGGCTTCTTGTACAAATAAGAGCTACAAACCCTTTCAAAGCCAGATGTTGACCATGCCTTGCCCTCTGATGACCATTCACTCCAAAACTCCCCAAACCTGGAAATTCCACTGTGACACTTTGAGGTCCTACTCATTTTTGGGGGCTGAGGGGACAGACACTGCACACAGTCTAATGCTTTCTGACCCTGAAGCAGTTCTTTTGGTAATGCACATGTTTCTAATGCAAATGTCACGGGATAGGAAGAGTGAACAGGGCAGGAAAGGGTGGGGGATCTTGTTGCCTGTCATTTTACACATTTGCTCTTAAAAGCAAGAATATTTCTCTGAGGGATGGGTGTCCTGACTGCCCACCATCCCAGCTGGTGGAGCACATCGTCCTTCTGATGCCAATGAGCATGTTTTGGGTAGAACTCAAACAGTTCCTTCACATGCTTGCACGGTGCCACTGCCAGAAACCAGTTTTTAAACCAGAAACAATTTTAAACCAGAAGTTTTAAAAGAAAAAGTCTTAAAAAGCAGTTTTAAAGCCTTTCTTCAGGCAATGGTTTTCCTGCCACTCACCAAGTGACACCCTCGAGTCATCTGCCCTTGGCCAGATGCCCCTAAAAGGTCCCATCTAAGTGCCCTGGGGCATGTGGGGTGCTGAGCACCCAGCCTGACTCTGGGGAACCCACATCCCACACCCTGCAGCTGCCTGTGGGGTGTACAAATGGAGTAGCACTTATTTGTTGGGGCTTTTGTTTTTTAATCCGAAAGTTTGACATCCTGCAAGAGGCTTTGGCAATGTTTTTTTTTTTTTTTTTTTTTTTTTTTTTTTTTTTTGCTCCAGGCTGTTTTTCTTGCTGCCAGTTTCCAGGAAAGAGCATGAACTGCAAGAAGGGCTCTGGTTTGGGGTGACTTTGCTCACCCCAAGTCAGGGTCATTACTGCAGCAGCCTGGAGGGGACTGGGGCACATTTGGCACCTCCAGCAGAGCGGGGGACAGGTCAGCAGTCCCCTCCTGAGGAACTCCAGAGTAGCCCAGAGACAGCCCCAAATCGCCCAGGGTAATCTCAAGCCCTTTCTCCTGGAGCCCACAGCCAAAAAGTGTCATCAAGTCACCTGCTGGAACAGCCCAGCCTGGGTAGTGAGGACCTTCAGGGGAACGGGACTGGGAGACATCATCTGGGATCATGCCTGTAGCCCTGGGAGCTCTGAGGAGGAGCAGAGCTTGGGAACAGCCCCACGGCACCTACAGCATCCCCACAAAACTCCAGCAGTGCAGGGAGGAGCAGCAACACCATCCTTCACTCAGGGTGAGGGACACTTGACGGCAAACAAACCCCAAACCCATCCCGACGACCACACCTCATCCACGGCCACACATCCTGAAAACCCTGGGCTGGGAGGTGCTGACACCCCACGGCACACACGCTGGGATCCAGAACAGCGGGGGGAAAGCACAGCCCGGCCCGGGCAGCCCCGGCAGGAGGGGATGCTCTCCGCCGGTGTCCCCGGCACATCCCCGGAGCTGCTCTGCCCGCGGCAGCGGCCGGTCCCACAAACTGCACCCGGCTGCTCCGGCTGTCGATGTGTGGAGGCGTGGAAATCCCACCCTCCCAGGGACATCCAGGCGGATATCCCGAGGACAGGAACCAGCACGTGCGGCAGCCTCGGTGCACATCCCAAAACGGGCCAAAGAGCGGGGGGAAAGACAGGTGAGGGATGGTGTGAAGCCGGGATGTGAAAGGTGACACAGGGCCGGGCTGAGCGGTGTGTCCGCACGCAGGCACTGAGCTCAGGAGCCTGGAGGTGACAGCAGGCGAGGAACTGGGCAGCCAGGACCGGCAAACCCACCCCAACCCGCCGAACTTCTGTTTCTGTCACTCAAAACCTCTGCTCGCCCAAGTTTTTAAAGCGAGCGCGTGTTATTCTAGGGCAGTGTTTTCTTTTCACACCAGGATGTGGTTAATCATTCCCTAAGCAGCAGCACACCGTGTCCCGGACGCCGTGGGGAAGCTCACGGAGGGCTCCCCGTGGGGTGAAACACCCACGTGCCGTGCGGGGCATCCCTCCGGACCCACGGGCACAGAGCAGGGCAGGATTCCCCGGCACTGCCCCAGCAGCTGATGCTCAAATTCTGCATCATCAAACACCCCTCGTTTCACGAGGGACACGGGGTTGCGTGGGGCGGGCTGGGGTCCCTCTCCAGGCAGGAATCCCCCTCCCTCCCCGCCAGCATCGCGGCCCCGTCCTTACTTTGATGTTGCAGAAGATACTCCTGGAGCAGGTGCCGGAGCTCTTGGGGATGTCAACCGGGGATTTGCCAACTTCGGGGTGGACTCCCATGGCGAGGGCTTCCCGGGGAGCCCGGAATCGCTGGGCTCCCGCCGCTCTCGGGCCCGTCCCGCCGCCCGCAGCCCGCACGGACTGTGCCGAAATCCCTTCAAGGCTGCGAGTGAGCCGGGCAGCGGGAGCGTCAAGTTTTTATAAGTCGGCTCCCGGGAGCGATGATGAAACGCTTTCCCCTCCCTCTTTTGCTCTGTGCGCCGAGGGAACTTTAAAGTCGCAGCGAGCGAAGGCAGCGCGCACGGAGCAGGTGGGGGCGAGGGCTCGGCCAGCCGGGACACTCGCGGAGTGGGGGCTCTGGAGGTGTGACAATGCTCTGCCCACCCCTGGGGACACCCAGAGCCCCGACCTTCCCCCGTGCTCCTCTGCCAGGCTGCAGGACGTGGCTGGACAAGGAAACGGCGCTGGCAGCGCAGCCTTCCCGCAGGGAACACGGTTGGGGTTTTGTTTCCAAAGCCCCCTGAAGGGGCGAGAGGAAGGGGAGGCACCTTTCAGCAGCTGAGATTTGGCTGCCAGGTGGTGGGAGGGGGAAACTGCGTGACCAGGTGGAGAAATCCTTCCCCGGCTCGGGAGGTTTTGGAGGGAAAAAAAAGAAAACAACCCAACAAAACTTCGGTGTTCGTTTTCGTAGAAAAAGCTGCGTTTGTGAAGCTCCTGAGCACTGTTTTTTTCACCAACACCTCTCGGGGCTTTGTTTATGCAAAGCGCTGATTTATTTTGCAAGCTCCTCTCAGCGGGAAACGCGTCAGAAGGAGAAGGGCAGGTTGATCCAGCCGGAGGAGAAACCAGCTTCGAGTGTTTTGTGTCCACATTATCGCAGGTGGGGAGGGCAGGGGGATCCCACTGCAAAGAGCGGGGCCCACCCTGGGCTGTCCTGAGGCTGGAGAAACCAATCCCAGCCCCCGGGATGGTTTCCCTGGGAGGGCTGGCGGGTCCCTGGGTGCGGTGCCAAGGACCGAGCCCCTCTCGGTGCCACCCCCGGCCCCGCGTCCCGGCCCTGGGCGCTCACCACGAGAGGGTGCCTGGAACCCGTGGGAAGCGGCTTCCCGGGGGCTGCCCTCCTCCCTCCCTCCCTCCGCACGACCCCCAGGTGAGGCCCCTCGGGATGTGACTCTGCCCAGGGCAGTGTGACAATCGCCACTGAGAAGATTAAAAAAGCTCCTTTTGGCTGTCACCTTCCCGGTTTCTGAACGCTGTCCCAGGATGCGTGGGTATCGCTGGCTTTGGGGTGGCAAAAGGAGCATCCTTGTTTTCCAGCTTTCTTTTCCCACTCCCATCCTCGAATTTGCCGGATCCGGGGTGTGAAGAGACCTTTTATTCCCTGTCAGAGTTCGCCAAGCCCTTTTACCCAACATTCTATGGCAAGACGTGGGAATTTCAGCCTTACCAAGAGAAAAACTCAAGAAAACCAACATCCCTGCTCCTCTCCCACCCTCCCTGGGAGCCCAGCGTGCCACTGACCTCATTTTTCAGGCCGTGCCTGACCCGCTCCCCGTTCAGTTTATCTTGCAGCAGCCGTGACGCTGCCTTTGTCATAACAACCCCCTCGTGTAGCAGCTGTTCTGGCCACTGACTCCAGCTTTTCCCTGAAAATTTCTCTCCATAGAGCAAAACGTAGTGGGGAAGATGCCTGACAAGTCTGAGCAGCAGGGGAACACCCCTGCCCTGATGCCCCATGCCATGGAAGGGGTTGGACACCCTGTGAGGGGGGATTGGTGACCCCCACAAGGCTCTGGTGGGTCAAAAGGGAATCGGGACCCTCTGCATCTGCCTCTGGTAAACACCTCTAAGGGCTGGATGTCGCTTTCCCACTGGAATTGTTTAGATTGGAGAAGCCCTCCAAGACCATGGAGTTCCCCCAGCACTGCCCAGTCCAGCACTAACCCCTGTCTCCAAGAGCCACATCCACTCCTCTGCTAAATCCCTTCAGGAATGGGGACTCCACCCCTGCCCTGAGCAGCTCCTTCCAGTGCCTGACCACCCTTTCTGGGAAGGAATTTTCCCAATATCCAGTCCAAACCTCCCCTGGTGCAACTTGAGGCCGTTCCCTCTCCTCCTGTCCCTGTTCCCTGGTGGCAGAGCCTGACCCACCCGAGCTGTCCCCTCCTGTCAGGGAGTTGTGCAGAGCCACAGGGTTCCCCCTGAAGGTTTCTCCTCAGCTCCCTCAGCCCCTCCTGGTGCTCCAGACCCTTCATGGACGCAGGTCCTTGCTGGGAACTGACCACACACCCCACTCAGTGCCTGGAGCAGCCTCAGACCTGCTGGGCAGCACAGGACCTGTCCCCCCAGGCACCACTGTCCTCCCTGGGTCTGACCACCCCCAACAAGCCCCTGCTGGATCTCAGACATGGAGAGGAGCCCCAGCAGGGCAGATTTGCTGGAGGGCAGGGAGAAATGATGCTGGCAAACCACACTGCTGTTGTATTTCTCAATGTGCAGCTCTTGCAATAGGTAAGGTAAGAAAACAGCTGGTTCATGCCCAGCCATGAGCCAGGGACTGCTCTGGGTCCCCCAGAGGCCGCTGACCCACCCCACATCCTGATCTGTGCTCCAGAAAAAGCTCCCAGGGAACATTTTTCCTGAGCAGGGAGCACTGCCCAAGCCGTGGCAGCTTTAATAGCCATAGTAACACAATAAAAGCTGACAATCTGAATTTAAAGTCCAGTCATTTCCAACCATCAGAGACCACCGTTGACATCTCCCAAGTTTTTATCCTGCTGGGTGTGAAACTCCAGCCCTTGGACACACGTTCATCTACAGCTTTCTTACACCAACACTGCTTTTAAATCAGGGGCTTCTGATTGTGCAACAGGCGTTAACAAAATTATCTGCATGTAAGAAAATGGGGTCTCTTGTGTCTTTTTGAGGATTCTCTACTGCATTTCACTTCCTTCATCCTGAAGATGAATGCATGGGAGGGAAGTGATTTCTGGTAGTCCTGGCAAGGGGAGGAGAGTTGGGTTTCACATTCTTCTCATCATGCTTGGTCAGGGCAATAGGGTTAAAGTGCCTGGCAGGAGAGATCCCACATTGGCAGGGTTTGGTTTGTTTTTGGTGTTCCCAGACTGCGCTTCATCCTCAGCCCTGGAAATGAGCTCCTCCTCCAGCAGTCACACTCCCCTGGCCAAGGGATCAGCAGAAGGAGAATCCCTCGTGCCACAGACAGAGAGGGAATCAGCTGCTTCAGTCAGCAAAGCTGAGCTCTCCATGCACCCAGCAGCTCATCCTCCAACCCAGCCCCTTCCCTCATCCAGAACAAGCCAAGGTGGAATGGTTTGTCTCCATATGGAACATGCCCACCTTGCACGTTTCCAATGGCCAGAGCAAACTTTCACTGGTGCAGCATTGTGGGGACAAAGACAAATCCCTCTTTGGGGTGCTCAGCTTATTCATACAACATCAGAACCCTCTGAGGCCACTTTCCTTCTGCTGGGGAGGTGATTGGGTCAAACTGCTTGAAAATGACCATGAATAAAGAGAAGACTCTTTCCCCACATGCCCCTTCCCAAATTCCACTGGGTGATGGGCTGGTGCTTTCCTGGGCTGAGGACAAGGCTCACTCTTCAGCCTGGCAGGGACTGAAGCACCTCACTTTTCCTCCACGGGATTGCCAGCCTGTCCTGCTCAATTAATTGTTGCCAGCTGGGCTTTAAAAACACAGAAATCATGGAAAGGTTTGGGTTGGAAGGACCTTGAAACTCCACCCCTTGCCAGGACACCTTCCCCTCCTCCAGGTAGCTCCAAGCCCTGTCAAAACTGCCCTTGGACACTTCCAGGGATGGTGCAGCCACAGCTTTTCTGAACTTTAAACTTGGAAATTATTTTCTTTAGCTGCTCTGCTGCCTCTAGAAGACCTCAGAGTGCTCTGACAGCCACCACTGAATGGAAATTGCCTTGCTGGGGAAGCAAACATGAAGCCCCTGAGCTCCTGGGAGGTTTCAGAATTGCAAGTATAAACTTTGTGCTGGGAATGTGGATTTAGAACCCCCAAGTTACCAGAGCCAGTCCCTGGGGGTGCAGAGCAGCACACCAACCCCACCCCTGCAGCCCCCATTTGTTCTCCAGAGCTAGAGATGTGGCACAGGGGGGGACAAGGACTGGAGTGGCATCAGTGGCATCCTGCCAGTGCCTGTGGCTGGGAAGGACAGAGCTGGGTTTGATCTGCCAGTGCTGTGTGTTTGGAGCAGGAATACTGCTCAGGGGAAGTGCACAGCTCTACCTGAAGAACAGGCTTGGCTGGCTCACAGCCCCACTGTCCTGGGCATGGAGAGTGAGGGGCAGGAGATCCACCAGCACCCCTGGGGGTGTCCAGCCTGGGGAGGGGACACTGCTGTCCCCACTGTGGAGAGGCCCATAGGGGATTTGCTTTTGGGATGAGTGACAGCTGAGCCCCAGAGCAGGAGGTGACACTGCCTGTCCTCCATCTGAGGCCACCAGCAGCCCTGCAGGGCAGCCAGAGCTATGCCCAGGATTAGGAGTGAGGGCAGGGTGGGATGGAGGGCAGGGAGGTGACAGCAGAGCTCCGTGCCAGGGTCAAACCTTCCCTCCCTTCATGCTGACTAATGAATACGTCAAGCAACTCCATCCCATGTCCAAACCCAGGCAATCAAGCCTCTTGCAGGGCAGTAAGCAGAAGCAAGGTGCGTTCTGGAGGGATAAATGGGAAGGCAGGTTTGGCCAGGCTGGGACTGCAGGGTGGCTGTGGAGCCTGGAATCTGGGAGGCCACAATTTTGGCAGGCTGAGACTTTAGGAAGAGCAGAGAGGAAAGCAGAAGCTCCTCCACTTTTAAGAGCTAGCAGGGGAATGGATGAAATGCTTTTAAATGAGCTCTGGTAGTGCTTTGAGTCTCTTAAAACAGCCACTTTCTTTTCCTCTGCCTTTTCTGTTTCAAGTAACTCCTGTTTATTCTGAGCCCACTTGACTTTCACCATCAGTCAAGTCAATGCCATGGTATAGAGGCTCTTCAGTTAAACCGTGGATGGCCTGAGGGGTGGATTATTTTGGTGGGAGAGCCAACTCTCCCTTCTCCACGACACCTTTCCCACCTCTCCTTTCTCCCCAGGAGCCTTTGGAGTGTGCCAGCTCCAAGGTGTCACGTGTGGGGCCTTTAGCTCAGGACATTCCAGAGGAGAAACTCTTCTGGCTGGTTAAAGGAGGAGGTGGGAGATTGGAATTAAGATTATTTCTTCCCCGCCCTGCCCATCCGTGTTGTGCCATACACGAGGGCAGCTGGAAGGACGGGCGATGACGCTCATCCCTCCCTGCAACGTGGGTGCTGTGGATTCCAGGGGTCACCCAGCACCCAAAGGACCTCCCCCAGCCCTCACACCCTCCTGGCACTCTCTGAGCACAGGGTTTCAAACAGCCAGATGCTTGCAGCCAAGCCAGAGCCCCGGCCTTCCCTGCAGGATGTGTTCTGCACACCAGAACAAAGAGACAGTCTTTGCCTCGGAGGATTTGCAATCTAAAGCATCAGTATCCTGTAGGAAAAGCAATTAAAGGAGGCAGACAAGGATCTGACAGAGCCATTCAAAGCAGGGCTGTGTTTCCTTGAAATTGCTTCAAGTGATCACGATGAGACAATCTAAATTACTTCTGCCCACTGCCAATGAACTGCACGGTTGGTAAATATTCCAGGAACAGTGCCCCTGAGCAAGGATTCTGCTGCCTGAAAAGGTACAGTCAAATATTTATGTAAAATTCCTTAACCTCCACACCTCCATGGACTTACACCCTGGAGAGACAATTTCCAGGCTCTCCTCTGCCTTAAAATGGGTTACATCCAGCAGCACCAAAACCTGCTTGTAGGAATGTCCTAAATCCCTGCAGGTCTGAGGTGCTGTGAGGGGTGAGACACGGGGCTGGCTCAGACCCTGAGCAGCTCAGGGAGGGTCCTCCTATCCAGAGGGACACCCCACGGCAAGGGGCTCATCCCAGGCCAGGGAAGAAGGTGGTGACAGCTCAGCATGACCTGTCCCAGCAGCTGCTCCCAGCTGGGTGTGATCCAGCTGCACTGGCCATCCCAGGAAAAGATGGAGAGCTCAGGTGTGATCCTCCTGCTTCCCTTGGGAAGGCCTGGCAGGTGAGGTGTGAGATGTGTCACTGTGTGTAACACCCTCTAATTCACTGAGGGCGAGGAGTCTCTGCTCTCTGGATGACAAGGGATTGATGTGAGCACAGAGTCCCTACAGACACCCCAGGCAGGGCCAGGAGGGCCGGGATGGTCCCTGTGGTTTTGGATATGAGACACCCCAGGCAGGGTCAGGAGGGCTGGGATGGTCCCTGTGGGTTCGGACACGGGACACCCCAGTGCCCACATTGGTCAAATCCCACTGGAAACCTTCACTTCCTCCCAGAGCTGATCCTTGTTGGGCATATCACGGAATCACTGGATGGTCTGGGTTGGGAGGGACCTTAAAGCCCACCCAGTCCCACCCCTGCCATGGGCAGGGACACCTTCCACTGTCCCAGGGTGCTCCAAGGTCTGCTCAACCTGGCCTTGCAGGGATGGGGTGGCCACGGTTTCCGTGGCCCCTTAAACTTGGAAATTATTTTCTTTAGCTGTTTTGCCTCCTTTAAAAGACCTCAGAGTGTTCTGGCAGCCACCACTGAATGGAAATTAAACTAAAAAAGCAAAATATCCAAAAGCTTTAATGGCTCTTTTCCCATTACATGACAGGAGCTGGCCCAAGCACTGTGCAAAGATCACAGCTCTGATCTGATTCCTCCTGAAACTGTTCTAAGGACAGTAAAACCACAAACTTTGGATGCTTGCAGGCTTCCCTCTGGAAAAAACATTAAATTCAATAAAAAGAGGATAAGTGAGAGTGAATTCAGCACATCTCATTCCTAATATCTCTGTCTCTGCACTCACATTGCTGCAAGTCCCGAAGCTCTGGGTATTGGTAAATATGGAATGAGAGTTATGTGTTTGCAAGGAAAATGTTTCAGTCTCCACTAACAGGCAGAAAAATATTTTTATTATACTATATAGTGACTTACTTAACAATGATGGCAACAGGAGTGCCAACAAAGTTGTGTAATCATCTCTTTTTTTTTTCTTCCCTATTTTGCTTTTCAACTGCTCCGAAGTTTCATGAAACTCTCCTTGTTTGGTCCGAAATCTTGCAGATCTCCTTGATGCTGTGGGGTATCACTGCATGGTTTGGGTGTCAGTGAGGAAGGGTCACCCTCCTCCATAATCCAGCCTGGATTTCAGGAAGAAAACCCATCAGGACAGCAAACCCATCAGGACAGCAAACCCATCAGGACAGCAAACTCACCAGGACAGCAAACCCATCAGGACAGCCCAGGGCAAAGCCATTAAAGCTGCTCTGCTCAGGCTGGACACGAGGCAGAGGCGGCTCTGAGCCAGGTGCCGGGGTTTGGCAGCCACCAAGCCATGCTGGCACAGGTTTTGTAGAGCCCAGCTGGGAACCAGGTTTGACAGACCCATTTCTGCATGCTCAAAGCAGTTGGATCTCTCTGTTCCTCCTCTGAGGTTTTCCAAGGAGACAACGTGCTACGAGCTCTTTACGTCCCCACACAAAACACCTTTGGAGGGTGTCTCTTCTCATGGGATTCACTCCAGCACTGAGATTTGGCAGCTCAAACCTCAAAAATAAGGTGAAGGCTTGGCCATGCCTTGGTACTGGCAGCTCTGGCTCCATCCCAGGCGTCATCCCGAGAGGAGAACGCGGGCGTTGCCCAGGGCAGGATGGAAACGGCAATGTCCGTCGTACAAAACGTGCTGGAAACGTTCTGTTTGGAGAAGCTGGAATCAAAACAGCGAAAAGCTTTTGGATCACAAGAGCCTCTCCAAACTCTGAGTGTGGGCAGGGAAGAGATGATTTTGAGCTGCTATCAGCATGAGCCATTACAAGTGAAATTTGTTTTCTTTGGAAAACGCAAGTCCAACTGGAACAATGGCTGGAATCGACATTTTGCAAGGAAAGATTTTGTTTCATCTTGAAAGGCTGCAACACCTTGAAATATTTTCCAATGGAAATGACATTTAGTTTCTGCTGATACACACGGGAGCCATCCCATCACAGTTTCCATCCTTCTCTGGCCCTTCCCACTTCAGCAGGAGGGATCCATGGAGCCACACGCAAAGAGCGGTGGAGAGCCATCCAACCATCTCATCCAGGGGGATGGAGAGCCATCCAACCATCTCATCCAGGGGGATGGAGAGCCATCCAACCATCTCATCCAGGGGGATGGAGAGCCATCCAACCATCTCATCCAGGGGGATGGAGAGCCATCCAACCATCTCATCCAGGGGGATGGAGAGCCATCCAAGCAGCCACCATGGGCACACCTCATGGAAACACCTATTTTAATGTGGAAAATGGAGGGTAAGACATCCAGTGGGATGTGTTTTGGTCTGAGGAGCTGTAAGACCTTGGGGGAAGGCCAGCAAATTAGGAGAAAAAGAGTTCTGAAATTTGACATATCACAGAATAGGTCAACAGGAGACCTGGGGATGGTTTTTAAAGCTCTTGGTTTCTACCTGACAGGAGGAGGAGGCCTCTTTGCATGTCCTCCATGGGCCGGGTGGGAGCAAGTCCCTGTGGACCCATGTCCAGGGCACTGCAGGAGCACAGGAGAGAAGCCAAAACCCCTGTCTAGTTTTCCATAAAGGAACGGAAGGAAAACAGGTAACAACTGAGAAATCTGAGCCCTGCTTTGTTGTAGTCTCAGGTTTCTCGTACCTGGAGAACTCAAGGAACCTCCACCCCTTCCCATCTCCAATCAGGATAAAAACTCTGTTCTTGAAAAGCTTCATCAGCAGAAGAAAGTTGCAGTCTCAGGTTGGCTGCAGCGTTACGCTTTCACAATTTCAAAACATTTCCTTTAGATCGTGTCTCTTTTAGCACTGTGTGATTAGTTCACATTCCTAAACAATCATTTCTGAGCAAAATAATCTGCTGCTGTTTCCTTTCAAAAATGGGCTGAGGACTCTGAAACATCTTCCTCCCCTCATCCCCCGCCCCACACCCTAAATGATTGTGAAAAGCTTTGGGTTTGAAACAAAATGTGTCCTTTTTTCCTTCCTCTTCTGAAAAAAAAAAAAAAATAACAGAGACAGGAAAAAATCACGGTATTCCAGTCAAACGCGTTGGAAAGAGAATCCTTTATTTCCTCTTCTCCTTTAGGAGATGGGGCAAGGGGGAACAGCTTGGAACTGAGAGAGGGCAGGGTTAAATGTGATATTGGGAAGAAATTCTTCCCTGTGAGTGAGGTGAGGCTCTGGAACAGGTTACCCAGAGAAGTTGGGGCTGCCTCATCCCTGGAAGTGTCCAAGGCCAGGTTGGACAGGGCTCAGAGCACCCTGGGATGGTGGAAGGTGTCCTTGCCCACGGCAGGGGGTGGGACTGGATGGGCTCTAAGGTCCCTTCCAACCCAAACCCTTGTGTGATTCCATAACCCTGCAAGAACATCCTGGTGGGGATGATGCTCAGCTCCCAGCCCACCCCACACCCTCGTGTCCCCCTGGCTGTGCTGGGAATGGGGCTGGTGGAAGGAGCCACTCAGCACCACATCCTTGGACCGAGTCCAGCCCACAGAGCCCCTGCCTCGGGGTATCAGCACTAAAATATCAGCAGAGGAACCTGACTGTTCCCAGCTGCCCTGAGGACAGCAAGGACCCGAGCGGCACAGGAAAGGAGCGAGCTTGGAGCATGGAGCGGGTGTGGTGAGGAGCTGCCAGCTCCCATGACACGCATTTTGCCTTGACACTCCACCTGAGCCACCTCAGAGCCACCCTGCCTCTCAGGTGACGGAGACAGTGACTGACTGACTGCCCAGCCTCTGCCACGGCTGCTCAGCCTCACCCTGAAGAATGAGGCAGACGTTTATTTTCGCAGGGAAATCAGTAAATTGTTTTGACAGCCATGCTGGAGCACTCCCACCCAGAAGAACTCCTTTGATCAACCATCTTCCTGATGGGCTTGACTTTACCTACCTTAGAAATCACTCATTCTGAATCAGGAACATTTTGTTCCTCGCCTGTGTCTGACAGCTGACAGCCAGATGAAGGATCTGTCGTAAGGTTTGAATTCCAGAGCAAAAGGCATGGCTGAGATCCCACCAGATGGATGCATGTTGGCTGGCTGCACAGAGACCCCACTCCAGCTGTGTTTGACATGCCAGCACAGAGGTGTAAGGGGAGACACATTCTAGTGTAAGAAGGATGTGGTCAGTCTCCTGAGGCTCTCCCGAAATCAACCCTTTCAAGAGTGAGCTGTCAGCTCATGGAGCAGGCTCGCCTGTTTTCCCTTGGAAGTGGCACTTTAAAGTTTCCCCACACCCTGAGAAAAAGGAGAGGGACAGGAGTTTCTGTTCTTTAGGGAAGAAACTCTCCTGAGCTACTCACCTGAAGGGAGGACCAGGCACTGGTGCCGTAGGGGTGGGATGGGAGAGGCCACTGGGGGAATTTGGTCAGCGTTTGGAATGGCACAGCCATCCTTCAGCTCCCTCCCTGCTTCAGGTCTCCTGGTGAGCTGCAGTTAAGGAGAATTGGCTTCACCTGGCAGGGGTGGGCACCATCTAGCCGGAACAGTGGGAAGCTGCATGGGCACCACCACGCTTTTTGGGGCCAGTTGAGCTCTTCACAAACAGCCTGCGGGGTGATTTCAGTGGGGGGTGCCCAGCCATCCCATCCCAAGCACTGCCCTTCTCTTGGTGAGGAGCCACCCAAGTCCTCACCCCATTCAGCCCAGACTCCGGCAGCTGTGACACCCCAGGGACCCCACACCCCAGTGCTCCCCTCAGCACCATCAAGGGAAAAGCTCTGACTCACACCCAAAGACCTCTTATCCATACGAGTTCAATAATTTCAGCAAGAAGGTAATTTCCTCAATGTCTATTCCTGTTGTTTGACCTCTGGCTTCGCTTTTCCTTCTTTTGCAAGGTCACCCCTCAGCTCAGGTCACGCTGGTGAGAAATGCCAACACACTTCTGGGAACTGCTGCCTGAAATGTGCCCACCTCTGTTATCTCTGTGCTGACACGCTACTCAAGGAGCCTCTTGACTGGAAACATTCAACTGGGAAGAGAAATGGGACATCCCATCCTACTCCTGCCTCCTCCCTGCTCCTTTGGGGAACGTCTGTAGGAAACTCAACCCTGTCCCTCGCTGGCCGGACACTCAAAAGGGGAGACTGGGCTGTCCTGACCCAACAGCTTCATCACCAAGGCACCAAACATCAGACAACAGCTTTCCTCATGTGACTTATTTTTTTTTTAATTCCAAATTTAAAACACAATGAGCCTGGAAGGACAAAAATAGTGGTTTAAATTTAGGTGGGATAGACTGAGAGGCACCGTCGACACTTCCCCTTCCAGCGACAGCGGTCTGCAGCCAGGAGGGAGCAAACAAAGCAGGAGGAGAAGCCAGGCCAGCTGTAGGATGCAGTTGTTGAGGAGATAGCCAAGGAAAGATGATAGCATGATGTTTGTCCCGTGGAGACTCTCTGGACAATGCCTGACTCATCGTTTGCTGCCTGCTCCCCTGCTAGAGCAAGCGAGGCAGGGGATGGAACATAACTGGAATAGGTGGAGCACAGCAGCAGTTCCTCTCTCGCATGACTCAGGCTGGATCTCCTCCCATCCCCAGAGGCCCTGGTATTTGGGGTCTTCCAGGGATCCAAGCTGTCCTCTCTGTGGGCTCTTGATGCCAGCAGAAGGCTCTGGGCACCTCGAGGCTCATCTCCCTCTCCAGTGCCGCCAGGAGGTTTGCTCTCAGATGAACAATGTCAACTCAAACCCAGTCTGGGCACAAACAGAGCAGCAGCAGAGGGATGGGAAGATGCTGTGAGGAAGCTAAGATTCAGCCAGTTCCCCTCTGCTGCCACAAACAGCGATGCAGACCTTGCCTGGTCCATCCATGCATCAGGAAGCAGATTCCTAACTCACCTAAATTAAGGAAAATTAACTCCTGCAGAGGTTGCTGGTGCTGGCACTGGCAGCAGCTGCTGCTCCTCCAAAATGCTGGGGGAAGACCCAAGGACAGGCACATCCACCTGTCCTGGCAGCCAGGAAAACTCCCAGAAGAGATGCCGAGGATGTGATGATGCAAACCTGGGGCTACGTGGAACCCAGAGGGGAAAGATCACAGCCTGGTGTGGACAGAACCCAGCAGACAGGTGGGTACAGGCAGCAGGTCTCTGCCACTTGAATGCAGGTGGTGCCATCCAGAGGGACAAAGTTTCTGGATTTTCCATGGAGCAGTGCTGTGCCATGGTCTAGAGACAGTTGCTTGGGAAAATAACTATTGATGTAAGACACGGGGCATCCTCCTCACAGGTCATGGGCACAGAGGGGTTGAAAGAGCAGGATTTGGCTCTGTCTTTGTTCCCCAGGCCTTTCCCTGCCTCCTCCAGCCCGTGTGTCCAGAGCCAGCCCTGATCCTCGATGCAGCCAGGACGTTTCACAAGAGAGCGCAGCAGCACCGAAGCGGGAGGAATCCTCTGTGAACAGCCTGTCCAGAGCTGGACACCAGCCCGGGACTCCTCGTTCTGCAGCACAGCCCAGCATCACCGGAGATAAGAGGCAGAGCCACTCACACAGCCCTGAGCGACAGCCAACACCTCTCCTGGAGGGACCAGCCTCGGGAACAGCACCTTCAGCACCCAAATCCCCCGGGGAGGGCAGCAGGTTGTGCCCCTCCTTGTGAGGAGGACACCAGTGCCAAAGTGGGGGCTGCAGGTCTCCCACCAGTGCCCATGGGGGTGGTTCTCCTCCCAGAGCCCGTGGACACATTCCAGGGCATGCCAGGGCATGGCAGTGCTCTCTCACAGGGAAGGGACACAGTACTGGGATGTAGCCTCACTGGAGCATGGGGTGTTCCAGCTGCCTTTGGGACAGTCCAAAAATGCTCCATACAGAGAGTTTGGGGACAGCTGCAGCTCCCTGGGGTGGCTCCAGGCAGTTCATAGAACCACTGAATCCTGGCATGGTTTGGGTTGGAAGGGACCGTAAACCCCACCTCATTCCAAAGACCTGCGGACACCTTCCACCAGACCAGGGTGCTCCAAGCCTCATCCACATGGAGTGTGCAGCACGCTGTGCTTTGACTGCCAGCTTGGTGTTGGAAGCATTCCTGGGAATCACACAGGAATGGTGAGGACATGAGACCCAGAGTGTGATGTGGAGTTTGATTTAACACACTCAGTGTTTATTTGGTGAGGTGCTTTAAGAAGCAACTTCTCATTCTTTGCACAACAACGTACCCGGGGAGATCCAGCCCCTCTCCTGCTCCTGCCATCCTCTCCAGGAGCACGAGGTGTTTCTGATGGGTTCCCAGGCCAACTTTTCCCTCTGCAGCACCCAGTCCCTTCCTACTTGCTGGACAACACCGCAATTCACAGAATCTTATGGCACAGAGCAAACCCAACAGGTATGGGGTGCAAACAGGGAGAGCAGACCTGTAGCTCCTTAGGGCAGAGCCGTCCCCACCGCACAGTGCCAAGTCTCAAATGTTTTTCAGCCTCTTTCGCAATCCCCATCCCAGGAATTCTCACCTGGCCTGCTGGCACCTCTTCAACTCAGAAAAGTGCCAGGACAGGGGATTTTTCAGGCCTTCATGGGTAATTCCCTTTTTCTTGGGCCAGGTGATACCGGGACATTCTCCTGCAGAGTCCAAGAAGAAAGGTAAACAGGACACTCGATGGACTCAAACAGAGGGTGTGTGCTTTTCCTCAGCATGCATTTTGAAAAGGCTGACTGGAATGCTGGTATGGCTTCCTCTGGACTGGGAATTTCCTCTGCCACTGCTGGGGCTTGGATCAGGACCAGACGAAGAGGCGCCTGTGTTGGTAACACGGCTGGAGATGAGGAGACATCTGGGTGGCAGGTTTTATTTTCTCCCACCATTACGTGTGTACAAGAAACTCTTGTAGGAAGGGTCCTCCTTGGGAAGGATTCAGTAAGAAAATCAATGGTTTCAGCAGAGAAAACCCCAAAGAAATTGTGCACCCAGGTGAAAGCAGATCCAAAGAGGCTTTGCTCCCAAATTCAATTCCTTAATTAAATGGGAATGTGTTGCACTCGAGCTCAATGGAAAACAGCAGAAATGAGACCAATAAGAGGCAGAACCTGAGGAAACCATTTTTTGATCAAACACCATAGATTCAAGCAGAGGAATGGGTTTCTAAAGAAGCTGTGGCTGCCCCATCCCTGGAAGTGTCCAAGGCCAGGTTGGATGGGGCTTGGAGCAACCTGGGATAGTGGAAGATGTCCCTGCCCATGGCGGGTGAATGGGACTGAATGGACAGGTCCCTTCCCACTCAAACCCTTCTGTGATTGTAGGATTTAATGCTCCAGATGGAATGATGGTTCTATGAAATGGAAACCAGTGACTCTGTTGTATGCCAGGTAAGGACCAGGGATCCCCTGGCACAGCTGGCTTTGTCCCAGCTTGGCTGTGCAGACAATGCAACACAGGTGCCAGAGGGGAAACCCCTGTGTCCCCCAGCAGGACATTCCATGGCTTCCCATGACCAGAGAGCGATGGATGTCCAATGTGCAATCTGTTGGTCCCTTTCCCCAAAGACTTTGGGAGCGTGGTGGTCCTTTTCCATGACAGATGGAAATGAGTGAGGTCCAGGTACAATATTTTCCCTGCTTCATTGTTTTCAAGCCCTTTCAGAAGCTGAGTTTCCAAAGAGAAGGGTGGGTTGGCATCACCTTAATGAAAACTAATTAAACATAATTATTTAGCCCTTGGAAAATATTCCGGCTCCACCAGGAACACCCTGCAGTTGGCTTTTAAAAGGCAGGAAGAAAGTACTTTTCCAGGAGCAGGTTTTCATATCGGCTGATGTGCTGGGGAGAGCTTCTCATTGAGGTCTTTCATGCTCACAGAAACCAGGTTGGCCAAGAGTCTGGCACAAGCAACCTGAGCCTTGCATTTTTGAGAGTAAGGAACAGCCTCCTCCACCCAGTTTCATGGATTTAGGAAATCTTCAGGGAGGTGGGTAGAGTGTGGAGGAAGCTTCACCCACATCTTCTGCTTTTTCTCTGAAAGCTGCTGGATTTGGGGCTGAAGAGGAGGCTTTATAGAGTAAGACAATTCCTCCCCAAACATTCTCTGCTACCAAAATGTCCCAAACCACACAACCAGCCACAGATCAGTGCGTTCTGTCTTATGATCTCAGTGAACTGGAAGGGCCATTTCTCAGAAGTGTGAACAGTCAGGGAAGGGTCAGCCCCTGGTTTGGAGAAATGGATGAGCATCAAGTTAAGTTTGAGTTACTGGAAAGGCTAAGGAGTCTGGGTTCTAAGGATCTGGTGTTTATATACATTACTCTTTTCCTCTAGTCTCCCATGGCTCTGCCTCTGTTTCTCTGTTGCCCCCATCTCAGCACCAAGGACATGCAGCACTCAGTGGTCCAGGCAGCAAAGGATGGGAAAATCCTTCTGACCTCTCCCTCCTTGGGATGCTTCTTCATCTCTCCCCTCCATTTCCTGGGAGTTGAATTATCCCAGAGCCCTTTGCAATTCATTCAAGGGGATCTCTCCATAAACACATCCCACGTGGCCAGAGCAGCTGTGGCTGCCCCATCCTTGGAATGTCCAAGGACAGATTGGACAGGGCTTGGAGCACTGTGGGATAGTGGAAGGTGTCCCTGCCCGTGGCAGGGGGTGAAATGAGATGAGCGTTAAGGTTCCTCTAACCTAAACCAGTCTGGGATTCTATGTTTCACATCTGGGATCCTGTGTTCCACATCTGGAACCTTACCATCACACGGGCCAGTGTGGCAGGGTGGGATCAGTGCAGGCAGTGCTCAGGCACAGGAGGGGACAGTGCCTGCCAGTGCCTTGGAGCTGTCTGATGGAGGAAGCCAGGAGCAGAAAGGCTGGGCTGAGTTCTGAGCACCAGCCATGCTCTTCCTGGAGCTGACAGAACAAGAAAAAGGAATTGTGTGTTGCAAAACCATTGGAGTCTGCAAGGACACAGCAGAGACTGACCCAGCCTGGCCAGGCTTTGCCCAGAGGGAGCCCCGTGACCAAGGTGGGATTCTCAGATGTCAGCCTTTCACAACCTTTCTTCCATGGCAAACATGTCATTTTTGATTGAAAAGAGCCCAGAGGAACCTGCTCTCAGGCAGACAACCCCTGGCTCCTGGGGCCACTGAAACAATGGGAGCTCTTTAGGAAGCAGAGATGAGCCTGTGCTGATGTTTTTGGGCCATCAGTGTTCCAAAGAGGGGTTTGGGACGCTTGACCACCAGGGAGGTGGCATCTGTGGCTCAGAGAGAAAGCCAAATCCTGATGAGATGCTGCTATTCAGAGGTGGAAGTAATTAGGTGACACTGTCTCCCCTGCAATGATCCAGCCAAGGCTGGCAGCTCCCCTGGGGAAGGTGCAGGCTCAGCCCAAACCCACATTGGGGGTGTTTTGGAGAGGGAACAGCCCAGGATCCCCTCAGCCTCTGCAAACCCAGCTGCACCAGCAGCAATGTGACCCCCACACCACTCACAAAGAGGAGCCTGAAAGAAAACCTGAAGCACAGATCCCACTTTTTAATGGACAAGGGGACTCAGGGATTCCAGAGAAGACCATGCCCCACTCTGACCCCTCATCCTTGTGCCACGGGGCTGCACCTTTTCCATGTGATCACTCACATGGAAAAGTGTGAGGTGAGCACAAGTTTTGTAAGTCATGGCTAAAAATCACAGCATGTGCCAACACTGGGGTCATTATTGGAGCAGTAGGTCAGGCCTGTAGGAGAAAGCAACACCTTTTATTAATATTTCTAACCAAAACATCACGTCTCCCTCTCAGCCTCCTCTTGCTAAAGGTGTGCACAAAACTTTTCCTAAGTCTTCCCAGCTGAGTTTCTAGGGCAGCTTCTGGCATGTTTATGGCAATTTCCTCTGGTTTGTTCATTATTTTGATATCCAAACTGCCTTCAGCATGGTCAGAACTGATTGTGGGTCTTCAAAGCCTGGGCTGGGCTGCAGAGCATGTCCTACACCCCCAGCTACAGAAATGTGCAAGAAGAAGACTTGCACAGAAAATATTGTTGGAATATCAGCTGGAAAAGGGTGGGGTTTGGCACTGCACTTTGGGGCAAAGTGGACAAGAAGATAAAGTCATACACAGAGGATGCTCATTTAAGAAAAGTGATCAAAGGAGGCGTTTTGGGTAATCAAATACAATTTTTATCTCCACGGAGGAAAACTTGAGTTATACAGCCCACATATACCCTCTGGAGCAGAACTTCAAGGAAGAGAAACTCCCTGCATACTTTGGGATTCCTCATTTACTGAGAGAGGGCTGAATCACAGCATTTGACTAATCACAGCGAGCAATCTGGCTTTCTCCAGAAAAACTCACCATGGCACAACTTGTGCTGCTTCCCCTGCTCTGGACCGAGCCACAGTTGAGATTTCCCAGGAGATCTGAAAACTGAGACACTTTGCTGAAACCCTTGCCTGGTGGATATCATCCAACTTTCAGTTTCCAAGGCCTCAAAAATACCTTCTCAGGAAGCAACACAGCCCCATGCCAGTGGTGCAAACACAACCAAAGGCAACCCAAGGCAAGATATCGAGTAATTTACTTCAGGGTCACTCGGGTTCTTTTGTGCTGACAGGGCTGAGGGGGAAAAGAAAACAACTTACATTTGAGAAGTGGATTATTTACAGGGTTCTTTGACCCTCCTGTCTTGCAGCTCAGGATCTGGAATGGCTTTCAGGGTTTTCCACTTCCCAGGTATGACCCAGGCTGAGCTTCAGCACAGTTGCCACCAAGTCGCTTTCTCAGCCAGGAAAAAACAAAATCCCTTCAGATCTACTTGTGGTAACTCCTGACTTCCTCTTCTTTTGTCTCCTCACTCCCTGGGTTGCTGCCTCTTTTTTTTTTTTTTAAATATAAAATACCTTTAAGGATGTTAAAGTGGAGCAGTTAAAGGATGTTAAAGGGAGTGGAGCAGCCTGTGCCAGGGGTGGCTGCCCCGTGCCACAGGACAAGAGCGATTTCCTTGCAGGAAGGGTTGACTGCCTTGGCCAAAGACCTCGAGCTGCCTGGGGAGCACGAGTCCTGCAGCGGAGCAGACAGGATTTCCAGCCTGGAGAACAATTGCCATCAGGATGTGTTGCTAAGGTCACAAGTGGAAGCAGCAATGATTTCCATGCCAAGACTCTCCAGAGAGCTTTATCCAGGCTCCAAAGACAAGCGAGGCTTTGCAAGAGAGACACAAGGAAGCTGGACCTAGACCATTCCTGCAAGGAGGAGCAATGGATGCTCAGCATTCCCCAGCACCACATGGATCACCCTGGATACCTGTGGATTCGTGGAGGAAGGACCAGGGTGTTGTTCCCATTACCTATTCACGGGACTTATTTCCTTCATGAGGAGAGCAGCAGAGCTGAGTCGGGCAAAGCCAAAAATGACGTGGGCATGGCTTCCAAGGAGCATCCTGAAATGTTCCCTTGAGGCAGGATAGTGATGTCCAAAGCTGGTGCAACCCAGACAGGGGTGAGAAGCTTCTTTAATGACACAGAGTGAAGGGAGGGACAGATCCACACCTCTTCCCTCGGCCTCGAGACAAGGATGAGAGGAGAGCAGCTGTCACCCAGCAGTCCAGACAACACCCAGCTTCCCACAGCAGTGGTCCCAGCTGGGATCAGGAGGGCAGGTCAGATGATTCCAGGGTACATGCAGACCCTCAGGATGGGGAAGGGAATCCAGCAGTGATTCCCAGCAAGCTGGACACACAGGGTGGCATTTTCCTGCGTCAGTGGTGGTGCAGGGCCAGGCAGAGCTGGCTGTGAGTCAGCACAGGAGCGGCGTCCCTTGGCACTGCACTCTCGTCCTTTCTCCAGTTCCTCCTTCCCCTTCTCCCTGCTCTCCTGCTGTGGTTTCAGTGTGATGTTTTCCTGCTAAGCCCACGTGTGTGGAGACATGCCCATGCTTCCCCCAAAGCCCCCTGAGCCATGGCATTGACGTCAGCAGCGCTCCAGCTGTCAAACAGGGGAGATTAAGGCTTGGCAGGCGGTGCCAAGCCATGGAGCGCGCATGCCTCCCCGGGCAGGTGAGCAACATTCCCTGCCGAGCAGGAACAGGCACATTGCATCAACCCCTCTGCTGCACCTGGACACCTGACCCGGCCTGATCCCAGCCTGATCCCAGCCTGATCCCGGCCTGATCCCTGCCAGGGGCTGGATCGTGCCCCAGGGCTCTGCAGTCCCTGTGCTCGTGGCCCAGCATGGTCAGAGGGCACAGGGCTGGAGGAGGCACAGCCCTGGCAGGGGCTGCTGGTGGCTCCAGCCCACGGGAGGGTTCTCCAGCGTGCCAAGGGATGTGCAGTGCCAGGAACAGGCCTGGGGCTCGTCCCTCCCTGTGTTCTGCCCAGCACAAGGACAGAGGCCACGGCGTGCTGCCTCTTGCACGGGAGCGGAGCAGCCAAAGCCTCGCTCCCCGCTCGGGAGGTTCAGCCCTGGGGTTCTTCCTGAAGCAGACAAACATCTTCATGACGCTCAGTCCCGACCCACAGCGAGAGCCTGGGCAACAGGGAATGTCTGGCACATGGCCAGGCTGGCACCAGCTTGAGGGAGCAGCTGGAATCGCTCCTGGAAAACAGGAGAGGAGCTGCTTCTAGTCATCATGCTTGGCCATCCCATCATCCTGGCTTTGCATGCCAACCTTCCCATTCCTGCTGCAGGGACAAGGTGCCCCACTGCCAGCAGGGCTGCCAGGACCTGTTTTTTTGCCAAAATAAAGGCAGGAGAACTGCAAACACCCAGCACTGCCAATGTAACTCAGCCCCCAGGCTGGGCTCAACAAGGACCTGGGGGCCCTCAGGGCCAGAGGAGAGACAGAAACATCTCTGTGAGCAGAGCAGAACCTGAGCCACCAGCAGGGCACCAGCAGGGCACCAGCAGGGCACCAGCCTCCCTCCCAACCTTCACTCCTCAGCAAACAAGCAGAGCCAGGAGGGCACCTGAGGTCAGAGGAAGGTGATATACAACACTCAGAGATGGGAACCCACAAGGATGTGACAACTCCAGCACAGGCTACAAACCCTGTGGGGCTCGTGCCCTGCTTTCTGGGACGATCTCCCGGCTTGGTGTGCCTCCTGCTCCAGCTGCAGGATCCTGCTGGCAAACTGGGTCTCAGCAGGTGCAGGAGGGAAGCACGTGGCTCACCCAGGTGGGACAGACAGCGCTGGCCTGGGGACAAGGGCACAGCACATCCATGGACGTGGCCAGTGTCCAGGTCCTGTCCGCTCCCTCCACACCAGGCTGGGAACACAGACCCCAGCACCAACAGGAGAGCCAGGCCCTGCCATCTCCTCGTGCCAGGGCTCCTGTGACTCACCCTGCCCCTGTTGGTGAGGTCCTGCCCCTGTTGGTGAGGTCCTGCCTCTAACCAGGACATCAGGAGATGCTCCCTCTCCCAGGCTTCCCTTCTCCAGCTCCAAGGACCAGGTCAGGCCCAACCCAAGCTGCCTGTGTTTGCTGGAGTCCCTCTCTACAGCCCAGCCAGGGCTCAGAGCAGAAGACGGGGGTGCCCAGGGCAGGAGGTGCCATGGGTAAGAGCTGCTCCAGCTGCAGCAGGCTGGCAGGGACAGCGCTTTCTCTTGGGCTCTGTTGACTTCTCCTCCTGAGTGGTCCCTGGTGTGGTGGGATTCAAGGGGCCCCTGTGTGCTGCCCTCTCTCACGCCCTTCACACCAACCCTGCTGGCAAACCTCGCCTTTCACCCACCCTTATCAAAGGCCTGGCCGGATGGGAGGGGAGCAGATGGCCTGTTTGAGTCCTTCCCATTTGTGTTCCCTCAAGACAGTCCCAAAGGAAAACCCTGGAAGTCATTGTTCTATTTTGGTCCAAGGAGGGCATCCAGCACAGCTCACACCAGGAGGGGCTGTGCTGGAGGAAACTGCTCCAGGAGAAGGGTCCCACCAAAGGGGCCCAGGGGGAACATCCAACATGAAATCCAGACAACCACATTGTGCCCACCTTCCTGGAGCACCTGCCCAGGGCTGACAAGACACTTTAAACATCACCCCCACAAAGCTCCCTCCAGGAGCTGGGATGGCAAGAGGGATGAACAGTGCCATGACTCAACATGAGTCAACATGAGCCAGGCATGTTCCTCTCTGCAGGAACATCACCAGGGCTGCTGGACACCAGTGCCTAGAGGGGACAGGAGCAGAGGAACAGAGCACTGGAAAGAGCAGCAGCTGTCACCAACAGGCTGAGAGAGCCAGGGGTATTCACCTGGAGAAGAAAAAGTTTGGGGAGACCTTCTTGCAGTCTTTTGGTTCTTACAGGGGCTTATAAGAGAGAGAGAGAGAGAATGAATTTTTCCACAAGAAAATAGGATAAGGGGAAAAGGTTTTAAACTAAAAGAGGAGAGATTTAGATTGGATAGTGGGAAAAAAATGTTTGCTGTGAGTGAGGCAAGGCCCTGGCACAGGTTGCCCGGAGGAGCTGGGGCTGCTCCATCCCTGGAAGCATCCAAGGCCAGGCTAGATAGAGCTTGGAGCACCCTGGGATAGTGGAAGGTGTCCCTGCTCCTGGCAGCGTGTGGAATGAGATGGGCTTTAAGGTCCCTTTCAAAGCAAACCATTCTGTGATTCTGCAAAAAGCCCAGGGTGAGATTTTTCACAGAAAGATGCACTGAATCCCCCACCCTACCAAGACACCCTGCAAGTAACACCCACTGTGCCCACAGAGCCATGGTGTGACACCCAGCTCTGCCCTTCTGGCTGGGCTCTGGGTCACTGCAAGATCCTCATACAACAGGAGATCATTTTCCAGCACCATCTCTGCTGCTGAGGATTTTTTCCTGTCCCCATGGCTTCCTGGATGGAGATCCCTCACTGTAAGGACACGGTCCAGGGCAGGACACGCTCACCCATCCTGACACAGCAGCTCAGCAAGCACCTGGCTCCATCCCAGGGTGTGGCTGGGACAGGTGACAGGCAGCCACCCCACCCTGCCACTGTGTCACTCAGCTCTGACATTTGCTGCTCCTCAGCTCTCCCTGCATATCCCTCAGTGGTATCTGAATTTCTCCCACGTCCAACTCCCTGCTCACACCAGGATTGGTCTGGATGGCCTTTAAAGGTCCCTTACAACCCAAACCATTCCACGATTCCCTCGTGTGTTCCCCACTGGGTTTGTGACCTTCAAAATACTCAGGTGTTTTGGTCTCACCCAAGTTTTCCTCCATCTTCCAGGCTGAAGTTTTCCTGCTGGCCCTGTTTCAGTGCATCCCACCACTGCCTCCCCTGAAACACCTGCACAGAGCCCCAGGTCTCCTCTGGGCACTCCTCCTCTTCCACGGCGGAACCTTCCAGGAAAAAGCTTAACCGAAAATCCGCGGCCACACGGACTTCGACCAGAACGAAAGCAACAAACAAACATAAAAATCCCAACCAGGCCCATCAGCGTTTCCACTAAACGCCGGGGGTGAAGGGAAGAGGAAGGACTGGGGTTTGTTTTCATTCTCACGCGGCCCCACGCCAGCCTTTATCTCCGTCAGCAAACAAACCACGAAGCCACTCCAGGGAGGATGTGCCTTATCCCGGAGAACACGGAGCCACCCCGCTGCCCTGAGCCCAGCCTGCAGCCAGGGATGCCAGCAGGGCATCTCCTCTTGAGGTTCTGTGGCATCAGGGATGGCCTGGCTGTGCAGGTGGCACCTGCCTGCTGTTCCCAGCCCAGGTGTGAGTGTCCTTTGTGCTGCTGGGAGGGAGGATCCCTCTGCAAGGTGATGATCTCTGTGTGGTGGAAAAGCATCCTTGGGTTGTCCTGCTCCCAACAGTCACGGAAGCCACAAGGTTGGGAAAGTCTTCTGAGATCATCAAGTCCATCAGCCAGCATCAGAGAGTTCACCACTAACACACGACCTCAAGTGCCACATCCACATGTTTTGGGAACACTTCCAGGGATGGTGACTCCAGCACTTCCCTGGGTAGCACGTTTCAATGCCTGACAACCCTTTCTGTGAGGCAATTTTTATAGTATCTAGTCTACTACCTCCTTATGGAACATCCCTGGACACAGCAGCAGGGACAGGTGACCCAACGTTGTGCTGGAATCCTGGGGGACATTCAGGAAGCAAAGCCGGCTCATTCCTGGGGACTCCACACCTTGCTGGGGTCAGAGGGCGATGCTTTTGTTTTGCTCCAGGTTCTGACATTCCTGGGAGCTTACAGAAGGCGCCTTAGAAACCTGCCAGCCCTCTTGACCCCTTGCTGCCTCCTGCCAGTGTTGGCTCAGGTGCTGCCATGCAGGTGCTGCTTTGTTTGCCCAGGGCACGTGTTTGCCCCGTGGTTGGTGCTGGCTGCTCCCACCTCTCCAGGCCCTGCCCAGCCTGGCTAACAGCTCTGTTATTTCTGGAGGTCTCCCCACAAAGGCTACAGCTCCCACCCATTTGTTTCCTTCAGGCCGAGCTCGGAGCGTCGCTCCCGCTTCCCTCGGCGAGCACATCAGCCACCTGCCTTTGTTTGGACAAGCCAAGGAATGAGGCTCTCAGGGCTGGAGCGTGCCAGGCTGGAACGTGCCACCCACAGGGACAGCTTGGCACAAGCTGCAATAGGGAAGCACATTCTGAACATGTCAAGCAAGTTCACGAGCCTTTGGTGGCATCAAACCCTCTGCAGTGGAACCAGGGTGCAGCCCAGCAGTGCAAAACTGCCAAAGGACTTGAGCATTCCCTCCCCAAAGTGCGGCCAAAGGGCTTGGAAAATTCTGGATCTCTTTGGAGCAGGCAGGCCCTCACACACACAAATTGGGTTTACAGATAATTTGACAGCTTTGCATGACTCCATTACAGAGGAATTTGCCCTAAAGACCCCTGATGAAGGAGGTTCTGGGGTGAGTGGGGTGGCCACAGCCACGTTTTGCAGAGGATTCATAGGGGCAGGGAGCAGAGAGGCTGCTTTGCACCACATCCCACCAGGATTCACCCATAGGGGCTGCACATTCCAGGTCCTCCTGTGCCCTATGCTGGGAGAAAGGGAGTCTCTGCCAGCCTTTTTTACCCTCATTTACCTTTAGGGACCACCTGGAGCAGCCCCTGCCAGCAGTCCCAGGGCATGTGGGCTTTACTCTCCAAGTAAAGAGAGTACTTTTACTTTCCCATGGCACATGCTCACCTCACTGCTGGTAGAGGCAGAACAAGCATGAAGCATCCTAGGGATGGAATTCCCAAAAAAGGAGCTCACAGTAGCCTCAAATATGTCCTGACAGCAGAACTTGCCTGAAGGGAGAGCCTGAGAACAATCCAGCCCCTCCCAGGACACATTCCCCTTATCCTTACAAATACCATCTTCTGCAAGCAACAGACTCAGGGAAGCTTCTCCTGTGATTTCTGAGCTGCCCTTTGCAGTTCCTGGGAAGTTTCTGGAGGTCTGCAACAAGAGACACAGCAGCTGAACAAAGTGAGTGACTTTTCCTCATGCAGTCATGGAATGGTTTGGGTTGGAGGGGACCTTAAAGCCCATCCAGTCACACCCCTGCCATGGGCAGGGACACCTTCCACAAGCCCAGGTTGCTCCAAGTTCTGTCCAACCTGGCCCTGGCATTCCAGGGATGGGGCAGCCACAGCTTCTCTGAGCAACCTGTGCCAGGGCCGAGCCCCCCTCACAGGGAAGAATTTAACATTTAATCTAAACCCACTCTCTTTCAGCTTGAAGCCATTCCTCCTTCCTCTGTCACTCTATTCCTTGTCCAAAGTCTTTTTCTGGCTTTCAGATACTGAAAGACCAAAATCACCTTCTCTTCTCCAGGCTGAACAATCCCAGCTCTCCCAGCCTTTCCTCCCAGCAGAGCTGCTCCATCCCTCTGCTCACCCTGGTGCCTCCTCTGGACTCTCTCCAGCAGCTCCACGTCCTTCCTGTGCTGGGCCCCAGGGCTGGGGCAGCTCTGCAGGTGGGCTCTCACCTGAGTGGGGCAGAGGGGCAGAATCCCAATCCCTTTCCCGCTGCCCACTCTGGGGGATCAGCCCAGCACAGGGGCTTTTCTGGGCTGCACAGGGAAAGAAGGAAAACTTGAGATTGGGAAATTAAAAACAAACTCTGAACGATTAACTGACACTTAGAGCTGCTTCCTCCACCAAATGGCTTCCCAGATTACCGTATGTTTGCAGAATACAAACTATTTCCTTCTTTCCTGTGCTGGGGCTGTCCAAGCTCCAGGTGATGCTCAAGGATTGACCCATTACTGGCATCTGCACCATGCATGAAGGAAAGCAGTTTTCCTCCAACGTGGAAAAAAAACCCCCAAAAGTAATAAAATCTTTTCTTATAAAATGACATTCATGAAGACATTTTCCCTATTAGAGCCCATCTGTTTTCCAGGTTTTGGTTCTTCAGGGCTGAGAACTTGCTGTAGCACCTCAATGAAGTGTTCACATAAGGACAGGATTCCAGACTCTGACATTTTTAAGGGAGTAAATTAAAGCAATGCTAATAGTGCCCCATTTGGCAGTTTTCTGCTGTTTTCCATGGCTCTGACATCCAATCTGTGGTGGCTGCCACAGGCAGCAACATCAGCTCACCAAAACAAACCTGGGCTCAGGCCCTACAGCCACCTCGCCCTACAGGGACAGGAAATCCAGGAAAGCCTCAGGTTTTTGGAATCCCAGGGACCTGCCCAGCACCAATGCCAGGTGAAAGAAGCTCAAATGAACTTTGGAAGTGGTACAAGATGTTGCTCCTGGCTGAGGAATGTACATGGAGGGGGGTCCCAACAAGCTCCACATGGGAGTCTGACCACCAAGGCCCTTGGAACCACGACTTCACTGCCGGCAGCAAAGGGAAGGGAGAGTTTCTGCTCCAGGGAACTGGAGGAAAACACAAAGCTGTCACCAATTACTGTCAGATGAACTCTGCCAGGGCACAGGAAGGAGATAAAAAGAAGTGGCAGCACTCAAGCTTCCTGCAAATCCAGAGCATCTCATCAACGACTTGCAAGGAGGAAATATATTCGTGGGAGTGGTGGCTGCTTAATGTGCTCTCCCACCCACCTCCTCCTTCCTATGGTTCCCAATTTCTCCCCTGGGACTCAGCATCTATTGAGCAGACACGTTGAGAAATAAAATATTAACTCCCTAAGCATCAGAGTTTCAAACTGCTCTGGTCCAAATTAAGCAGATCTTGGGAGGGGATAATGGTAAGAGATTCCTGCGTTTCAGTGATCATGGATCCAGGCAGTCTGCTCCCACACTCAGAAGCTCCGCCTGACAATACATGTAAAAACTGCTTTAATTAACTTAATTTTTTCCTTAAAGCTCATAGATTTAAAGATTAGAGACACACACCCAGCATGGCTCGGGCTACCTAAAGGAACAAAGCAGCTTTGAGACAATTATGTGTTTCTATAGACTCGGAGACAATATCCACAAGTCCCTTCTTGCAGCAAAACTCTGTGTGTACAACTTGGGGCATTAAGCTTTTCATTATTAAAGTCTTTTTTCCCTTGTTTGAGAGTCATGCTGAAGGTTTCCAGCAGGGATAATTGTCCACAGTGTGGGGCACTCCTCATTACACCAGTGTTACACAAGGGAGAATGACAAATCTAACACCTAGGTCAGGAGCTCCATTAACTTTAATTTATCCCTAAAGACTTACTGTAATTCCAATGCTCCATGACAACAGTCACTTGCTTCTCAGCAGGGAACTGGATGTGAGGTGTTGTGTGGAACGGATCAGAGAGGGGAACAGAGGACAAATGTCATTGCAGTGATAGGTAAATCCAGAGTTTACCCACACCAGGAATTGTTTGGGTGTTTATGGCCCCCCGGCCCTCTTCTGTGAAGAAGTGTTTTGCTAATATCCAACCTAAACATCCCCCAATGCAACCTGAGGCCATTTCCACTTGTTCCCTGAGAACAGAGACCAAACTCCCCTGGCCCCACCCTCCTGTCAGGGAGTCGGACAGAGTGAGAAGGTTCCCCTTGAGCCTTCTTTTCTCCAGGCTGAGCCCCCCCAGCTGCTCCCCATCAGACTTTTGCTTCAAAAATTACTTGGACACTAATTTTTAGCATCCAAGGGAACAGGATTGTATCTGGTGAGCAAAGTCAGAACCAGGAGCAGGAGAACAGCATCTCCTCTGTGGGTCCAGGAACCACACTGGGGTTAAGGGAGAGAAGCCACCCCAGAGGTGGTCCCAGCCTGGGTGACCACACGTCTTCAGACCTGCAGCAGCAACACAAGGGTGGTTGGTTCCACCCCAGGAAGTCCTGCTTCTTGGAATCAGAATTCCTGTTGCTCCCAGGTACAGCTTTCTGGCTGAGAGTCTTTGGAGGATGCATCCCAAAAGCCAAGACTCTGACGTTCCAAGCGCTGGCACCACGGGGGATTGTGGAGCAGCCAACACCATCCCAGGGCACCGGCACCGAGGATCCAGCACGGATCCCCCAGGGCACAACAACTCCCTGCAGACACCCAAACCCGCCTCTGACGTGCAATCTTGTTTTCCCAAAAGCTGAGCAGACCTGGATCTCACAGCTCTTCCCAGAATCCACGTTTGTTTTATCCCAACGGTGCCAAAACAAAGTTAGGAATGGTTTCTGCAGGTAGGACCAAGATATCCTGAGGTAACATGATGTCAGAGGAGGAAGGACTGACATGGCATCACCTGAAGCTTCACTTGTCTTCCAAGAGCAACAGCTGGGATTTCTGCTGGACACTGGCACTGAAAACACCATTTTTAATGGAGATGGCCCTGATTCCCACCTGAATTGCTGCCATCACCCAAGCTACAAAGGGCATTTGTAGACCAGCTGGGCCCACAACTCAGCTGCCAGCACCATCCTGCTGGAGAGGAGGATCAAGCCAGCAATCTTTCAGTGGGTTTTCACCACCCCTTCACGGTTTTGTAAGAATTCAAGACCAATTGTCTCCTCAGTTCCCCAGTAAACCACTCCTTTGCTTCAGAAGTAAAATTTGGTAGTTAATCTACAATGGCACCCTATGGAAGGGCCCCTTGGAGACGCAGCACAGGTTTCCCACTCCCAGAGAAGCTGCCAGCAACTCCCTCTTCCCATGTTTAATTTCCCCTGTGCTATTTCCAGCTGACAACTAACAGGATGGAAAAGCCCTCCAGGATCATCGAGTCCAACCCCAGCCAAGCACTGCCAAGGCTGCCTCTAATGATGTCCCCAAGTGCCACATCCACACAAGCTTCTGAATCCCTCCAGGGACAGGAATTCCACTACTATCCTGGGTAGCCTGTTCTAATGTCTCACCACCCTTTTGGCGAAGAAATTTTCACTAATATCCAACCTAAACCACTCCCGGTCTTGCTTCCCCACCATTTCTTGGTGCTCCTATAAATCCTTCAGCAAGGCAGCCTCAACCACCATTTCTCTCAAGATTAAATACTAATTTAGTTGTGGGATTTTGTTGTGTGTTTTTGTGTTTCATTGGGATTTTTTCCTGTTCTTCACCCCCTTTGCTCTTTTTCTTTCCCTGCCCAGCAGGACTGCAGATCCAACCCCAGTTTGGTCACTGGTACAGAGCAGCTCTCCACTAATTCCATGCCTGGTCCTGTGCATCAGCCAGGGGTCTTTCCAAGGGGTGTCCCATCCAGCTGCTCCATGAAACACTGTTTATATATATAAAGAGATGCTCCAAACATGACATTTACCCAACAGAGAGCCTGAAACCTCCTGCCAGGCCAACACAGCTGTCCTTCCCTGCAAAGACAAGTTTAGTCACTCCACTTCCCTATTCCTTCAAGCCTTTTCTATCAAAGCCTATTATTCACTGTCCTTCAGCATTTCCTAGAGAGCTGTTCCCAGCCTCCGTGCCATTTGCATCACCCAGACAGACAATGCATTTATTTTTCCTTGTAGAGTATGAATCACTCCCAGCATGACACTTTCCTCACATGGAATGCCAGAATATCAAAGTTTGGATGGGATCTTAAAGCTCATCCCATTCCAGCCCCTGCTATGGGCTGGGACACCTTCCACCATCCCAGGTTCCATCCAACCTGGCCTTGGACACTTCCAGGGATGGGGCAGCCACAGCTTCTCTGGGCAACATGTGCCAGGGCCTCACCCTCAGGAATTTCTTCCCAATTTTCTATCTAAACCTACTCTCAGTTTAAATCAATTCCCTCTGGTCCTGTCACTCCAGTTCCTGATGAAGATGCCCTTCTCTGGCTTCCCTGTAGGCCCCTAAGATCCTGAAAGATTGTTCTAAGATCTCCACACAACCTTCTTTTCTCCAGGCTGAAGCCCCAACCTCCTCAGCCTGACTCCACAGGGGAGGTTTACACAGAGGTGAGTCTACCCTTGGGTTTCTCCTGGCTCAGAGACAAGGCTTGGAGGGCAGCTCTATTTACAAGTCCCACCAGCTCTGCTCCATTTGGCAAGGAAGGATTGAGAACAGCTGGATTCTCCGTGGGTAAGGGGCTTCAAGAGCCAAGATGTGCTCACAGCAGTGTTGACCCAATGCTGCCTGGAATGAGGTGGGGCACAGAAGGCCTGAGCTGAGCAGTCTCAGGACCAGGTAAGCTTGAAAACAGCTTTTCTATGTTGGTTGCAGCACTTGATTTGCATCCTGCACAGGCTACAGCATCTTAGGCACATCTAGAGGAGATTCCAACTGGCTTTCATCCCGGTTTTGCAGCAGAAATGCACTCAGCACTCACAGTTTCAGCTTCCAGCCTTCTCCAAGTCTATTCCAGAGGCTGAAGCATCACAAATATATTGGAGCCACCTCCCCTAACTTCCAGCCTTAGGTCAACTGTCTTTTACAGAGCAGGCAAGTCTGGGACTTGCACAGAACTGGGATTTCAAACCCATTCCAACTGTGAAAACGCCTCATTTGAAGGTGCTGGACAGCTCCAAGAACAAGCCTCAAATGCCAGCCTCTGCTCTGGGTTTCTCCCAGATCAGGACAGGTCCCAAACATCTTGTCATCTCCAGGGTGACATGAGCAGAACCACATAGATCCTCCTCTTACCAGCTGGTTCCAGTCTGATCCCATGAGCCAAATTCCTTGGGCTGGGGGACTCCTTGGAGCCCAGCCAGTGCCAGGGTTTCTGGTTGCTTGCTCTGTGTTTTGGCTCCACATGGATGGAAGGCAAGGCAAGGCAGGGCAGGAGTTCTTGGATCCAGGAGGGTTTCTCCCAGACATAACCCAGCTCGCCAGGTCCAAAGCTACGGGATTGTGACACAATTGAAGAGCCTGAGATAAAACTTCCCAAGCAAAGAAAGAGCTGGAATAAACTAAGTCATCCTGTTTAAGAAACCCAGGAGGAAGCTGAGAGCATGGAGCTGCAGAAGGGGCTGTGGGCAGAAAGGAGGGAGAGGAGAAAAGTTGATGATCCAACCTCTCCCATTCTAGGAATGCACAGAAGCTGGCATATGGATCAAAAACACACTTGGGGTACATTATTTTGTTTAACTTTGTGTAATTCTTGGATTTCTTAGTGGAAGAATGTTTTCATTGGAAGCTTCTGGAAAGCCACCATGTCTGGCAGCAGGACATCAAGCTCAGCCATGCAAGAACATGCCAAGCTCTGCTGACTCCAACACTCAGTGCCAAATCAGGCCAAAAACTGACCCAATACACCCTCTAAATCACCCAGCCAAACCTTGCCTCCTACTCAGAGCTGCTGCACAGCAACACAAGCCCCCTTTCAGCAGCACTTGGATGTTGCTCCAAGGACCCAGCCTGAGGTCAGGACAGGCACAGCACACTCTGCAGGAAAGCACATTCCCTCCACCCCAAAGCATGCCTCTCTGCAGTGCCACTTCAATCTGGTATTTGCAAGGCACTCCCAGAGCAAAGGCAGGTTCTCCACATCCTGATCCATGAGCAAGAAGCAATTACCAGGAACATCACTTTGTGGAGCCCAGAGATGGCTGCAGGAATGTCCTTTTCTGGTTGGAAGAATTTGGATGTGCCAGGGTGTTAAGTGCCTCACTCCCCCAGCAGCAGCTTCACAGATTCCAGCTGCCAGGCTGGCTCCTTATCGGGCACTCTGTGACCCCAGTGGAGCGACTTGGATCCCTCACACCAGTTCTGAGAGCCCTTCTGCACGTTTTAAACACATTTCTTTAATTTCTTCCAGTGGCTCCTCACTGAAATTCCTGTGCTGAAATCAAACAGCATCCTGTGATAATCCACGGGCACCAGCAGGAATTCACCCAACAGGGATTTCTCAAGCTGAGTTCCCACAGCCTCGAGCACTCAAAATCCATGGGTCATTTGCACATGTGTTGTGCTGAAAAAACACCTGATGTGAGGTACAAAACACTCCAAGGGCACTGCTTCCCAATGGGATTGCATGGACACCCCTCATGTGCCAAGTGAGAGTTTTAACACTGGCACTTGGACTGGTGACTTTTTCTCCTTATTGTTTTTAATCTTCCTTTTCTTCAAAATATTCCCATCCATCAGCTACCACAAAAATGTTTAAACCCAATGCCCAGACAGGAATTCCACCATTTTGGCAATACTTCCACTTGCCTCTGACAAACACCAGGTGACCTTTCCACGCTGTAGTTTAAAACACACAACACATGAGACTTTCCACACAAAGAGCTGGAAGCCTTCTCAGATCCCAGCACAAAGGTTGTTGAACACTCTGGGTGCTGATTCCAAGTGTCAAACTCCAGGGAAGAAAAGAATTAAATAAAACAAGGTCACCTCTTCATTCCCACCTTCTTTTGCCATGTCAGCCTCACCCTTTGCTGCCAATCTGGACACAGCTACAGGGGGAAACAAAGGACTTGAGGCTGAACAAGGAAAGCGTTTTGATCCTCCAATGTGTCCTGAGTTACATGGAAAAACCACAGAGCAGCCAATCTCTGAGTGCTGTTTTCCAGGTGTCCTTCATCTCCCTGAACACCTCCACAGCTCTCAACCCATTACTTACGGAGGGTGATGCTCTCAGCCTTCTCCTCTCCCCGTGGTTTGATCATTCTCTTCACTCCAGAGTGATCACTCCTCCATCTGAGTCCATCCAAGTGCCCTCTGTCCTCAAAGGGAATTCCATCCTAACCCTGTCCTTCAGACAGCTTCCCACCTAAGCCCCTAACTTAATGATCTACACCTCTTGCCTTTTACTACTTTGAGCCTCGTTTTTACTTCTGGCATTACCCTCCCAAGAAAAAGAAACTTGGGAGCCAAAATCTTTCTCATTTCTTTCCTGTAATCACAGATTTCTGTTCTTCATCTCTTTGCCTCCCCTCCCAGCCATGCTCCATCCAGCTCGCCCCAGGGTCCCACTGAGACTTTTCCATGTACTTTAAGACTAGAAGCTACCAACAATGTTCACCTTCCAGGAAGTCTGTCTTTCCAATCTTCTACCCAAGTGACCTGCTCCTCAGGAGTTTCCCCAAAAGCCCATGGAGCTAAGATACAGCACATGCAGCAAAATCCCTGCAGGAAAGCTATCTGCAGTCTCAGGTACAACAAATTCCTGCAAGGAATCTACTCAAGACAGCTCTGCTATCAGCAGAATGCCTATCATAGAAGCATTGAATCATTAGGGTTGGACAAGACTTCCAAGATAATTGAGTCCAACCTTTGACCACAGCCCACCATGCCCAACAAACTGTATCGTGAAGTGCCACATCCACCTGTTTCCTCAACACTTCCACGGATGGGGACTCCACCACTGCCCTGGGTGGAGCAGGTGGCAGCCTCATCCCTGTAGATGAACCCTGATTAACTGAAAGCAAATTTCCAAAATTAAGGGTTGTATCTGTGCCCTAACCTACACTAAACCACTTTCCAGTCTCTGTGGATGAAAGCAGGAGAGAAGCAGCCTAGGGAAGGGAAAGCTGACACATTTCCCACAGCTCCGAGTTCAGGTTCAGGTGCAGCACATCCCTGAGCCACGTCCAGCCCACACTGGTCAGATGTCACCTGCAACATCCCTGGGGTGTGAGCAGAACTTGCACAATGCACATCCTGTGTGCATGTGACTCTGCCTTGGGCACATACGACAGGTGGATCATTTTCACCCTGGGCTGTTCTCCAACCTCACTTTTAGAACTGTGATCTCCGCAGTTCCCGCTGGAACGCTGACCTGGATGTCAGGAACTGCCACTGCTGACTTCACACCCACGTCACCGTCAAGTCCTGCCACTGGTACCAGTTCCCCAGGTCAGAATGGAGAGACCACACACCCACAGCCCTGCTGCTGTCCCCAGACTCAGCCACCCCAAACTCAACCAAACAAAACCAGTTTCAGTTCTGTCAGACAAGCACAGTCCATCATAACATGCCCAAACTTGAGCCAGCAGTAAAGTTTCCTACCAGGATAAAGCAAGGCTTGGGTCACTGGCCACAGGTGACAAATTGTGGAGTACAGACAGGAAAGCTCTGGTGTTTTGAGGGACACAGACCACAGAAGGCTCTGCCTCATGTGACACTAATTAGAGAGGATTAATATTCTTCAGCAAGGTTCACAACTCTGGAAAGAACAGAAGCTGCACATCTGCATGACCCAGCCAAATCCAGCTGCTCATACTTGCACAGCAGTCTCCTAAAATGCTCCGATGTCTCCGGAGCCTGTCAGGGCAATGTCCCACCCTGCTGTTGCACAAACACTCGAGGCAGTGGGTGCTCAGCTGCAGATGGTGAGAGACAAAAGGCAACTTTTCACATCCCACGTTGTGCTGAAGCACAACCCTCCCCACAGTGCCACCAGGCAGAGGATGCAGCCTACAGTTCACCAGCAGAACTGGGAGCTATCCTGCAAGTAACTTTGTTGCATATAGAAAAGGTCTGAATCTATCACACATTTTGCTGAAAAAACATGTTTAGTCCTTTTAAGCAATGTTCAACTCAACCCAGGATGGAACAGATCTCTGGGTTAAGGAAGGCAGCAGGATAATACCTGAACTCTCAGGGACCAGTTCCACAGGGAGGCAGGTAATCCACCTTCCCTTCCTGCCAGCTCCAAACTAACCACTACCAACCTGCACAATTCACACAAGGGCAAGGTGAGGGACCAAGCTTTCACATTAGGTGTAATAGAAAAACATTCTTTACTCTGCAAGTGTCTTTACAAATATATATTTATATATTTAAGCCCATTTCAGGCCATAAAATCCCATAAAAAACAACCAGTACCTTTTTGAACAAGAGAAACTGCAGGGCAGAAGCCTGAGGTGACAGACTCCCACACAGGGGCTGCTCTGGCGCTTCTCTGAAGGCCTTTAGTTAGCACATAAAACCATTTCAAAAATCCTTTGATGTGAAAGGAGGGGCACCATTCTTACCCCACTTTCACCACTCTCTGTATGAGGTAAACTGGGATCACTTTTACATCATCGCTTTAGAAAGGAGATGTTGTATCCTGAAGACCAGCTTTTCCAAAGAACATTTGTGAGTGGGTTAAAAAGGTAAGATGTGTGGATCCAACCATAATGTGCTGTTGTCTCAAAATAGAAGAAGTTGATACTAAAAAGCTATTCCAGATACATACAAGTACAAACACTAGAGCTGGTCAGAAAGATTCAGTTTCAACATTTTTTTTAAAAGCAGGGAAAATTTTCTGCAGTGTGGCTTTTCATTTCCCCTCTCCTCACTTTTCTACCAGTTCCATAAACCCTTCCGAAAAAATCACGTGTCTGTTGTCAGAGTGCAAAGTCCATCCAAATCTCGTGTTTCAGTTCACTATCTCTACACTTGACAAATCCTGATGGCAAACCAAAAGGTCTCAATTTAACTTAGCAAAAGTGTTATCTAGAAAATATTCAACACCAAGAGGTCTTACAAAAAAAAACTTGAGGCTACTAAGGCATTCTAAGGCACAGTGTTTTGGAAGAAGTGCTTTCTCCCTGTAGTGTTGCTTTATACACATCACGTGTGTGAGTCCGAGGGTTGTGTGGAGCTGCAGATGGACGCCATGGCTTCTCCCAAACAGGGAATTCCATCTTCTGCTGCTGTTTCAGACGTAGGCTCCCAACGCTGCGTGAAATTCAGTGAGACATTGCACCAGCTGCTGAAACTTGGGTCTCTCCTCAGGATCTAGGGCCCAACAGCAGGCCATCACAGCAAACCTGCAACACAGAGGCACATGGAGCACAGGGGAATGTCAGCCAGGCAACCACAGCCCCAGCCTGAGAGGCAAAACAGCATTTGCCACTGGGAAACTGGCTGGGCAAGCAGAGAGAGACAAGGAGCCCTGGATCTTATGGTTCATAATGCTGAACAGCTCCTTCCAAGGATGGATGCCTGGAATGATGAGCAAAGGGGCTGTCAACAGAGGTCCTGGCTTGATTTAGGATATAACCCATGGCAATCCAGGAAGGAGCAGTACATAGCTCACTGGAAATTGCTCAGCATGGAATGGTTTGGGTTGGAAAGGACCTTGAAGATTATCCAGTCCCACTCCCTGCCAGGGGCAGGGACACCTTCCACTATCCCAGGGTGCTCCAAGCCCTGTCCAGCCTAGTCTGGAACACTTCCAGGGATGGGGCAGCCACAGCTTCTCTGGGCACCCTGTACCAGGACCTCATAGGGAGGAATTCCTTCCCAATACCCCATGCAACCCTGCCCCCTGGCAGTGGGAAGTCATTCCCTCTTGTCCTGTCCTTCCATCTCTTGTCCCAAGTCCCCTTCCAGCTCTCTTGGAGCCTGTTTAGGCACTGGAAGGGGCTCTACGGTCTCCCTGGAGCCTTCTCTGGTCCAGGCCAAACACTCCCAGACTGTCTCCAGAGCAGAGGGGGCTCCAGCCATCAGAGTATCTCCATGGCCTCCTCTGGACTCACTCCATCAGCTCCATCCTTCTGATGCTGGTGGCCCCAGAGCCAGAGGCAGTGTTCCATGAGCAATGTTCACCCCAGGGTTTGTCTGACAGGCAGAACAAACAGGCAGGGAAAGGCAACCCTGGCTCTCTCTTTGGGCAGTCACACACAAACCAGCACCCTCCTCCTCTCCCAGCAGAGGCACTCACAGTTCATCGGGGCAGTTGATGGGCTGAGCTATTCGATAGCCATCCTTTAAATAAGCTGCCATCTCGAAGGGGTCGATGTCCACGTACGGGGTCTGTCCCAGGGTCATCAGCTCCCACAGCGTCACCCCGAAGGCCCACTGCAAAGGAAGAGTGCAGGCATTAACACAACATGCTGAGCCCCCACGGCTCCTCCAGCCAGGCCACAAAATCAGCTGTAAGGAAGATTACACACACTAAGAAAGCTTTACATAAATGCTCTACATAACTAAATCCAACATGGGTTGAACGAGGCTAATTAAGAATCACAGAACTGGTGTTAAATTGCCCAGAGAAGCTGTGGCTGCCCCATTCCTGGAAGTGTTCACGGTCAGGCTGGATGGGGCTTGGAGCAACCTGGGCTAGTGCAAGGCGTCCCTGCTCATGGCAGGGAGTAGGACCCAGATGGTCTTGAGGTCCTTCCCAACCCAAACCAACCTACGATTCTACAAAGTTGAACTAAACTTAAAATTTTACTGCACTAAGATATCAGTGCTAAAAATCATGCATTTTTTAACATGACATCACACATCACCTAAATCTCAACAACAGAACACGTAAACAATACTGAACACTGAATGACTCTAGTACAGAACTGCTGGGCTATTTTTCACATTTTATTTCTTCAAAATGCCTTCAAAATCCTCCAAAAAAGTCTGCGAAATTCAAAGGAACAGAAAAGCAAACTGAATTAAATGATAATCTTTTTATTCCAAATAACCTGTATATTTGGAGAGTATGCTCAGGAATAGGACTCAGGAAAAAAAGAGATTTCATCTCAGTAAACCTGACAGCTGGATCAGCATTCAACACATTCAGCTGGCAACCCTTGCCAGAAAGAGCTTAAAGTGAGGAAAAATCCATCAATTAATCCACACACAAGCCGAGCACAAGGAAAACAATTTATTATCTGGTATCCAGAGACACAGGAGACCAAACAGAGATGGGGCTGACGCTGCACGCTCGTGACTCACTACTCAAGTTACACATCATCACTCATTAAAAAGAGGCAGAATCCTGCAAGGCTCACACAATTCTTGTTTTAATCAAGAGAAATCCCACCACTGCCTTGACCCAAGCCTTAGGGAAGAGATATGTTTGGGTGGGAAGGGCAGACAAGGGCAGGGGTGCAGATGTGGCCCCGCTCCAAAGGAAATGAAGTCCCTTTTTACCCGCAGTGGAGAAGAGTGCTGAGGGACAAGAGGTGGTCATGAAGATGAGATAGAGAGTGATTCACAAAAAACCCCTCTGGGAATACAGAATATGTTCTAATTCCATAGGTAGCCGCATAAAAATGAAGAAGATGCAGAGCTCCATGCTCAACAGCAGGAAAACCACGGTATTAAGATTCAGCAGGAATCGTGGTTTGTTTTCCTACACTCTGGCTGACTGATAGAGCTGTTGGCAGGGGAGCAAAACATTATTGGGAAAGTTTCAAGCCAGCGAACACATTTGAAAGAAAGTCATCCAAAAAGCAAGCCTGGAACACATCCCATGGCATCTCTGCAGACACAGACGCTGTTTGTACCACACTTCATCACCCGTTCCCTGTTACACGCAATGGATCACTGGGTTTGTTCCTACCAAACCCACAAAAACATCTGACATCAGCTTTTTGTGAAAAGAGTCCAGGTAGATGCAAAGCTGATATTTAGGGCACGTGGTGTTTTCTACACCCAGAAAAACTGTTCGCTTTTGAACTCCACAAAGCTCAGATGGCCACGTGTCTGCAGTTAGAACTGTGTGTTAGAAGGTGGGTGGCATTTATCCCTAAGCAATGAAAAAAGGACTTCTGGGTTAAAATAGGCTGGAAGAGTTGCTGAATTGCAGTGGAGTTTTCAAAAATGGTTACAATTATTGAGATTTACTCATCCTAATAAAATTCCACATCTCACTGCCACTGTTACATAAACTTTGGTTTCCCAGTCCTGAAAAACAGCAAATGCTTTCACGTTCCAGATTTTTTAAAAGAAGTAAAAAAACCAAAACAAAACAAAAAAACCCCACTTGATTGAGTGCATTTAGCTCTCTAAAAACATGCTTTTACAGGCAACTTCCACTTCCTCTTCTGTCTTCAAGTTTGGTACAACACAAACCCCCATGTGTTTTCCAATGAATACACATGTGGAGCACAACTGGCACCTTCCCTTCCTTCCTTCTTTTTCTTCTTGTTGGCTGCAGCAGTAGTACAGAGACCATGGAAGAAAAAAAAACCAACCAGAACTTCTCTGAAGTTTCCCAAACTGGCACCAGCCCACTATCCTGGATGGGATGCATCCAAGAGCACCGAGGGAACAGGCTGAGGTCACTGCAACACTGCTCTTATCTCTGAAAGGTCACCTCAACTGGGAGAGGTTCCTGAGCACTGGAATGAAGGCATCTTCTGGAAGAGCTGGGATGCAGGGGACTATGGGACACACAGTCAAACACCAGCTCCTGTCCTGCTAATGTCAGGGAACTCGTTATCCTGGAAATCACTCCTGTGTGTATGAAGCACAGGGATGTCTGGGAACAGCCAGTGTGGATTTATGAAGGGAAGCGGTGCCTGACCAGATCTTTGCTGAGCAGACAGAGCACAGGGTGAGCAATGGATGTCCATCTTGACTTCCAGAGGGTGGTTGGGCACTGAACAGGATCCCCAGGGAATGGGCACAGCCCCAAGGCTGCCAGAGCTCCAGGAGCAATTGGACAATGCTCCCAGGCATAGAGTGAGATTGCTGGGGTGTCCTGTGCAGGGCCAGGAGCTGGACTGGAGGATCCTTGTGGGTCCCTTCCAACTTGGGACGGTTTATGAAAAGCAGACTAGCCCCAGTGCAGCTCCTTGAATTTGACTGTGTTCCCTGCCAGCACTCCCAAGGGAACAGGGAGCAAGGGGCACTTTTGCTGTGCCCAAAGGGCCTGACTGACCCCTGAACCATCTGCCACAAGCAGCTGATGGAGGAGTGGGAGTAGAGATGCTGCTCTGAACAGGCCACTGTTACCTATCCAGTGCCATGATCCCCTGCCTCCAGCTCTGGTGTCCCTAACATCAGAAGGATGTTGGAGCTGCTGGAGTGAGCCCAGAGGAGGCCACAGAAATGCTCCAAGGGCTGGATCCCCTCTGTTCTGAAGCCAGGCTGGGAGAACTGCGGGGGTTCACTTGGAGAAGAGAAGGCTCCAGGGAAACATCACAGGGCCTTCCAGTGCATAAAGGAGCTCCAAGAGTGCTGGACAGAGACTTTGGATAAGGGATGGAGTGACAGGACAAGAGGGAATGGCTTCCCAGAGGGCAGAATTAGATGGGATATTGGGAAGAAATTCCTCCCTATGAGGGTGGTGAGGTCCTGGCACAGGGTGCCCAGAGGCAGCTGGGGCTGCCCCATCCCTGGAAGTGTTCCAGGCCAGGCCTGGAGCAACCTGGGACAGTGGAAGGTGTCCCAGTCCATGGCAAGGGGTGGAATTAAATAGGCTTTAATGCCAAACCATTCTGGGATTCTGTGATCCTCCAACAGCTGAAAAAAAGATTAAAAAGTCAACAAAACACAGAAGAAAACCTCACCACATCACTAGCACTGGAGAACTCGTTGTTCACCAGGCTTTCCAGAGCCATCCAGCGGACTGGTCTGTTCTCATTGTCCCCCAGGCAGTGGTAGTCCATGGGGAACAGGTCCCGGGACAGCGCGTTGTCCGTGATCTTCACCTGCAGCGTGTCGTCGATGCTGGGGCACAGAGGAAGAACAGCAGCGATCAGCAACCCTGGCAGAGCAGGCCCACAACAGAGAAAACAGCTCTGCTCAGCCTTAACCAACCCTGCAGCACAGCCCCACAGCAAACAGCTCTGCTCAGCCCTAAGGAACCCTGGCAGAGCAGCTCCACAGCAAACAGCTCTGCTCAGCCCTCAGCTCCACACTCAGGATCTAACCGGGGACCGCTAATCCACATCTCAAGCACTGGCACTCTCCTGCATCAAGACACACTCGCTCTGTGATTAGCAAATATTATCATGGCACCAAGTTATTCTGTGCCAACTGATAAGCACTAGAGAATTCAGCAGGCTTGATTAAATAAAACCAAACATTTACAAGTGCAAAAAACATACCGTTAAAGCAAACAAGTAACTGCCTCAAGTCACTCCTGCTCTTTTAGAGATCCCCTATCAGAGCAATTAAACACCTTTTAGCTCTAGTGCCTCTGTGGCATTAATGAGGCAAAGATCTAAGCATAGCAAGAGCCAGTAATATCTTTAAGCAACCAGTACTCTTTGTGGTCCAAAAGCATGTTTCTGGTCAAGCCATCTGCTGAAAAACTGTTTATTGCCTCCACAAGAGATACTGATGCTTGTCAGAAGCTGGGTGCTAAGGGAAGCTTACTTTAATAAAGAAAAGATGACTCAAAATAGCACAGAGAATTTGCTCCCTCTGGGATGTGATTCAAACTCTTTGAACTTAAAACTGTGTGTAATAAAGTTCAGTGTTCTCATAAACACCTGACTTGGCAAAAATATTGGCTTCAACATTGTATGACAAAAATACAGAAAGAACATTGAGTGGGTGGTATTGCAACAATTTGGTTTTTGTTATCTTCGCATCTTGTCAATTATTTATTTTGATGAGAAAAATGAAATATAAATGCTCCATCTGTGTGTTTCCCTCTTTACTATCTCAGATACCTTTTGATTTATTTTATTTCTATGCACTTTCAGGCCAGTTACTTTATCCTCAAAATTTACACGCCAGGAAATTTCCTTTAAGAGTTCACAGAAATTCCTAGAAGACCTGTCTGAAAACAAATTCAATCCAAAGGGCAATTCCCCAGTGATTAGCAAGCCTTGACTTGTGTAATCCTCATGTCCACTGTAATTGGACCTGGCTGTGCCATGGGCACATGAGACGAAAAGCATTTCCTCTCTTAAACCCGCCAACATCACTGGAATCCTGGCTCCTTTCCCAAAATTAGGACAAGAGTCTGATGCACTTCCCAGCCTTTCACCACCCAGAGCAAACCTGGGGAACAAGGAAGGACAGGTGGAACAAAGTCCTTCAGGGGACCTTGGCACCTCTTTCTCCTTCCAAACATAAGGCTCCAGGTGATGTCCCTGGTGTTTGTGATCTCTGTTTCCTGTGGTCCCACTTCCTATCAGTGTTCTCACCAGCGAGGAAAAGCAATAGAAATTAGGAACAGAACTTGTCAGGAATCCCATCACACTGAGCATCCTTTAGGGGCACAAGAGCAGAGATGGTGGTCACTGAATGACTGGGTTCCTAGAAGGCCACCAAACACCTCCATCTCTACATCTCAGACTGTGTTCCAGCCTGAAGATGGTCTCAAACCCTTCTCTGGCATTCCTGCCATTCCAGAGCACATTTTTATCTATCCATCATTTGGCAGCTAGGAAATCTACCAATGAACACTCTTTAACTCAGTTTTTAAGCAGAAAAAATGAAGAAAACCAACTTCAAACAAAAATCCATCCATCAATAAACTGTCAAAGAGATTCCAAGTTTTTATTAAAGTTGAAGGGAAGCTTTATTTCTTTTCAAGCCTTTGAAAAAGTGATACACAAACTCAGCTGAAGCAATTACAGAGAGGATGTTCTGCATCCTTTAGAACCATGATTTCTGGTTCCCCTTGCTTTGGAGGAAAATAACTTCACTGACTACACCAGCGACCCCAAATGTGCATTTTGAAGGAGAGCTGGGGCTGAGTGCAAGGAGCTGCAGCTGCAGAGGGGACAGTACTTACACACAGTTCCTTGCAGCCAGGTCTTTGTGGATGACCTCCCTCCTGGCCAGGTAGCTCATCCCACAGGCGATCTGGATGGCCATGTGTACCAGATCCTGCTGGGAAATCGCCTGCAAGAGCCCAGACCAGCAGCCATCAGCCCCTTCAGCCCAGAACCTGCAGGGTTAATGGGTTTGCTGTGTCCCAGTGCCCCCTCCCCTTCCAGTCACCCAGACACAACCACCTATGGACACTCATGATGGTGCCTTACTCTAAATGTTAACTTCTTTTTTTGACATGCCAAGGAAAAATACTTCCATCTTGCAAATGCCTCACTCTTTGTACCTACTTCTCCTTTGATTGGAAGTGGACATAGGCAAAAATGGTCCATTTTACCCCTCCTCCCACACCTTTTTCACTTTGTTTCCCTGGTAAACCAGCTCATTTCCAGACAGCAGCACAGTCAAAATCCTTGTTGCTCTCCAAAATCAGTATCAAAGGCTGTTGCTTCAGCTCCTTTTGCAACTTCACAGTCCCATCGTAATTAAAATCTTGCATGTATTTGTAGCTTGGGATACCAAAAGTACTATCAGTAAATCTGAGATTTCTCCATACACAATTTCCCTTAATTTAATCCACAGTTTTCTCTAATTGTTGATATAATTTTAGGATGTATTTATTGAACTCCTACCCTAATGAGAGGTGACTCAGCTCCCTGCCCTCTGAACACCCAGGATAAAGAGCCAGGAATGTTTTCCTGGTGGGAATCAAGGCAAACACTTGCTGGGGAGTCATCTCTGGACTTCTCCTGCCATCACACTGAAGAGCAGAGTGCCACAGCCACTCCTCTGGTGGCACAAACTCAGGTGCCAGAGCAAATGGAGGGTTAAGGGGCACAAAGTCCCACACAGTCAAGGGTACCTGAGGATTGTTGGCCTCCACCAATTTGCATTGTCGCAGGAAGAGTTTAAGGTTCCCCCAGTTCATGTAGGGCAGCAGCACCATTGGTTTCTCTCCCTCCTCTATACAGACATGAGTGATAGGCAGCAGATTCCTGGAAGACAGAGAAATTCCTGATGTCATGAAATTGACATTTGATAAAAATACTTTTGATTCCTAAACACAGCAATAAAATTAATTAAGTAAGGAAGGAAACCTTTTAATCTTGCATTAGGAATTGCAGAGCACAACATCTTCAAATAACTGAAGCCCTAGACAGTACTTCTTTTAATAAAGGAAATATTTGACTACTTTCCTGTTATGAAGAACCCTTCAAATGTTTTCACTTGGTCCAAGGGGGATGACATAAATTGGTGTGAATACAGGTTACCATTTGTACACAAAGTGCTATATCCTAAACTGGGAGGTGTAGCATTCTAAATCAACTACAGATATAAAATATATACTTCCATTACAGCAGTTGAACAAAAAAAAAAGGTCAGAACATCATGTTTGAGCTGCTGCAAAGTGACAAAACAGATTTTAGTTGTAAATCAGCCACTTTAAGGGCATTTCCAAGCCTTTTTTGGCTCAGATGACCCGCACACTGCAGTGTCTGTGCACATCTTCCTTGGAAGAAATATAAAATATTACACATATCAATATGTAAATTCACAGAAACTCAAACCAAACTGGATACAGTTTCAATTTCCACTAATCACTATTTAAAATACCTGTATTTTCCATTAAAAACCAATGAATTACAACTGGTTTTAATTTTGAATTTTCTTACTCTTTCCTGAAAATTTTTCACAGACAGGTGTCACATCCATAAGCTCTAGAGACCCATGAAGGTCCCAGCTTTATAGGCAGTGTAGGGAAGAAAAGCTCTTTGGACTTTTGAGTTTGACTTATAAAAGGGAGGATAACAGCTCATTTAGTAGAATGATGGGAGTGGGGCAGGTTCATTTTGTTTCTATTTTAGGTATGTTTCACCAAGAACCTGCTACTCCTGTATTTTAGGGAAGGCCTTTATTATATAAGGCTGGGAAAGATGGGAATGACCTGGAGAAGGGTCCAGGGAAACCTCAGAGCCCTTTCCAGAGCCTAAAGGGGCTGTAAGAGAGCTGGAGAGGGACTTTGGACAAGGGCCTGGAGGAACAGGACAAGGGGGAATGGCTTTCCACTGCCAGACAGGGATAGATGGGATATTGGGAAGAAATTCTTCCCTGTGAGGGTGGTGAGGCCCTGGCACAGGGTGCCCAGAGCAGCTGTGGCTGCCCCATCCCTGGAAGTGTCCAAGGCCAGGTTGGATGGGGCTTGAGGCAACCTGGGCTGGTGGAAGGTGTCCCTGCCCAGGGCAGAAATGAGCTTTAAGGTCCCTTCCCACCCAAACCACCCTGGCATTCCATGATTCTACAGAAGTGTCACTGAATTCCCAACAAAGAGCTCCCTGTCCCCAGGGAGCTTTAGCCCAGGTACTTCCACCTCACAGTGACATGGATTTGTCACCAGCCCTGCCTGCCCTACCTGTGATGAAGCCCTCTGAGTTTACAGCTTTCCGTCAGCATCATTGTCACCTGCACCTCTGAGGCTTGATCTGAGGGAAAAAGGAACCACAGATAAAGCTTTGGAAACAAATCAACATATTAATTAAAATTCAGTCCAGATTTACAAGGTCATTTGAGCACGAACAAAACTTGTTTGCCTCCCTTCTTAAAATGGCACTTACAAGAAGCCCCAAAGTTTAAGGCCAAGTTCTGCTTAAAGGAGCGGGGTGAAGCCCAGAAAGGAACTCAAGCACATTCCAGGGGCTGACAGGCTGTGGTTCTGCGCTTCCTGACAGCTTCTGGGCAGGCACAAGCAGCTGCACTGGGCACTGTGGTCCCATCCTGCACAGGACTGGTGCCCATGGAAGCAGTGGGATGTGCCAAGTGCTTCCCAAGCACGAATGTGCTCTGAGGACACTGCTTTGCTGCTGAGTTCGCACTCCAGGTACAGCTGTGTTTACTGCCACATGGCTGGAGGCTGTTTATGTCTAGATTTACTTATTTCCTTGCTCTCTGCTTGACATACTTGACTCTTGGTAACCTTAGAACTGTTTGCTGTTCTAACCCCCACCTTTAAAAATGAATAAATAAATAAAACCGCTGCTGCCAGCTAAAATTCAGGCACCTGTGACAACTCCAGTGACCCACAGCAATCAGAGCATCCACTGGGCAGAAGCACAACTGGTGCCTGGAACCCTTTTCCCACCACTGTTTGTGTGTTTGGGGCTTTGGTGGCAAGAATCTCCAGGGAAGCTTAAGGAGATGTCAATGAGAGCTCTCCCAATCCCACCCTCCTCACACCTGGGAGCATTTTCTGTGTCTCCCTCGTGCTGGGACTAGTTCTGGCAGGGAGCTGGCACAGGAGAGCCTAGCACAGCCCAAGGAACTCTCCTTGCTGCACCAGGGGGAATTTGCACATTGTGGGTGAGTCAAGCCAAGGTTTTACTGCCCTGGGAGGAAGAATAGGCAAGAAATTCTCTGCTCTTTTCCCTCCTCCAAGGTCTGATCCTGCTCCCTGTACAGCCCTGACACCCTTTCCTAACAGAGCCCGAGCCCTGCACAAGAAAATGTGACTCTGGCTGAATAAAGAGTGATAAGAGCACTTTGGAGAAGCTCAGAGGTGCCACTAAATTAGTGATAATTATGGCTGTGGTATATTATAGGATGCATCAGCTAGTGCTTTTGGGCCAATCACTTCAAGGACATGAAGGGGCTGGAATACGTCCAGGGAAGGGAATGGAGCTGGGGAAGGGCCTGGAGCACCAGGAGAGGCTGAGGAAGCTTGGTGGGCTTATCCTGGAGAAAAGGAGGCTCAAGGGGGAACCTTGTGGCTCTGCACAACTCCCTGACAGGAGGGAACAGCTGGGGGTGTTCGGCTCTGCTCTCAGGGAACAAAGACAGGATGAAACAGCCTCGAGGTTTAAGCTGGATATTGGGAAGTATTTACTGACAGAGAGGATGGTCAGACAATGGAACAGGCTGCCTGCAGCAGTGGTTGAGGATTTAAATCTGGAGGGATTCAAATCTGTGTGGATGTGGCACTTCAGGACATGAGTCAGTGGTGACCTTTGCAGCACTGGGGGAATGGTTGGACTCGATGGTCTTGGAGGGGTTTTTGAACACAAACAAATCTATGATTCCCTTTTATTTGATAACAAGTCTGTATGTGGGGATGGTATGAACAGATTCTTGCAGTGCAGGAGAGACTGAAGCCATGGCCAGCTGAAGTCTCTGGTCTGCTCTCCAACACAAGCATGAGAAAGAGAAGGTCCTACCCCTGTGGGCTGGACACTTGATGAATTTGATTATGTACGAGACAGATGCAAAAGGTTTGGAAAGAGGAAAGAAAAACCAAGATCCTACATTAAAACAAAGCTACACAGCCGTGATTCAATGACTCAATCAGGCAGTTCTAAAAGCGAGCATTAAAAATGGTGGTGGAAAAGCAGATTCTGAAAAGTCAGAGGAGCAGGCTACCCATACAAACCTTCAGGTGTAAAAGCAGTAATTAATTACAGGGCCCAAAGACCTCAATCTCTTCATCCAGCACACAATGAAGGGAAGAAAGAGATTCCTGGGTGTGAGTTTAAGCTGATTAACTCCTCACACACTCTCTGGCCCTGTGCTTGCTGAACTGGTTTGCTTTTAATTATAAGAGCCACTAAGCAATAATTTGAACCTTTAAATCAGAGACTGTTTAAGAGTGGATTTAAAATCTACAGAACGAGTCAGGCTGGTTTGGACAATGCACCCATTCATCTCCTCATGGTGACTCTTCTGCCGATGCCTTTCCCTTTCCAGCAACTCAGGGAAGTTTCCAACAGGTCACTGTGACGTTCTGTTGTTTTCTCTCCACATTGTAAGGGGTTGAGCACCCAAAAGGACGATTGACTCCCAGGCGAGTATATACGGAAACTGAAATCTTATCTCGTGAAACAGTCCCACCATCCATATTGTGTTTGCTTATCAATATTATTTCCTTGTTTTCTACATGGAAAAAAAACTTACCCAACACCAACAAATTCAACAGACTCAGAACAAACAATAGTGTTCAAGGCTAATCCTCTCCTAGCTGAGACCAGTGCCAATTTAGAACCACCACACAATTTGATTATTGAGGGTTTGTACTAGATATAATTCAAAACACAATATTAACACCACTTCTTGGAGTGATTCTTGTCAAAAGGAGGAAAAGAACATCAAAATACTGCTACTGCAACAGTCCCTACTGCAAGCAGGCTTCCTTTTAAGGCCATTTTCATCAGATGCAAAGGAAAAAGTTCAGTTAAACAAGCTTAGTCATATTTAGTGAACTATAAACACTTTTGAACATCCAGCACACAAATCTTCACAGACCAGGATGCAGGTGATTTTGGCAATATTACATTTTCTGTTTTGAGGCCTGGTAAATATGACCATCCTGTACTGAAAACCCTTAAAACCAAACCAGCAAACCCATCACTCTAGTTTTGGTAGGAGAAACAGGGTCCCAGAGAAAAGCCAGTGACAGCTGTGCCACAGCAATCCCAGCTTGCTGACACATTTTTCCAAGGACCTACTGAGATGAATCCTGCAGATTTCATGTTCCTGCCTGGGCCAATGTATAATCCCAAATTCCCCAAACTGTGTCAATCCCTGAGTGTTACACATAAGCACACACACTTTGTTTTCTTCTCAGAGCTGTTTGTGCAGCCACTCAAACAAAAGAGGGGAAGGATCCTGTCAAACCCATGGGATGCCCAAAGGTTTTTGCTGCTCCTTTTGTCTGCCCTGGATCATTGAAGATGTCGGATGCGAGCACAGCCACACACACAGCTCAGAGGGGAGAGGGGGGGTCAAAGCCTCCCACAGAGCCAAAAACCTCTGAAATTTTAACAGCTACTTGGAGACACAACTGAAGAGGTCACAGCCTCTCATTTATTAAATTTGGGCACCAAGAACAGCCCTGAATTTAAGTTGAGCGCTCCAGGGTGAGGCAACAAGGGCTCATTGCAAAACTTCCTCAAAGCCCTGAAAAAAGCTAAACTGAGGTATTACCCTTGTTTGTCATTAAGAACATGTCAGTGCTCAGCCATGAATGGAGTTGCAGTTGGATAGTCATGGGGAGCAGCCAGGTTTCCACGAGGTGATCATGCACCAACAGCTGAGAAACCAAAGAGCAACAACTTCAGGTGAGTTCAGAGGAAGATTTAACACCCAGAAATATTCCAGATGCTCTGTTAGGACCAAAAAGGTCCGTCTTTCAGAAAGTGCTTAAAACCAACACTGAGATAGATGTAAATGCATTCCAGAGAGGAAGATGCTCTCCAAACCCTGGTTTTATCCAAAAGCCTGGCTGTGAAAGGCTGCCCTGAGGCCCAGGGCAAGAACAAGGCAGGATTCCAAGCTCTGATGGAGCTGCAGGTTTATCTCCTGATTTCACAGGATTTGTATGCAGCCAAGCACAATGGGGGTCTTGGCACTGTTGATTTTACAGAAGAGGCTGATCCCTCTGTGCTGGGATGTGCTGAGGCCCTTCCTTGTTCATGGGGAGAAAAACCACCTATTCCATTTTTACCAACTTCTTAAAATCCAGCTGCAAAAATGTATTTTAAAATGTTTGTTCATGATCATTCTTCGATCACATGAATCATCACATAAAAAGATCTTGGGGAAGTTCTGTGATGACACTAAATTGAAGGAAATTGCCTGCTCTGAGATCATGCAGGGCACCAGGCTCTGCTTCACCAGGAAAAGTCACTCCACACCCCAAAGGATGCAGCAGAGATGAAAAGCAGCAATTACCTGGATATTGCAGTGGGCAGCTGATTAGGTGGATGTTTTCATGTTTGCAAGTCAGACCGCCCAGAACCTCAAAATAGCAAAGCACAACCTAAGTAGGATCACAGAATCCTTTAGGTTAGAAAAGTCCTCCAAGATCACCAAGTCCAGTCATTCGTCCAGCACTGCCAAAGCCACTCCTAATCCATGTCCCCAAGCGCCACATCCACATGTCTGTGAAATCCCTCCAAGGACGGAGACTTCACCACTGCCCTGGGCAGATGTTCCAGGGCTGGGCAGCCCTTTCTGGGAAGAAATTTTCCCTGATATCCAACCTAAACTTCCCCTGGGGCAACTTGAGGCAATTTCCTGTCCTGTCCCTTGTTCCCTGCAGAACAGACACCCATCTCACCGTAACCCCCTCTCAGGCAGCATCACAATTTAAAAGACTTCTGATTGTAGAATGGTCACTGAAACCTGTTTCTTCAGAAGACAAAGCAGAACCAAAAAATCCACATAACCACAGGTTTCAAAATTGAACTGAGTCACATTTGAAGCCTCTCACAGCCTGCTACAGGCAGTAACAGCAGATTCTCTCAACACTCCTGCCAGAAGCAGCTCTCCAAATGCTACAGCCAGGAGCTCCAAGGCTTCTGATGAATGGATGAATGTTTCCAACAGCAATTTAAGATGTTTTACTTGCAGCTTTACTCATCTTTGGACCATTTGTAACGGCTTGTTCCCCTGTGAACTTCCTCCTGTTTCATATTGCAAGGTAATACTTCCCCACATCACAACACTTATACAGCCCATTTTCTACACACCTGCCTGTTTTCACAAGCTTCTATTACCCTTATTATCTTTCAGGCTTGGGGGCTTTGCCAAACATCCCACGACAAAGCACACAAGCTCCAGTTGTTGAAGGGTGACAGGCACACAGGCAGGCACAGCGGTCACAGAGCATGACCACAGGAATTGAGAGTGCAGGACTAGAGCAGCTTCAGGTGATAAATGCTCCCAGTATCAACACAGTTAATTACTGCTGCTTCTGCCTGGCAATTAATTAGGTAAAACGGCTCCCAAGGCAGAATTCCACCCCAGTTCAAAGAGAATGCATGCCTGAGTATTGCTTTAACCCTTCTACACAAGTCTTTGGAAGAAATTCAAGGCTTGTGCTCACATCTGTTGCAAGGGACATTTTTAATGCTCCTAGCAGGTAACTTTCCTTCAGCAGAAGGATGCTAAAGGAATGCAAGGAATCATGATCCAACCTGCTTTTTCAAAGGCAGAAAGCAAAGCACATATAAAAAATATTTCAGCTTTAAAATGTTGAGGCCCCAGGAGTCAGACAGGGCCAAGTGGAGCATCTGATGCTTCCTCCTGCCATGGACTGAGCACAGCACACTGTGCTCCTGTTTGCAGCTTGGAGCTGCAGGAGGTGTTCAGGTCATCACCTTCACATATCAATGTTCCCCTGCTTTCCAAGGCAGCCCTGCATCCTACAGCACTCCAGTCTCCTGTAAAGGTAAGACATGCACACCAAACCGCAGCAGGAGGAGCTTACAGCATGGGACACTGCACTTAGTTCTGATAAAAGTCCCAGAGAGCAGCATTTCTCTTCCAATCCTGGTATCCAGGCATCAAGTATCAACCACATGAGTTTATTTTGCAAAGCAAGGCAGCTCACACTGACAAATCCAAACCTAATTTTAATAAATCCCGGGACTGAGTCAACATGACACTGCTAAAACAGGCAATGCTATTCTGGTTATCCTACATTATAAATGCACATACCGTTTCAAACGACAGAAAAGGGTAGAGAAAAGCAGGATTTGGGACTAATCTCAATTCCCTGTGTAACAGTAATACCAGAATCCAAGAAGCAGCAGCAAAAAGGAGGAAGTAAAAGACTCTTTGCTCAATAATCCATTTAACTCAAAATGAACCTGAAAGTGCAAAATAAGTGCAAAGGGAAACTGGGAACGAGAGACATGACTGATGTCATGTTCCAAAGGTCAAGGGGCAGCACATAATAAAACTGATGTACAAGCAGGGATTTTAACTGTATGTAAATTAAAGTGTCCTGCAGATGAATATTTTTTAGCACATGGAATAATAAATCTGTAAATTATATAGTACAATACTTTGGAAACCATCCCCTCAGTATTTTCTGAAGCATATTGTACTGCTTTAGGTGTCTCAGGGTATTTTCTTAAAGGACTAGGATTAAATGACAAATCCAGTGCATTTTTAGGCTGATACTTAGAAATTTGCTACTTATCCCCAATTCTTTAAATTCAAATATCTTCCTTTATAAAGACACTCAAGAATTTAGCTCAGATGAGCAGTAGCTCTTGATTTTCTTTTTTTTTTTTTTTTAATAAGATATATTTTTCAGAAACAGGATCCTGCACTCTGATTTCAGGAGGTTAAATACTTTGAACAATTAATTCAAATACTGTATGTTTAAGGTAAGAACTTAAACTTAGAACTATTTTCACGAGGCTGTGCTTTTGCCCAGAACAGCAAATTCCATCAATTTAAACATGATCTCTTGAGAACAACTGTGGATGCTCCAAGTCCTGGTATCTCTTTAGTGCAAACAAGAAACCTTCACCATGGTTAACACAGAGCTGCTTGTCCACACTTAAATCCCCTAAATGTGCCCATTGCTTTCTCCTGCTTGGCAAAGCCTGAATTCTCAGGATTTCTATTCCTACGCTTCTGCATGAAGTCCTAAAGGGTCACCAACCTCGCAATCATGGAATGGTTTGGGTTGGAATTGACCTTAAAGCTCATCTTGCTCTACCCCCTGCCATGGCAGGGACACCTTCCACTAGACCACGATGCTCCAAGCCCTGTCCAACCTGGCCTGAACATTTCCAGGGATGGGGCAGTTCCTCTTAACTAGACTAGCAATAAATTTTTAAAAATCTAAATAGCAAAATATCAGAGGTAGCCAAGAATGCTGGAAGTCTTTTAGTGACCTAAGGTGACAGAACTCAAAGCTTTGTTAAAAGTTGGTAGAACAATAAAGTTTAAAGAGCTGACCTTTGTCAACACTGACTTAGTTTCCAGTGCTTTCCATGAGTGGTTTGTTTCCAAACACTCCTTCCTTGTACATCAGAAAAATGTTAAGTGGTTAGAACATGAAATGGGAGCAGGCGGGTTATCTTGAACTGCACACTGGGTTGTTTTTACCAAAAGTGTACCTTGGCCAGAACATCCTAAATGAGTCAGGGCTCTGCACAGCTCACCCTCACTTCATATGTTCCTGGAATAACACAATTCCATTTGTTCTAGTAAGAATTTTCTCCTTCACAGGAAAAGCACCATTAAACAATGTGTTCTTTAAATCAAAGGTGAAACCTGTGTGTTTTCTTCCTCCTCTGACATTAGATGATTTAAAAGATTCCCCAGAAAGGCTGAAGGGATCTGTTATATCTTGGCAAGAGATGCAATGTCAGCTTGGAGAAACATGCCATCAGAGACACTTCCAAAACTGAGAGGGATTGGAAACCTCTCATTGGAAATTGAAGCATTCCACCTTTGTAACACAATTTTTCTGTAAGACAAAAAACACAATGAAGAAAGAAAACGCCAGCTACATCTCTCATCTTTCTAACAAAGAACTTATTCAGGTTGTGTTGATCCAAAGATTCTAAAATCCCAAATATTCTAGATAACATATCCTTGTTCTTGCTGGCAATGACACACATCCTCAATCTTCATCAGCGTCTGTTTGAAGAGAGAATGGAGGCAGATCTTTCACTGAAATGTCTAAGTGTGAAAGCAACTATGACTTTGAGCACCTTGCCTAGCAAATGAACACAGTGGAAGTGTAAAGTGCAAAGACAATAAAACAACTGTATGGCCAATATGAAGGATGTAGAACAGCCTGAACAAGTCACACCTTTTCCCCAGAGCTGGGGATCACTGTAGTCAAAAGTTATTAGAGCTTCCAGAAAGCCAAGAGAGATCCATTTTCCTTTTAAGCTCTCCTTGGCACAAGGCACTGCACTTATGAGAAGGCTCAGACAACCAGACACAGATGATACAACATGAAAAAAAAAAAACCTTATAAACTCATCTATTTCATGAACCTGCACGTAGAAACTTTGTCACTGCCACGGGCATGTTACAACTTTCTCTCTGGAGTGAACTGAAGTTCCATGAAAGAAAAAACTCTTTTAAGGATCTGAAGCAAAACCCAGGGATGAATCCTCTTTCAGCCAGTCTTTTTAAGAGATGTGGTGTTGAGCCTTCAAGAGAAGCGTCTCCAACTTTCACACCGCATCAATTTAAGAGCTACAGAACAAGTAATCACTGAATCACTTCAAAAGTACTTCAGTAACTTCATCAAGTGTTAAATGAAAGACCCCAAATTCAGCAGCAGATGAGAAACCAGTCAGATCATGCTGAACAAGCAGACTTCAATCTATTCAACTCCTGCACTGATATTGCTTAATCAGGCTCAAACTTGCTGTTTGAGAATCTGACTGAATAGTTCTAGCCCAGCTTGAGACAAAAGGGAATACAGAATATCCCAGGATGGGCTCTTCCACCTCTCAGGCAGGTCCAGGCTCTTTCAGTTTTCATGTGTTACTGACTCCTTTAAGAGCAGATCACTTCAGAAGGTGAACAGGCACAAAGTTCAGAGAAATCCAGGGATCCTGTTTTCACTGAGCACTCTCCTGGTTTATAGCAACACCCTGCATCCCACTGGAGCTCTGGAAAACATCGGGAAAGGAAAGTGGGAAGGGCTGCTGCAATTACTCCAGTCAGCTACCTGGGCTACTGATCCTTTGGGGACAATAATCAACCATGGGGAAAGAATATGGGGAAGAGACAAACTGACAAGGCCGCAATCACTCTCCCTCCAGAGCACGAAATCCCACAGATGTAACTATTGCCTGATGACCACAACAGCCACAACATTCCCCTTCCCCAGCACAGAAAATGGGAAAACTGACAGCACATTCCCTCTGTCCACATTATTGGAAATAACCCCTCTTGAAAGGGTATGGATGCTGTAATACACTGAGAGCTGAAGGAGGGGCACATGAGAAGAGATGCATTGTGACAGGCACTTAAGGCATGGCTTTTCTTCATGGATTTTCATTCAGAAACCACTCCTTGAACAGCACAACCTTGACCTCGCCTGAGTGGTGCAGAGCTCTTCTAACAGCCAACAAACACAAGCTCATGGCCCATCTATATTACTGGTTGGGTTGAGGAGGTTCGGCCTGCAGAAGAAAATTTTCCAAAAACATCTTTGTGGCTTGTGGATTGTCAGAAAGACTGAGACAGACTTCTGATCACGGCTAGCAGGGGCAGGATAAGGGGCAACAGTTTTAAAGGGGGCAGATTTACATTGGGCATAAGGAAGACAATGGTTTTAATTTTATTTATTTATTTATTCTTCCTGTGAGGTCAGACCCTGGCACAGGGTGCCCAGAGAAGCTGTGGCTGCCTCATCCCCAGAAATGTCCCAGGCCAGGCTGGACAGGGCTTGGAGCAACCTGGTTCAGGGAAGGTGTCCTTACCCCTGGCAAGAGTAAGAGTGGATGGGCTTTAAGGACCCTTCCAACCCACACCGTTGGAAATTTCTCCTGAAATTCCGGGTTTAAAGCCATAACAACTACCCTAATGTCGGAACAGCGTCTTTAGTTTCTCAAGCTCTGATCTTGGTGAGAAAAAAGGTGTTTTTTCTCTCAAGGAAGTTATTCTTCCTCATGGTACCTACCAAAAGAACCTCAGTTTACATTTTCCAAAGATCTGGGATACTCCACCCCTCTTCCCCATTGCTTCCTGACATTTGGGGCACCCCTGCACTTCATTTTATGACTTTCAGAGTGCACCTCTGGGTAAAACAAGACAGTTCTGGAGCAGCTCGTACTTTTGAGAAGAGATAATTTAATTCCACAAAGACTTTATTCCTTGTCTATCTTCCATGACCCTCAGGCTTTATTGCCTTCAGCAAAGAGATACTTAAAGTCAGTTTAATGGTTCTCATACCCATCAAGCTTTTATGGCCCTGCCCTGCTCCTGTTTGTGCCAGAACAGCAGTGTGTGTGTGGCCACAGAATGACTGAGATAAAGGAAAAACTCTGGTTGCAAGAGAATTTTTGCAGGTTTTTTCTTCCAACCAAATTCCCAACTTATTACATGGCCCAACTGCACACACAGCAATCACAGGCCAGGGTGTGAAAATGAAGCTGTGTGATATCAGCACTGCAAGTGAGCTGCTGTGAGGAGAGGGGATGTTACAGGTTTTTTTCTCCTTGCAAACTTCTGCTGCCTAAGCCCAAGTATCAGCAAAACCTACTGTACATTTTTCACATACAGATCCTTTTTAATGCTGGGGAGCTCTCTGCAGTGATCCTATGAATGCCATCACTCCCTGAAGCTCCAGTTCACTGCAGCCAATCCTTCTCTGCAAAGGGAGGAGTTTTTTTCCTGTAGGGCACGGCTGTGTCACAGATACAAGCCATGGTGAGGGAGAATTATGGATTTAGGAGTGCATTGGAAGTCCTATTTTGGGAAAGCAATTTAATAAGAGGTCATGGGAGGCAGCTAAATGAAGATCAGTTTTGACAAATGTTGTTGTTTAATCCAGTACTACAAAAAGTAGCTCGAGTGCCAAGGGCTAAGTTTTTGAGAACTATAATAAATAAGAGCCAAGAAAAAAAAAAAGACAGAACTGTTTGGCAGGGAAAGGGAACAGAAGAAAGCAGAATTCAGAAAATGTTTCCAAAATCCTGGGAAGAAGCATATTTTCTGGTTTTTAAATGAGAGAAGCCAGGCTGGGAGAACTTGAGGTGTTCATCAGAAGAGAAGGCTCCAGGGAGACCTTAGAGCCCCTTCCAGGAGAGCTGGAGGGACTTGGGACAAGGCATGGAGGGACAGAACAAGCTTTAAGCTGCCAGAGGGCAGGGTTAGATGGGACATTGGGAAGAAATTCTTCCCTGTGAGTGAGGTGAGGCCCTGGCACAGTTGCCCAGAGAAGCTGTGGCTGCTCCATCCCTAGGAGTGTCCAAGGCCAGGCTGGACAGGGCTTGGAGCAACCTGGGATAGTGGAAGGTGTCCCTGCCATGGCAGGGGGTAGAGCTTTGAGGTTCTCACCCCAACCCAAACCACTCAATTTGTTCCATGATTCTTTGTGAGATAAAAGAGCACCACAAGCATCTGATTGTGTCAGACCAAGGTGGCTGCTTCCTTTAAGCAACATATTTTTCTTAAAGTTGGCAGAGAATAAATGGGTAGCAGAAAGATTCAACAACAAAATTCAGCATCTTCACCATTTCCCAATCAGTATGCTCAAAAATTAATAGCCAGGCAAAAAAAAAAAAAAAAGAAAAGAAAAAGTAGAATGAGTTGAAATTCTTATAGACAGTTAGTTATTTCTTTTGCAAGGAAGAATTAAAGATGTCAAATGAAAAAACAAAGGCAGTAAGACACCCAACTGAAATGACAAAAACAAATGGTAAAACAACCACTGTATTGAGAATTTGACAAAACTCTTGTGAGCTACCAGAGAACTTGTGATTACAGAGGGAGGGATAGATGGATACATGTAGGATACATGTAACCTTGGGATACACATAGGATACTTGTAACATACACATAGGATACATGTGACAGATATGTAGGACATTTCCAACACTTTCATCTACACCAACCTTGTTCCTTAAGTCTACCCATCCCCACTTCAATCACCCCAGCAAGGTATCTCCTGAACACAGGGGCTGTATTTGGATAAATTCAGTTCTAAATGCCAATTCTCACGCTTCAGCTGCAAAGCTGAAGGAGGGCAGAAACTATGCCCTGTCTTTTGTACAGTCATGCATTTGCAAAAGATTTGAAAGATGCATTTCGGGTGTTTTTCAGCAATTTGCAGGGAACAAGTTTGTGACTTGGAAGACAATGACACACTGGGAAAAAAAAAATTACTTAGCAGAATAATAAATAAAAGTATTCAAGGGCGATGACTGAAGGCACTGGTGGAGAACACATGCATTTTTCTTCCATATAAGATGGCTGTTCTCTGTGGCTGAAGGAAGCATTCAAATTGCTTTTGCTTTTCATCATTTGCGTATTTTGGGGAGAAGGGGGCTGTTGTAAAGCCAGGTTTGGCACCCTCAGCCTGCAGCACAGTTCCCGCTCCTTTATGCAAACATACCTTTAACAGTTTTGACAAAAACTTGTTTCTCTTTACTGGGGTCTTTTTCTTCTATTAGAATTCCATGGAAAATGCGCCCAAACGTGCCTAGGAACAGAACACCCAATTAGTAATGTGTGGTTAAGAAACACTGATAACATTAGGAGTATCTTAAGCAAACAGTACCTTTCACAGCAGAAAGTGAGGAATTCCTACAGTTAAAGGCTCTAAACCCTATGAAGCCACCAAGAGAGAACCCAACTGCTCTCCAGCACGAGGGGGATTCACAACTACAGGCAGTAAATGCTGAAGTTTTACATAAGCAAAACTTAAGGGAGCAAGCATGAGAGTGAACTAGCGGTAGCAGCAGAGCCCAGTGAAATTAAATATCAATATGATCATGGTTTCTTTGTGGCGCTTCTGTCAACTCCCTGCACTAAGAACTCCAGCTCCCTTTTCTCACCTGCCCAGTCTGGAATTCTAAGCTAAGGCACTGCTCACAAGGACCAAGTTGTTTTGGAAACATTCACAAGGAAACAGCAGTTCTGGCCAACCAGCACACACGGAACACTTTGAAACAGCCAGCATCACATTATTCACAAGTTGCATCTCAGCTGAAAGGTGCTGGGTTTGTTTGGGAGTCCTTTGGGCTCTCCAGCATTTTTCCATTTAGAGGACATTACTGATGCTACTGCAGGAAGAAGAGCTACTCTGAGGAGCTGGGTTAAGGAACAACTGGTAACACACAGAATTAATTGTTTTTTACTGCTCAGCCTGGCAAGACTTTTCTGCACCAAGATGTGCATCACCTCCACACAGTCTATTCCAGCATTACAGCCCCTTCCCAAGGATTCCTCCTGCCTGACTAGGTTGAAGAATCTTTTATTGTATGAAACACAGGTCTTATTTGTTTCTAAATACCTTAAACAGGGGCAGTGCAACATTTCTGTTACCTACCCCAGAGCTGCAAGGAAACCCTGCACAACAGGGGTCTTCAAACTGCAGTCTCACTAAGCAGCAGCTGAACTTGGGAGACTCCCAGGCAACCATACCACCATGAATTACCTAACAGCAACTAAAATCCTCCTGTCTTGGTTCTTGAAGACTTCAATAAAGTGTCTAAATATGGATGTCCAGAATGTTAAAGCAGGTGAAGCTATGGAAGCTATGTGAAGTTTGTAATGAATCTGTGGCCAAGATCTGTAAAAAAGTCTCCCATGCATGCATTTACTTTATCCCCTCCTTCTCCTCTGAAGGTCTTTTGTTCTTCAATGGCACAGACTCAACACCACTACAACTAAACTAACTGAACTGATCCTGAAATAAAATTGGTCATGTCTTTCAAGTCCTCTGACATGCGGATGTGGCACCTGGGACATGGGGGAAACTGGCAGTGCTGGGGACTGTTTGGACTCGTTGACCTTAAAGGGCTTTTCTAACCTTAATGACTCTGTGATTAACTTTTGAAGGTTCTGACTCAAATTAACAGCTGGAGGCTAAGAAATGAGATCCCAGGATTAACTGAGTCCAAACTGCATCCAACAGCTCCTTATGCCTCATCTGGCAGAACAGGGCAGCTCTGTCACCAAACATCTGAAGCATTGCTGCTGCACTGAGTCACCTCTAGTCATGGATGACTCCCAACATCCCAGCTCCAGGCAGCCCAGAGGAACACAAAGCACACCCAACATCCCACAAGGAAGGGTTTCGCAGAGCCCACACTGGAAGTGAGCATGGAGCTGCCTCCTCAGAGGTTCAGAGGCACACACTGAACGAGAGTGTGAACATCCTCCACTGCTGCTCAGACTAACACAAAGCATTCTGCCTCTAAAGGATGATTATCTCCAATCTCCAGCTTAGGGAAGTTTGATTTCTCAGGGAACAGAGACCCTGAAAATTGCAGCAATAAAGGTGAATGACAAAGAAAACTAAATATTTAAGCCTATTTTTCAAATTCAGTATCAACAAGAATCAATTAGTGTTGTGCATGAACACTTTCAAAGTGCACGTTAAACAAAGAGTGGCAGGAACTGGATGATCCTTGTGAGTCCTTCCAGCTTATGATATTCCATTAAAACCATCAGGTAATCTCTGAATCTTTTATATCAGGGCTGTAAATGTTGCATCTGCTGATTAGATTTCTAAATCAAAGTTATCAAACTGAGACACCAAATTCAGACAACTGAAGTTTTTTTCTGGGCTTTGCATTGGTTTTGCTTTGATTTTTATGTTGTTAATAGCAGCTGTCCTGCAGGAACTCCCAGAAGTGAGTTACCTTGGCACTGAGAGCCCTGATTACCTCTCTCCTCAGCCACCCTTCATTTCAGGGAGCAGGTTATTAAGAGAGACAAGCTGAATGATTTACTGAGCACACCTGGTCGCTCCCTCAGCCTAATGAATTCTGGAAGCTACTTTCCTCACACCCCAAATGCAAACATAACTCATCACTCCTCCCCTCCACCAAAGATATGAAGATCAGAAATGTCATCTGTGACTGATTTCAGAAAAACCTGTAAACAAATATCTATATATTTGTATTTATACATCTACACCATATTGTAGGAATGAAGTGTCTGAGCGCTGTAAATACCTTCTTGGAGCACGTCTTTGAGGGTGATCCTCTCCCTGGAGATGGCAATGTCCTTCACTTTAGCTTTGGCCTCCATGAGAGTGACACTTTTCAGATCATTCTTCTCTATCCGTAATGTGGGATAACCTGAGGAGCCAGCAGAGCCAAACAATCCAACATAAATACCCTTGCAATGGGAACAGGCACAGGGCTTCACCTCTGACCACCTATGGCTCCACATACAAAGGAGCAGCACAATCTTAAATATAATATATTATTATTATTATTAAAAAGATGATAGTATTTAGCAATGAAAAACACAAGAATAATCATCTGCAGGATAAAAAAATCACACAGGAGCTCTCTGTAGTGTCACGCAAACAACTTTTGTTATTAACTCGAGGTGAAGGAAACTCCTGTATTGAAGGTGATCAACACTGCACTGCCCTCAGGAGGAGGAAACAAACTGTTGGAAAACTTGGAGCTGGGAAGATGCCTTACCCCAACAGGACATTAACAAACTACCAGTGCCCTCTTCTGGCACTTTCAGACATCTGGATACACCAGCAGAGTCAGAAAGGCCGAAATATTTTTGTACATGTGTATGAATTATTAGAGAAATCTTGAGAATTACTCTGATAATATTTTCTTCAAAATTTAAACGTTACTGAAAACAAAATTATGTAACTGTGGAATGATCAAGAATAT
>VZSR01001065.1:1546327-1570670 GCA_013398615.1 Brachypodius melanocephalos | reverse complement strand
GGCTCTGCACAACTCCCTGACAGGAGGGGACAGGTCAAGAGGGTCCCTGGTCTGCTCCCAGGGAACAGGGACAGGATGAGGGGAAAGAGCCTCAAATTGCACCAGGGGAGGTTTAGATTAGGCATGAGGGAAAATTCCATTTCCAAAGCCTTGTCCAACCCTGGCACAGCTGCCCAGCTGGTGGAGTCCCCACCCCTGGAAGGAGTTAAAAGCTGTGTGGCACTTGGGGACATGGGTGGCCTTGGCAGTGCTGGGGCAACAGTTGAACTTGATGATCTGGGATGGCTTTTCCAATCTAAATGATTCTGTCATTCTATGAAAAAGAAAAAAAAAAGACTGGGTAGGGACCCATGGGACAAGAGGCAAACCAGCTCTAGAATGATTTGCAGGATAAGGTCTCTTTCAAACTCTGTGAAAAGGATTTTTTTTAACTTTTCATATACTGAATTTTTACAAGCCTGTTTTTAAATTAATGCTTATACCAAATACATTTTGAAGGCAGCCCTTTGCAAGGGAAAGATGAACTCAGGTGACAAATAAGATTTTTTTTTTTTTTTAGGGAGATACAGTACAATTTAGAAGCGAGCCAAATCTCTCCCAGAGGTGCAGTTCAAGGTCAGGTTCCTGCTTCCACACATGGGGAGGAAAAAAGGAGAACACAGGAGGGCTGTGAGTAATGATGACCTTTCTGCTGTGCTCCCTCATGATGGGACAGTCACTATCAGCAAGTGCCATCAGAGGACAATGGCAGAGATTTTGGGGTCTTACTAGTTGCTTTAAAAAACCCCATGTGTGTCCCTATGCTGGCCACCTTCCCTCCAGCTGGAACAGGCTCTTCCCTGCAGCAGTGCTGCATGGGATTGCCCTCCACCAGACAATAATTCGAGGAGTAAAAATTCCACAGGTAATAAATACGTTCATTAACTCCAAACACAGCTGAGAGCACTGGGTCTGTTCAACCTCGAGGAGACTGAGAGAACCTAATCCCAGTCTGCAACTCCTCCCAAGGGGCAGCTCTGAGCCCTTCTTTCTGTGACCAGGGACAGGAGGACCCCAAGGAATGGCTGGGGCTCTGTCAGGGGAGTTTAGGCTGGATATCAGGAAAAGGTTCTTCCTCCAGAGGGGGCTGGGGCATTGCCCAGGCTCCCCAGGGAATGGGCACAGCCCCAAGGCTGCCAGAGCTCCAGGAGAGTTTGGACAATGCTCTCAGGGAGACACAGGGTGGGATTGTTGGGGTCTCTGTGCAGGGCCAGGAGTTGGACTGGATGATCCCTGAGGGTCCCTTCCAACTGGGATATTCTGTGGTATCAGTTACCAGATCGGTACCTAAACTGCTGCCACCCTTCCTCTCCACTCAGTACTCTCTTCAGCTATTTCACATTGTTTCAAGCAAAGCTGTAAGCAACAGGTGATGACAAGAATAACACAACCATCAGGATTCATGCACAAGGCATCAACTGCTTTAGTAACTGATCCCAGGGCTGGGTGGATACATCCTGTTCTCTCTCCTCTGCTTGGACAAAGCAGCCTCTTCCCAGTGTTCAAACACAGACGCTTCACAGCTACTGGTGAAGTCTGGCTGGCTGACTGCTCTGGGTGCAAGGAGAACAACCCAAGGGACAAACACAGTCTCATGCTCCTACGACCACTCACATGCCCCCAAACTCCCTCCTGACTAAGTCGTGGCTGGATAAAACACACATTGTGTGAATTCAAGAGGCAAAGTGACAGAGCCAGATAATTATTCATGTTCTTCTCTTGTACTTGACACCAAAGCAGGGTGGCAGGAGGGTCTGTGCTTAGATTAACACTTACTGGTTACCGGTGTGGCATTGTTGGGTGTGTCAGCTCGCAGGTACTGCGTTGTCTGCGTGGAGGGCTGCGACAGCCCCTGCGAGCTGCTGCTGTCACTGATGCTGTGGGGAAACAGAAATGCAGATCAACATCACTGCTTGCCACTCCAACACATTCTAAATTAACTTGCTGAGGTCAAAACCAGGAGATTTTCCAGGCAAGACTTTAAAAGAGCAGAGTTTTCAAAGTCTCTCACGCACGAAAATGTATTTCAGGTAACTCAAAAATCTTGGCACTAAGCATGAACAGCTTCCTCCTATTTGCTTTCAAGAATTTGCTTTATCATCTAGTACTTCTCCCCATTTTTGAATAATCAAAGTGACAAAACATTCCTTGCCAGAACCACCCTGTCACACCAAGAACAACTATTATATCCCAGGGATGATTTGAACACATTTCTCTCATGGTACTGATGTCACACTTCATGAGGGCTCTATTTTACAGCCCAAACTGCTCTACCCTACTTTGGCCTTCCTCTCCCTAAAGTTACCTGTCGTCCCTTCCAGAACCACCTAAAATGTGTTTTTTGAGATGCTTTCTTTGGGCAGAAGGACCAGGGGTCCACAGAGTATCCATGAAACACGTAAACCACAGCCCAAACCACAGCAAGCTGACTTCTGTCTCATTTTCACAGTCAAAACCCTACAAAAAGGGCTGTTGCACGTGTAATGGACCAAAACCCTATTAGCAGGTAAGATGGCAGGGCCAGAAGCTTTTTTGATGTTCTTCCCCTCCAAACACACACAAACATCCCCTCCACTTCACTCAGCTTCAAAGCTTGTCCACTGCTGACTGTATTGGGAGGACGAAGGGGAAATTGGTTTGGGATACAACCTCTGCTTTGCCAAATAATCAACATTTAAAGTTTCTTGGGCTGCTGCTGAGCACTACACTGCACCAAGCAGTGCCAGCCACCCCAGCAAGGTTGTCAGACATGGCTGGTGATGTCCTCCAGGCCCACTGCTACCTTTGAAGCCAGGCTTCCTTTAAAAATCAGAAATCCAAGTCTACTCTTCCCCATTATATCACTACCATGGATGCTCCCACTGAATTTTTTCATTTGAACAGTATCTACTGAATCTCACAATACAAACTTACTCATTTATACCTGGCCTCAATCTCTCCCTGAAACCCTTTTTTACAATTATTTCCATATTCCATGTCTTCCAGGTGCAGAGTTCCAGCACAGCATTTAGCATGACCCTAAAAGCCACAGATGCTGGTCTAGCTCCACCCCTTTAAACTTCCTTCTAAGTTTTTGAATCAATATTCTTTGGTGCTGGCAACTTATTAGTGCTTATTTGAACTGTTCCCACTATTGCATGCCCGAGCTGTTTCAGTATGATCCACTCTGCAGCGAGCTCCCCAGGAAGGAGAGTCTTGGCATGGTCACCACATCAAACACCAAGGCATAACTTGCATTTCCTTTTCTTGCTCCGGCTGGAAACTCCTTTTGTAACCTGATCACCCACTAGCCCTGCAGATTCCTTTGGCTGGAGGCAAGTGTGAGGAAGGAATTATTCTTTTAAGGCCTGTTGCAAGATTGAAAAACTCCCTTTTGGGTTGGGTTCATTCTGGTTTTTAGGTTTAACTGGCTTCCTGAGCTCCCTCACTTGCATATTCTGTCAGCTATTTGAACGATGCCTCCTTGCTTTAATGACTCCCATTATCCTGCTGTTAAGCCATGCCAGCTTTCCTTGGCACTTTTCCAGTGCCTTTGCTACGTGGTTTTGCAGCATTTCTGTGGACTTCCAATACAATGTTCCTAAATAATCCATGTGCAGCCTGTAAACCCGGCTGCCTGGCTTGAACTTCCAGTTAACAACCCTCCTCTGTTTTATTTAGTTCTGGGGGCTGAAATTAAGAGCACTAGTGGGTTTTCCAGGCTCTGTTGCTCCTGGGAGGTCGTTAACCCTAACGACATTGTCATATTCCATTCAGGAACCTTTTACAGAAACAGTTTGAGATTATTTTTCACAAGCAAATCAGAAGTTCTTCCTTCCTTTGGTGATTTTGTTCTAAACAAACCCCACAGCTCCTCATTTTCAGGCACAGATTTGCTTCTGTTACACCTTTGCTCCAGCACTGCCTGAGCAACAGCTTTTACACAGCAGCACATCCACAGCTCTGCCAGGCCAGGCCCCTTCAAGCTCAAAAAACAAGTCATCACATGATGCTTGAAGAGTTAAACCCAGGAACTGCACAAACTTTATGAAATCACACAATGGTCTGGGTTGGAAGGGACCTTGAAGATTATCTTGTTCCAATACTCTTCCACAGACAGGAAAAGCCTCCTGAATTTATCAGAAGTATATATGGTGATTCAGAGTAAATTACTAACACTTACAAACCACAGAGCACTAACACTAGATGGATTTTTAGCTTTATCTCCACAGAAAGTCAGTTGTTTTTTAGGATTTTTACCTTGTATCTCCACAGAAATCCTGTGCAATAGAGCAGATGGAAGGATATAGGATCACACTGCTGGGCTGGACACCTCAAAACCTCACAGATGACACTATCCCACACTATAAATGTAATGTTTTTCCTTTCTGAATTAAAGCAAGCTGCACATCCTTTAACACCTTCAGCTGATTAAAAATCAGACAATCAGGTACAAACGAATTGAGGGCGGCTGACAAGTTCACTTGGTTACGATTAACTGAGAAACCACAACTGCTCAATGCAGTGGCACCACCAAAGCCACACAGGCTGGAGACACCAGAGGAGGGAACGGCAGGGAGAAAACTGAAAGGAACAGATGAATGGATAAAGAGGAGGATGAAAAGATAAAGCTACTCCATGAGGCTGCAGGCAGCACAGAAGCAGCTCAAAACATCCTTTAGTTCAAGATATCCTTTCACAGGGGTGACCACCCACAGGCTGGATCTCCAAAGGATCCAGTTTCACATTGCCTGCTCCTGAACAGTTGCATCTCATGCAGGCTGTTCACACAGCCTCAGCCCACCTGCTTTTCCAGCCTCCCTTCTCCTCAGTGTTTAATCCCCACTCCAATGCCCTTGGACTCATGTTACAAGCCCCTTTTCCATGCATGTGCTACGGTTTTTCCGGATTGGAAATAATACTTGGGAGAGGCCAACACTGCCAGTTTTATAATCAAGCAGTTGAAATGCTCAGACCCACCCTAAGGCCAAAGTGAATACTGGGAAATCGATCAAAGTAGCGAAAACTGAAATTCAGTCTCCTGTAGATGTCAGTAAAACCCAAATGTTTTCATCCAATCATGTATCATGGAATGGTTTGGGTGGGAAGGGATCTTAAAGCTCATCCTGTTCTACCCTCTTGCCATAGGCAGGGACACCTTCCACTGTCCCATGTTGCTCCAAGCCCTGCCCAACCTGGCCTTGGACACTACCACGGTTGGGGCAGCCCCAGCTTCTCTGGACACCCTGTGCCACAGCCTCCCCACCCTTCCAGGGAAGAATTTCTTTCCAATATCCCATCTAAGTTAAAATAAAGGCAGAAACGTTCTGGCAGTGGGAAGCCATTCCCCTTTGTCTTGGCATTCCAGGCCCTTGTTCACGAGCCCCTTTAGGCACTAAAAGGGGCTCTAAGGTCTCCCTGGAGCCTTCTCTTCTCCAGTATGAACACCCCCAGCTCCCTCAGCCTGCCTTTCCAGCATGCCCAAGATAATTTTTCCTTCAATGCTGACAATCCCTGCAGATCTGATTCTGTCTGAATCTTCCCACTCCACACAAATATTCTGGCAAAATCTGAACAACTCTTCCACCTCATAAAGAGCAGAGCACCTGCAACTGCTGCCTTTCTACAGCACAGTCCTCACCACAGCCCCACACAGGCAGTATCTGCTACAGCTTGCCACTGAGAGCAGAAAATGCAAACTACCACAGAGTGCTCATTTTGAGAACTGAAATCTGAGTAAGTATGTCCCAAAACCACACTGGGAAAGCTTGAACACATACCTGTCATCCAACTCTATCCTTTTCATGCTGTGGAGGTGCAAGACAGCCAGAATTATTGCCACCAGGAATATCACAGCACAGCACACGCCCACACTGATATAGAACACCCGGGTCGAAGTGGTGGGAGCAGCATTTACAGGATCGACTGCAACAGATGTGGAAAGTTACTGAACCTTTCTCAAAAAGGAGAAAACCCAACAAAAAAACCCAGAAAAAAAACTCAAGAAACGACATCTTGTTAGTTTGTTACAGCAACACAGGCAGAGGGGCTGGAGGCAGTGAGAGGCAGCAGCCTCAGCAATTCCAAATGTTCAATAAGGCATTCTAGAGAACAACTACCCTGGAAGAGACAGTGGGAGGTAAAGAGCACTGAGCACTCTTTCCCACTGCTTTCCAACTGCATTTTGGAAAAACCACTCCCATTTTGGGTATTATGGAGCCACAGTCAGCCAATGACATCTCCAGGTAGAAGGGGAGGAAAGGAAACTACTTCATTCTATTCCTTCAATAGCGATAAATTAAAATAGCAAACCAGACAGGTCTGAAGGTCAAGAATATAGATGAGAGTCATGTATGGAAACCAGAGCCCCTAGCATTTGATACAAAAGTTGTTACAAGACTTGGAACAGGGCTTCTCCCTCTTCACCAGTTAAAACAATTAATTACCAAAAAACCACTGCAATACTGGGTATAGTACAGACTACCTGGGGACTGTTTTCATAGGAAAGCTGTGGAATCAAAGCACACCGAGTTTTTCAGTTTTTACACCCCAAGTTGTACATTCAGGGTTACTTACAGATAGTCTTGCTGCTGTTTTTATCAGCTGTTGGAGATTTGATTTCTGGTTCAAGCTCTAAAGAGATGAGAGAAAGCCATTAAGTTTGGAGTACATTTATTATTGCAGCCCTTCACATTGCCTCAGGTATGAAAAAACAAATCTGCTTTTCCAAAGCAAAAAGCTGACTCAAGGACTACACCAATCTCCACATTTCCATTTAAATACCTAACTAGGGTAGAATTAAAATCACACTGAAACACACAGCTCAGGTATTTCACCACTGACACACATGTCCAGGGAGGCAAAGCTTGAACCCACTGAATCCATGTAAAACCCTGCAGTTTGTCCAAGGTCCAAAGCAGCAGAAAGAAGAGGTGCAGACAATGTGTTTGCTAAGGCACTGAACAAAGACTTCATAGAATCAGTTCCTGCAGGAGAGAAAATCATTGCTGAGATGTTCAGTCGAGACTACCCTGATTTTTTGGAGGAAATCCTGGCTCCAGTCTAATGCTGCTCATCCTAGGAAGGGATCAGAGATGGAACCATAGGCACTATGCATTCTCAGCTGATGCCAGTCAGGAGTCAAAGAGTTAAAACAGAAGGATGGAAGAGGTGATGTGCGTTGGAATACTCTTAAATATGCAAGTGAAGGCAGGAGGACAACACTCAGCTCATGTGTGGTAGCAGTCCTTTAGAAAGTGGGTAAATCTTCATCAACCTTATTGAGTCTGGTTACCAAGAGGAGAAGTGCAAACCTGAACCCCCTTAGGGTTTGCAATTTAGGATTTCCAGTATCTGGATTATCTCTCAAGATCATTTTTACTTCACATCTAATAGACTAACACCTCCTACACTGACTAAATAGCTAATTTTTATCACAGTTTATAAAGTAAAATAATTTTCTTGGTAAGTCTTAGAACAATTTGAATTCTCATAATGTTGCGGTTTTGAGGGAACTGGTTTTTTCTTTCCAAACAGAGAGAAAATGCTTTTTGTTATATATCTATAAAAAGGTCAGTCAGTGCAGCAGAACTCTTGGGGAAAGCTGTTCAACTCAGCAGCTTCTGCTTTAACCAAAAGTCCCCACTGCTCTCTGAAAGGCAGAGTTTTACCTGATTTCTTCCCAAAATTCACTCTGTTACTCCTGTCCTGGATATACACCATCCCATTTCCTTTTCCCATCACACTTAAACAGTAAAAACTTCTAAATATCTGAAACTTAATCTCTTACTTTTGTAGCACATTTTCCTCCGTTTGAAATTTAAAACTGTGATGTTTTTTGAGGAATTTATTGTTAAGTTGAGCTGCATCAGTATTGTGACGTCGGAGTCGAGTCTGCCGGTGCAGGAGAGTTCAACACGGAACACTGTGAACACAACACAGGGGTTACAGGGGACTGGGACATCCTCAGACACTGGGATCAGAGAACATTTAAATCAAGGCCTTTTGAAGTACATTACAAACATCATAAATCATCACTTTATAAAGAACTCGATACTGAGAAATGCTATTTTAGTCTTCACGCCTCATCACTTCAGCTATTAGAGCATTTAAGGACACGGATTTTAAATTAATTTTTGCCAGTTTTATTAAGCATCCACGGATTATTAGAACTGCGTTTGTGGCTAAATGACAGTTATCCATCCATGTGCTGGATGGGGGTGGGGAGTTTACCTGAGAGGGTGCGAGGAACTTCTCCTTGTAGAGAAATGTTGGCCTGGGGCAGAGCCATAGCCACGGGATCATGGACCTGAAATCCCAGTTTATACTCGACCTGGAACAACAGTAGGCAGAGAGAAAACACATCAGAAATCTGTCTAGGAGTATAAAGAAATGGAACATTCCCTTTTCATAATTCTTCTTGAAAATAAAAAAACATACATTATTTTTAAGGAGCGCTGGTAATTTCAAGCATCCATATTCCAAGTTTTTATATGACATTTTAGTATCAAGACTTCTGTGACAGTTCAAATTAAGAAAGCCAGAACAGAAGCTACTCTTGAAACCATTCCTTAAAATCTGGGGCAGAATTACGAGTGTTTGTATTAAAACAATTCCCCTACAAATCCCACAAAATGATACTTTTAAACTTACTTGTTCTGAAGTCAGTTTGTGAAAGCTGCTAGAATTCAAAAAATTCCCTCTCCCACAGTCAGTTTTACCAACAAAATTGCTTAGAAATAGTTTCTTCAACTATAGTCAAGATTTTGTTTCCACTTAAGAAGCTGACTCTGCAAACATTCATTCAATAAAAAGTACAGGATCTACTCTAAGCCACAAGCTCCTCTTGGAAATTCATCCTATCCCTCCACTCTCAGCTGAATTAATTTGTTTGACTTTGTCCCAATAGTTAGGTTTTTCTCCCTTTCTAAAACATAATACGGTTCATTTCTGCTATCTATTTATTTTTCAGTCAAGATGCCAAGGGAAGAGACACAACCCAGTTTCTGAGCTCCTCCAAGCCGCACTACACCAAGTTACAAGGGAAGATGCCAAAGGGTGGAATCACAGGAATGGGAAGCAGGGCTACTCAACCCAACTCCACTGCAGGCCAAAAGTCACTCCTCTTAATGAGTTACACCTCAAATGCAAGAACAATGGCAGGAGGAATATACAGGACCCGCACTGGTGGAGTTGTTCAATGCTACTGCTCCTAATGCAGCCTTTCCTACTTAAGCGCAGAAGAGCAACCACCACACAAGTTAAAAAAAAAAAAAAAAACAAAAAAAAAAACAAAACAGAATGAACATCTGGCAGAGACTAAACAGATCATTTCATATATGAAAATAAATTGTTAAGTAACTGGAAATGTTTCAGAATGTCAGAGCATACGCAATCTCTCTGACAGCTGCTGCTGCATGCTCCAGGCACGGTGATTAAGTGACATAAAAACCCTTTCCATTTAATCAGGGCTCAGTAATAACATACTGGATGCTGCTTTTATAGGCTCTCCTTGTGTCCAAGCATATGTTTCTAGAAATCTCCACAACAATTGCTCTATGTATGATTTCCAGAGGCTTCAGTTCATGGCTGCCCTTTTGTGTGTCCATTGCACCAAAGGAAGAGATTCCAGAGCCAGTGCCTTGCATGCATACACAAATCTTGCCAGGAGCAAGAAGTATAAAATACTTTGAAATAATTGCTTCAGCTTTCTAAATTAAGGAACAGCTTGGATGTATGCCATCTTAACTTACTGCCTGCAGTCATATAAACAAGTATTTTGCACCTTGCATATGCTAACTTTTGTGAAGAAAAAAAGCCATCAAATGGTAACAGTGGGTATTCACCAAGCAGAACAGCTCGTGTCTCAAGTACCCAGAGCAGAAGTCATGCCTGCTCACCTTGGATTTGGCATGCCAGGTGAAGTGGAGATTGTTGGTCTCGCTGGGTATGAGGAGATTGAAGGACAAGGCATAGTGATTGACCACATCATTCCTCACGTAGGACAACTCTGCATCCAGACCTGTAAGAAGAAAGAGAAGAGTAAGACAGGGAAAAACAGGACCAAACACATTGGAACAAACAACTTTCAGGACCACCAGCTCCACTTATATCTGCATGTTTAGGCAAACACTTCCCCCAGTCCATAGATTCCGAGGCAGGTTTGGAGACCAAGGCTCACAGCCATCAGCTCTCACAGAGCGCTGCAAAGCCTTACAGAGCAACCACTTCAGAGAGGTGCCACAGCCTAAGGAACAGCTAAAAGCTGGAATGTTATGGAAGGAAACACAAAGTTTCATACAAACATCCAGGAGAGTCAGTGGAGGATCTCCTGAACATCCCCTGTTCTGCTTCTGGGAATCATGGCTTGTTTTCTCTGAATTATCAGTCAGTTATCACAGGTAATTCCTTCTGGAACAGCTCATTTCTTGAGCCTGAGACACCTAGGCAGTGTGGAATTAGCTTCAAGGTAATTAGATCACAGAATTCCAGAATGGTTTGGGTGGGAAGGGACCTTAAAGCTCATCCATTTGCCAGGGACACCTTCCACTATCCCAGGTTGCTCCAGGTCCTGTTCAACCTGGCCTTGGACACTTCCAGGGATGGGGCAGCCACAGCTGCTCTGGGCAACCTGCGCCAGGCCTAACCACCCTCACAGGGAACACTTTCTTCCTAATAGCTAATCTAAATATCTCTTTTATAGTTGAAAGCCATTCCCCCTTGTCCTATCACTGTCTGCGTGTGTGAAGTCACTCTCCCTCATGCAGAATGAGAAGTGACATTTGTACATCCAGCAATACCAACATTTTGTGTCTACCCTTTGCTCTCTGAACATTCAAATACCACCAGAGACCCAAAAGCCCCACAAAACTATTCATTTCAGGGCACTAAAATGCATTTCCCTACATAGGACACAGCCTATGTGACATTATAAACACTGCAGCTGCTGTTATTTTTTGTGGCACCCGATCCAAGGTCACGCTGAACACAGGGTAGGACCCTGCAGCTTGCCCTGGGTGTCAATAGCAATTAGTGGTAGGGTAAGCACGGTTTCCCTGCAGGGGTAAAATTAATCCCAGCTCCATATCCTCAGGACAAAACCACACTGGATTTGCAGGCAGTACCATTTGGCCTTGTCTCACAGAGTTCCTCCTGCAGTGCTCCCAGTGAAATGCTACCAAAGCTCTTGGACATGCCAGGAGAACAATGGGGTAAATCAGACACTGAATACTCCACACTGAGAGAACAGAGCTCAAATCAAACAGTCACAGTACAAATGGGAACGGAGATAGCAGATTCTGGGATGCCTCCTAATGACCTTTTAGTACCTACAGGGTTTTTTTTAAAAAAACAGGAAGACATTTTTCAAAGTGAGACAGTCACAGGATAAGGGGGAACGGTTTTAAACTAGAAGAGGAGAGACTTAGATGGGATATTAGGAAGAAACTCTTCCCTGTGAGGGTGGTGAGGCCCTGGCAGAGGTGCCCAGAGAAACTGTGGCCGCCCCATCCCTGGAAGTGTTCCAGGCCAGGTTGGAAGGGGCTTGGAGCAACCTGGGATAGTGGAAGGTGTCCCTGCTCATGGCGGGGGGTGGAACTGGATGAGCTTTTTCCAACCTAAACCATTCTGTGACTCCATGGATTGCTTTTTTTATGGCTAGAAAGCAAAGAACATTGGAAAGGCTGTGACTTCAAGCATTTAAGGCATCCTGAAATCATTTCAAGAATCCAGGCAATCATGAAAGGCTGGATTTTCTTAAGAAATTAAGGAAAAATAAATCCAAGCTGAGCGGTGACCTGTGTAGATAAGCTGCGTTTGAAGAAAGGGGGCATCAGCTCAAGAGAAATAATTCCCCCTGTTTAGAGCAAAACCTGGGCACAGATCAGTACAAAGTGACATCTTCTCTTATTTCAGAACTTGATTTAATCTACCTTGCTCCCACAAGACACAAAAATGCAGTCAAGATGTTCCTCTTCACTCTTGTTGCTGTTAACCACTTTTATTCCCTGCTGGCTCATCAGGGTCCCAAATCTTAATCAAAACCCCACAGTTTAATCACAGGTAATGGGGGTGGTGAGGGAGAGAACCCCAAAGACTGGATGCATGAAAGGAATCAAGATAATGGAGTAATCCCAGGGAGAAATGATCTCACACGATATGCTGAGCAAAAAAGATGCAGGTGCTGCTCTGAGCGTTGAATGCAAACAGTCTGAGACAGTATCTAAAAGAGAAGTTCAATATTCCTTGCACACACAGTCCCCCCGTTTCCACTTAAAAATAAATGGGAAATGCAAAAACCAGCAAAACAGGGAGGAGGGCCTCAACACAGCCCCAGAAACAAAATAAAATTTTGAAAACACTTAAAAGCAACAGCAAACTTCAAAAATCCCTGCCCAGATCATTTTTACATGTCTACATGTTTATACACGAAACCCATCTCGGAGTTAGTAAACACAGAAGGAGCTTGGAGAAGAGCTCACAACTATCAGACACTTGGCATTAGATTCAGTCAAGAAGGGAAAGTTTAAGTGCAGAACCTTCATTCAAATGAACCCCATTAAGTACAAATCATTTTAAAAATTAGGGAAACATGAGCAATGTGAAACAATGCAATCGGAACAAGGAAACTGCCTCTGGAATAAAGAAAACCTCTTGTTGATAAGTGTCCCAGCAACCAGAGGTTCACAGAAACATTTCAAAATTTCAGGATGATAATCCTCTAGCACATCTTTTCCCATCAGTGAACTATAGACAAAATTCCATCTCCCATGCACAGCTAAGAACCAGGGTCCTCCCCAGACAAGCTCCGAATCCCCCCACCTCCAATCCACCACAGACATATCTGCTTCCAGACCATCCTTCCATTCCTAATTTTCCATCCCCTCACTACCTCCCCAACTCAATCCTGAACTCCCCAAGCACTTTGTCTGTATAATTTATCTCAATCAGGCCAGCAAAAAACACAAAACTTTGCAGCTGAACCTGCCAGTGAGAGAAAGCCCCAGCCTGTGCTGCAGGCAGGCAGCCAGGCAGGCAAGTGTGTCCTGCAGCCACAGGGGAGCCCAGTGCTGATCCCAATCCCGAGAGCTGCACCACATTCCAGCTGTAAGGGAAGGCACAGCCAGGTCAGGAATCACACAGGGCACTGCAGAGAACAGCAGTGAGAGCCAGAGCCGTGGTTCACTGATGGGGTGTGGGATCCCAGTCTCACCACGGCAGCCGAAGTCTAACTCAGAATTGCTTTAATTCTGCATTTCCCCTTTATCCTTCAGACTTGCACATTTAGACATGCCTGGCAACATTCCTTATTTAAGCCTGCAATGAGCCAAGTGCAAGAAGTCAAGCTGGCACCGTGCAGGGAGAGAAAAAAAGTGGGGGAACACTCTTCAGTGAGTTTAACTCACTGGGTTAGTGAGGATGCCCAGGAGCATCCCACATGGAGGGTGAGACTGCAGCAGTACTTACAGGGAGCTTATACTACACCAGTCCTGTGACTTCATCAGATACTGTAAGGTTTTTCTAAAGCATGCTTTGGATGTAGGTAGCTTAGAAAAATGGCATCAAATGTAGCAGGTCACTGCCAATACACAGCCTAAAGCAGTGACCTCAACTTTTCACTTTTTTAGTGTATATCTCTTTGAAACTCAGCAGCAGCATAAGATGCACCAGCTGAGGTAGCAGGTTGCAGAGGAAAGGAGAAACAAGTTCTAGTTTCTCAGTTGTTTCAGATTTCAAGAATGCTCAGTAAACTACTAAACATAAACCTCCTTAGTGGTGGGTGAGAGAAGGCAAAATGTCGTTCTGCAAGATGCCATGTTCCTCTGAAGGTGCCCAATTCTTCCTATGCACTAAGCAGGGCAAATCCAAGATGGATTGAATGTTTTGTGTCCTAAACAGAATAATAAAAGAAGAAAACAGGTGGCTCTAGGAGGAAAACACAAATGCAATACCAACAGCTACAGGAAATGGGCAGCTCCACAATCATTTTCTAGGCAAAGTGGCAAAACATAAAGAAAGAGGTGGAGAGCCTTACAAAGAAATACCACAAAATGCAGAGGAAGAAAAGCAGCTTCTGTTGGTTTAAGCAGAATATTGGTGATCGATGCTGACCAGTTTGAAAAGCTGGGCTGCAGCTTTGCTTTGGCAAAGCTCCCTAAACAAGTCCATATGCAGACAAGGCACAGCACGGAAGGATCTGGTTTCTCCTTACTTGGACTTGACCAACCTACACCAACACACATGAAATCAGTTGAGAGCAATGCTCTGCTGGATTTCGAGGCAAAACCACCAACCTTTTACCCAGGCAACCTCCGAATCTCATTATTAACTTCCCCATCTTTGTACCTTGGGCACAGACTTGAAAGAATAAATTGGAAGTTGAAGGCAAACAAAAAGGTAAATTCAAGCAGCAGCACAGAGAAAGTCTGTCATTCTTTGCACTGTTTAACATAACAAAGCACCTGAAGAAGCTCAGAAAGGAAGGGGAGAGGCCAACTTTCATTCCCAGATGCCCCTGTGTTCATGACAAATTTGAATCACGTCAGTCCAGCAGCCTAACAAAACACTTCTTTGCAAATGTAGTCTAGCTTCAACTTTTTTTTTTTTTAAAATTTTAAGCACAATATGCAAAAGAAACTTGCCTCTGCCACCATGGGAAAATTGGATTTTATTTTTATGAAGCAAATCTATCCTGCAACATGCACCAGTACTAACATGTTCTTCTTAAAGATGACAGCAGTGTTTAGGAGTCTCTTACCTGGGCTTTCACTTCATTACTAAATCACTTCAAATCTCCATAACATAATTCTGGCAGATTTTGTCTTAAATGAGGAGATCCCAAATGAGTGTGCAATGCAAGAGTTTCCTATCAGACTAGGGCTAAAATACTGCAAAAAGCAGCATTTCATTAAAAGCAGCCTAGTAACAACAGCTGACAATTATCTCTCCAGTGGCTCCTCAGCAGAGAAATGACTAAAATTGAGGGCTGTTTTCTTAATGCTCTAGTCCGTAATTTAAAAGAGTTTCTTCATCAGCAGCTGAGAAATCTCCAGTGTGACATCAAACCACAACAGCCCACCCAGAGCAGAGCCACTCCTGATCCTGACTCACAGCCACTGAAACTAATTAACAGGGAAGATTTACTCAGTTCAGTGAGTTATGATGTTCATATAAATATTTTATTTGTTCTATTATGTACTCCAGAGAATGAGGCCTCTGCTGCTGAGCAGCTCATCTCAGTCAGTCCTCTGGCCAGACCAGAAGTTTCCAGGCCAGGATGAACACTCAAATGAGAGAGTACAAACCTCAAGGTTCAACACCCCTCCAACATCACCCCCCTCCCAAGCCTGCTCATCTCACTCCATAAACACACTGGATTCTCCCACCACTGGACAATTTACCTTGCTGAAGAAAGACAGCTTCTTCTTACTTCCATTTTCCTTTCATTTAAAGTGCACCCTAAGTCTGAAACACTGACTTTAAATGCTAAACTTCGCTGTTTGTGCAGCAGGTTCTGCAAATATCCACTGGACAATACAGCCCAAACACAAAGAAATGTGACTGCAGAATTAAAAATCAGCTCTTGACTAGTGAAATTTCCCGTTTTTTTTTAACAGGGTAGAAAGAACACACTCTCAGAGTAACCATAATAGTTTGAATGTACTTAATTAATTCAACAATCAGCTTGCCCACGACTGAAACTACAACCGAGAGTTCAAAGATACAAGGAAAAAAATGCAAACTGATCCACATGGATTGATTTAGTTTAGAGAATAGCAAACTATTGGGAATGCAATACTAAGCCTCTGAAAATTCAGATACACAAAAAACTCCCCACATCATATTTGTGCATATCCAGTGTATACAACAACAAAGTGAAATTTGCTTTACTAAAACAAGTAATTGACCACAGCCTTCCACCTGCATTTTTACTTAAGCTTTCCACAAAGCTACAGTCTGCCAGTTAGAGTTGTTGGTCAGGATTTTGGGCTGAAATACTTGTTTTTAAACACCTTACACATTAGGAGTCTCTGGAAAAGATGACTGATGAAAAATAAAACGGCAAAACCACGTTAAACCTCCAGTAACATGGAGATGATGAAGAAGCAGCATTTCAGTCTCCTAACACAGGCACCAGGGACCGTCAAAGATGGTGATCAGTGTCAAGCCAAAGACAAAGCAGCAGCACAAACCCATCAATATTCACAGCTCTGCAAGCTCACCCAACTCCAAGGAGCAGCAGCAGAGGGAACGTGGGCTGTGGTTGTTACCTGTGCAGAGTTAACTTCTGATGAGCTGGAGGGGGAATACAATGTGCAAGGTGGTCAGTTTGAGGAAATACCAAACATAACTTCAAGGCAATTAATGCACCCTTGAAAACCTGACCTCGTAGGCAGGAAATCTTAACAGAAGCTTCCCAATATCCCGCAAAGGGGAGAAAAGCTCTTAGCTGAGAGCTCTCATTAAGTCCTTGTGAATCTTCACAGGCAGTTCACCCCCAATTCACCTCATTGATACTGTTAAATACAATTTGCAAATTCAAAACCCCAGGCAAATGGGATTTTTTTCCATTGAAAGGCCTTTTGAAAATTCAGGGAGAAGACTTCTTCCCTTCCACAGGAAGAAGCTCCCCTAGGAGATGCCACCTGCTGAAGTACAATCAATATTTTCCTCAATCCATACTAAATAGAAGATATTTCTTTTTCCTAGGAGCCACCTGCTTACCCTTTATTTGTCTCTGAACAGCAACAACAACTACATTCCAACCACCTGCTTGTCCTTCTGTCCTTTGTCTACAGAAAAAAAAAACCCTCCACTTTTCTGCTAAGTAGGATGTAGAGATCCCTGTAGAAATAGTTAAATGACACTTCTTAATGGAGAAGGACTCCAAACCAAAACCCAGATATCATATCTCAACTTAGAGCAAAATGCAACTGAACTCTGCTCCTGAGAACACCTCTCTAAATGAAATTCAGCCATTTCAAGAAAAAAAAGAAAACCTAGAAAACTCACCAATATCAGCAGCCACATCGCTGTTGATAGGCAGGATGGTGCACATGAGCTACCTGAAGCACAGATTCAAAAGGAAAAATGCAGCAGAGATGCACAAAATGGATACTTGAAGGCAGAGGAAAATTAGTGGTAAGGACCTGCACAGAGGGCAAGGGGAAATGGGACAAGTATGGGGTTGGAAGCAACTGAGAGGAAACTCTGTAATACAAAAAAAATCTAACTTTAGGGCAATATAGAAAAGAACTTTATTCTTAGAAAGTTCTTTAAAAAGTACTTTTATTCTTAGGAAATAAAAATTTAACTCCGCAGCTATGGCAAATCTCATCAATATGAAGTTTGATGCTTCTTTTGAATTATAATGAAAGTAAAAACTGAGTATAGAAAATCAAAAGTTTCCCTTCCCATGAACTGCAGTTGGTAAGAGCACAGCCCTCAAAATAAAACAACCTCTGATCAAATGCTCAGTAGTGCCCCAAAGCTTTGGAAGGGAGTTGCTGTCATCCTCCCAGCTAAAACATCCTCACCTCACAGAGGTATGTCAGGTGTCATTTGGGCTCACAAGTAACGTGTGTTTGTGATGTTTCAGTGTCACCTACCCAATGAAGTTGTGCCTTTTTATTTTTATTTCATTTAGTTACAGCAATGCACCCACATGTTGATTTAGTTATCCCTGTAGACAAGACCCTAAGTCACCTCCAGAACAGCACCATGGCTATTCCAGTAACAAGTACCTGACAGAGTACAAATAAATTTAATATTAATTAGGAAGAACAGACCCACCCCCTCCCTCAGTGCTTCAGATCTCTCAGCCTTGAAGCCCATACTCCTGGTTCTGTGCCTGACAGGATTGCTGAAGGGATAATGGACCGTCCACATCTTTTGAGATGCTTTGAACGCTTTCATCAGAGTGACATGGATTGTTTAACACAAAACCAAGCTCTAAACAAACTAAGCCAGGTCTGTTCACTCCTGTGGCCACCTCTAAACCCACAGAGCTTAGTGGTTGTTTCTTTTACTAGGAATTTCTCTACAAGGCCATCAGCTTATTTCAAAAAAGGCCCAAACAGACCGGAGAGGAGAGCCATCACTAGTTTATCAGCCCGCTCTAGCTTTCCAAGCCTCAGCAGCTCCCATGCCTGTGTTCCCACTCTGCTCTTTCCCAAGCAGCATGCTGAAATCAATATACTGGTTAATTTAATTACAGCTATTCAACACCCAGTAAGTGGCAGGAGAATTCTAAAGCATCACATTAGTTTCATGCTGTTGCTTCTGCTCCCAGCTCTCCGGAGCAGTCAGTGAAAATATGTGAGTTATCCGCTTGAAAGAAGGACAAAGGCAGCGATGGAAGAGGAATAATGCATTTGAAGCCTCTGCCATCGTGCCCTTTGTGCCACCACAAGGCGTTTGCAGAGAGTGTTAGCATTCATCCCGACATGGGAGCTGCTGGTGCTGCTGCCATTCTGGGGGAAAAAAGGGAAAAGAACTCAATTCACCAGGCACAACTCATTAAAAGCACTTCAGCCTGTACTCCCTGCTCTCACAGCTGAGACCTTGAGTACGCTTCAATCCTCAATCCTGCACACTAAAGTACAGAGGAGTAACTCTGACTTAACATCCGTCCACTGCAAGGAAGGTAGGAGCCTCCATGATATTCCAGTCTGGATAGTTTCAGGTAGGAATTAGTCATCAAGTCATTTCACTGGAGCTCAGCACAACCGTGAATCAACACATTTGGAATTTGTCTCATTAATTCAGCTTTTCCAGTATCCAAACAAACTCTGAAGGGGAGGAGAAAAACACAAGGCTTCATCCTTTAAAATACCCAGAGTGTACAGTACAGCTGCCTCCATAGCGCCCACTCTCAGGAAAACACCCCCCTGGGATTTTTAATGCCTGTGAACATGATCCCTATCTCCTGTATTTCTCTCTGTGCAGGTGGTGTTTAGGAGCAGTTTTGGTCCCTGCCTTCCTCCCAGTATCCTGAGCCCTTCTTGCTGGCTTTTCTCATGCATGCGGGGAGCTGTGCCTCCATTTCCTCTCTTTCGTTCCCATTCTGTCTGTGCACTGAAGGGAGAAAGAGGCCAAACAATCAGCAGTGATAAATAGGATGCTGCCAAACAGAATGCAGGTGTAAAGTCACAGGAGTGAGGAATGCAGCTTTGGGAATTTTTTCCCGCACCACTACCAGGACAGTCTCCAGTTTCAGAGGTCAGGTTTCTTCCAAGTCCCTGACACACAAATGTTACAAGAGCCACAAACATTTATCACTAAACAGACCTTGGCCTCTGGGGAGCTGAAATGGCTGTTTCCTCCCAGGCCTGAGCACAGACAGAGCTGCAGCCCAGTCACACTCTGCCCCTGCAGTCCCGCCTGAACCACTTTGCAGAAGGAAAGAACCTTCTCCAGGCAGGATTCAGACAGAGCCCCCAGCAGTGTAAATCCCAACACATCAGCTGACGTGGTAAAGCAGGATCCAGAAATCAACCACTCACCTCTGCAATGCTGAGCACACCAACACACCCAAGGACTGAAGTTTATTTCACAGACTTCTGCTTTAGTGGCAGTACAGATTATGGTTCAAAACAATTCTAATCCAGGCCAGAGGCTGCCTCCTCTAGGAGGAAGGCCTTCCACTGGCTATTTCAAGCTTCTAGAAGCTTTTTCTTCTGCAGGTTTGCAAGCATTACCAATATTGCAGTGGATTATATGATTTCAGACATCTCTAAAGAAATGGTGGTGCATTGTTATTGGAACTGTGCAAGCCAAAGTAGAGGTAACAGAACAGAAAGGGATAGAGGAACCCCAACTGCAGCTTGTTCTCAGAAGCCTCAATATGGATGTGAACCACAGCACTGGCTCAATTACATCACTAGGCACAATGGGAGGCTACAGAATGAACACAGGTAAATCAGACAGACACCCAGGCACAATGGGAGGCTCCAGAATGAACACAGATAAATCAGACAGACACCCAGGCACAACGAAAGACTCCAGAACGGACACAGGTAAATCAGACAGACACCCAGGCACAATGGGAGGCTCCAGAATGAACACAGGTAAATCAGAAAGACACCCAGGCACAGTGGAAGACTCCAGAACGGACACAGGTAAATCAGACAGACAGACACAATGGGAGGTTCCAGAATGGACACAGACTGCTGCAGGGAACTTGTCACAACCTGCTGCTGCACAGCCCTGAACATCTGCCTGTCCCCAGCCCCACTGCTCCAAAGCAGTGAGATGTTCAAAAGCTCCGGGATGTGGCGCTGGACAAACAGCTCTGGGTGGCCCAGCTTGTGCAGGGGGTGGGACCAGATGACCTCCAGAGGTCCCTGCCAACCTCAACCACCCTGTGAGTCACCACCTCAATTTAAAAACCAAACAAACAACCCTCTGCTGTAACAGATTTTGCATCGATGTTGCATCTTCCAGCCAGACAACTCATTTTAGTAAACTGCACAATGGCTTTTAATGAAATTCTAGAACACGTAAGTACAAGTCACATAAGTGAAATTAATTTAACTCTGTAATTGAGTGAGTGCAAATATAAAACTAACAGACAGCATTCAGTGATTGCTCAGAAGAAACTAGGCCAGAGAACACTAAATTTGGAAACTCAATGTAAACATTGTAGGACTTCTGACTTTAAAATTCCCCTGCAATTCTAACTTAGCCCCTGTCCCCTGTATATATATGCATTATGATAGCTCTTAGTTACATGATAATGTGGTTGTATTTTCCCCCCATGGGACCAAAGTCTCAGTTAACATCCAAACCAGACTCCTTAAAAGACCCAGAGCCATGTGACAGGAGGGCTATCCACAAGACCAATTTCACAGCTGAAATACATGTAGTCTGCAAAAAAAACCCCTGCAGGGACAGAAAGGGTTGTCCTCACTGCTTAAGCACCTTATTGCTGCTGTGAATGCTGCAAAAGAACAGCCTGCAATGCCAGGAGAACTGCTTAAGCCAAGTTTTCACAGGCAGCTATTGATTCTGGTGCTCAGAATCAGAGGGTAGGACCCGAGGTCTCCTGTGAGGCTGAGCTCAGAACTGTTGGGAACTCACCATCATAAGGAATGCACAAAATGCCAAATAACACTGTGTTTTGAAACAGACTAGATCCAATCCTTAATTATTAAAGCGAGCTATCTAATAATAATGAGTATTTAGATTGCTAAACAGGGATATACCAACCTTCACATCCCAGGATCCTGTCAAAAGCAGAATAACAGAGCATTTCAACATGAGGCAAACACCACATTCTAATTCCATGGGAAAACTGGAATGAAAGTCACTACATCAAGCAGAGGCCTCCTACCGAGTAACTCATCACTAACTTCACACCACCTGCATGCTCAGCACCATAAGGTCACTGGAAAAAGGGATAGGATCAGGTGGTGTTCTCACACCTGTACACTCACTAGGTAAGACTAACAAAACTTTCTTCAGGTCTAAGCACAGGCCCATGAAATATTTTCCAGATGAACCAGCTCCAAAAAGCCACAGATGATGGTGCCAAGAGAGTTCACAGACACCCCTGAAATGGTTGTGGTGCTTCTGAATGTCTCTTCCCAAAAAGCAGCACTTCCCTTCCTCCTCCCCAACTCCCTCTCATCCTGCACCTCATCACTGCTCTCACCCTGACACCTCTGGCTCCTGCTGCCATCGCTGGAGTCATCTCAGCCAAGTCCCCTCAGCTAATTCCTTCCTACTCCATCCCCTCTACTGCCGAATCCCGCCTGGTGCAAGCAGAATCTGACACATTCAACTATGTGAAAACCACAGATTATTTTTCCCAAAGGCTTGTAGTCTGGATGGCTGGGAATATTTTCCATGGGAATGGCAAGAGATATTTCTGACAGAGACACCATATGCCTGCCATATAGCAAGTCCTGCTTTGAGACCCTGAGAACTCCGCAGCGTTTTGAAATAAAAATCCACCTCACACAACAAGACGAGCCAGTTTCCTCTAGTTTTCTTCTACATAAAATCCTGAAGACTACAAAACAATTCCTCCTAAGGCAGACACATGGTCAGAATTCCACAGCCCGACGGTAGAAATCTGGCGTGAGCATACAGGAAAGGAGCGGGTAGTTTTCATTGTAAATCACCATATTTGTCCTTCCTCCATGCCACAAAGAACAGCAGCCACAAATAGTCTGCAACAAGTTCCTATTTCACTTACAAGAGCCACAACCTGACTAAAACACAACACACAGTTCTGTAAGACACCAAAGCCTGGGCTGGGGGAAAGCAGCAGCACCGGACACTCCACTGAACCGTGTCACCCTGGCTGATGGAGAGACCACGTGGGGATACAGCACCACAGAGCTTCCACCAAACCCTGGGGATGCTCCAGCTCTGCATCGCTGCCTGTGACTGATTCAGCAGCCACATGTGTGCTTACATTTATTCCTAATCAAATCTGTCACCTAAAGATATATAGGGATGATATTCAGAAGCATGAAAACAGTATGGGCTGTAGTAACTGCAGTAATTCCATGTAACATTCAGGTTTATGAGCAGAAAAGTCTGAGAGTTTCTGTTCAGCCACAGCAAGACACTAGCAGAGACAAGAGTTTGTTTAGAGACAAAAGGTGAAAGAATCCAGTTTCTATTAGCAGCTTCACTGAACTTAACACTTCACTTCACAAACAACCTCATTTTCCTATCCCCCGTGACTGATTATCTCAGCATCTGCTGAACCATGGCTTTTCTCAGGGAAGTTCCAGAAGCTGAACCCCCCCTCACTGCTCTTCGGAAGTTCACACATTGGTATGAGGCCTTAAACCATGAACTTGATTGTATGTAAACCCCAATCAGATACTACAAAATGAAACACGTGAAAACCTGGGTTTGTATTCAGAATCATGGAGACCTGGAACAAAAGGTTAACTCCTTCTGCCAAAGGGGTACATGAAGTTATTGGTAAATCAGCCTGTGTCTAAATGCCTCCTTAAACTACACCTCACCTACAGCAGAGAGCACATGTAGAGATCCCCCTAAAATTAAATCTGCTCATGCCAACAACACAATTTAGATCCTGGAAGATTAGTTTTCAACAGATTTCCAGTGATCTGAGCCCCACTAAATGAAGGAAGTCCCAGTTTACCTCTACATTAGATTCCAATTTATCCAAGACTCTGGGGTCACAGAGGCACAACAGATCATTCATGTCAGATACTTAGAGTGATATAAACCAGCTACAGACAGCTGAGTAGTAAGTGCCTTCAGCCATATAGTAACAGAAACCCATAAAGGAGGCTACAGGAAGAAATTTAGCTTAAAAAACAGCACATCTTGCCTCCTCGGTTGCTATTTCATGATGAATAACTATGCCAGTGGGCCACAGAAGCCTGAACAAATCCAACTAACAGAGATTTCAGGCACTAGACAGGGGAAAGTTCAAACCTTACCATTCAGTACTCTCAAGATTAACTACTTATTTAGAATCCCAGCTCACCAGCAAGCCAGGTATTTCCAACCTCTATCTGTACTGGAGCATCTGGCAGCAAGCACGTACCACATACAAATGACAACAGCAGGATGCTGATCACCACGGCAAACCATGAGGGAAAAATGTTTACAGCATTCTTCAGTCCCCAGATCCCCTGACTTGGGTCAGCTGTGTGCTCACAGAGGGCAAATTAACTGGAGATATTTTTTTTTTGTCCATTTGACGTAAATAAAGTCCTGCACTGCCAGTTTTCCAGCTTGCAGAGATACAGGGCACTTGGGAAAAACAAATCACAGGAGACACCAACAGATTTGTTTTGAGACTCCAGCCACCAACTCTAAACAAGAGCCTATGCAAGCCAAAGCCTACAGAAAACAAATCTTTGTTTAAGTCAGACTCTCCAAGCACAGAACTCCTGTGAAAGCCTTCCACAGCGGGCCAGATGGGGGACTTCAAGAACTGCCTCCAAGTCCTTGCGCAGCAATTGTCAGCCTGCCTAGAAATTAAGATTCCTTTCACACACACACCCAATTATTGCCAGGTCTCCCCTCTGCCCTCTGCACGTTGCTCGTCTGGCTAATTAAATCATGGACCTGAGCTCACCTCTTCCACGGCTTACCCTGCTCCCACAGGACACCATCCCCAGTTGCTCCAATCTGGGGAGCCCCTCATCATTAGGGTGAAGCCCTGAGTTCTTTTCTTCCCCCAACCACACAAGGGAGCACAGAGAAATCTTTGACTCATTCATTCTCACCATGACACCAGTGCTACAAAACCCACAGATCCCTGGGATCCCCCCTCCTCACCCCAGACCCATAGCTCTCCATCCCCTCCTGAGCTCCAGGTTCCTCATCC
>VZSR01001065.1:1519737-1531469 GCA_013398615.1 Brachypodius melanocephalos | reverse complement strand
CTTCCCTTCCCTTCCCTTCCCTTCCCTTCCCTTCCCCTGCCTGGCCTCTGCCACTCTCTGCCAAAGGCCCTGGTCCAAGAAAAGCTTTCCAAGGGAGGATGAGGAGGCAGGAAAGGGAAGGAAGGAGTCTCAGCCCTGTCAGGGCAGCTGTGGAGGGAAGCAGGGAATACCTGCTAAATGCAAGGGCTGGATGGTCAGGCTGTTCTCATGCCCCTCTCAACTCCCAGCTGCCCACATCATTCCTGGACTCACCTTCCAGCTCTTGGGGATGCAAAGTGAGGAGCACAGGCAGCATCCCATTCCCCTGCCCCAGATGTTCGTGTGAGCTGCACCTGCCAGAGCCCCCCAGTGCCTTCAGCATCCCTGGCCAGCATCCAGCATCCCCAGCACCGCAATGATCCCCAGAACCCCAAGGATCTCCCGCATCTTTGAGCATCCTAAACCTCCTCCAGCATCCCCAGCACCTCAAGCATTCCCAGCATCCATGAGCATCTCCAGCACCTCGAGCATCCTGGGTGCCTCCAACATCTCCAGCACCTCCAGCATCACCAGCACCTCCAGAATCCCCAGTGCCTTCAGCATCCCCATTCTCCTCTGGTATCCCCAGCACCTCCAGCATCCCCAGCCTCCTCTGGCATCCCTAACACCTCCGTGAGCATCCCTAACTCTTCATCCCGAGGAGGAGATGAGCAAGATGCCCAGCAGGTCGGGTCCTGCCCACCCCTGTCACGCCGGTGCTGCTCCACCACCAGGCTCAGCCCCGAATTCCATCATTGCCGGCCACGGGGAGCAGCGGGAGCGGCAGCCGGAGCACGGCCGGGGAGAGGGTGCGAGCAGAGGCAGCCAGGGAGCTCATCCGCCTGGTTTTTCAAGGTCACAGAGGTGGTGGGAAGGAAAGAAAAGGGAGCGAAGAAAAAAAAAATTGACTCAGAAACCACAGGGAATTTTTTGCCTTTTTAGAATACTGGGAAGAGAAAAAATAGCCACAGTTATTCAAAGCATCCAGGATAATAACAGCCTGTTTACTGTTTGCATGCAAAGATGGCAGGCAGGCAGCACAGCGCAGGGAAGAGGAATGAGGAATTCGCCGCGCTCGCACCGCGGGTCCGAGCGCTCCTGCTGAGCCCAGCAAAGGCCGGCTGGTGATCCTGGCTGTGAGAGCAGGAGCTGGGCAGCCCCACCAGGACACCTGGACGCTCCCCATCCTCCAGGGTCCTGCAGGAAAGGTTTCAGGTGGCCCTGAGGATGGGGACGGTGAGGTGGGAGCTCCCAAGCTGGAACACGCTCCAAGGCTGAGGGGATGGAGCATCCCGAAGGGTGTCATGGCCAGCCCCAAAATAACAACACCCCATCCCTGCGATCCCATCCCTGCCACAGAGGCAGCTCCAGCCACCCCCTCGCAGGGGTATGGGAAGCCAGGGGGAGACAGGGATGCAAGGACTGGAGGGTGCAGGGATGCAGAGATCGAAGAGAGATGGGTGCAGGGTCATGGGAATGCAAAAAATCAAGACATGCTGCTCTTCTGGAGGGAGGGGACACCTTAGGGTGGCTCATTCTGCAATGGAATGCAAATCCCGATGAAAGGAATTCGGGAAGGGAGCGTTGACCCCCCGGCAGAAGAAAGCCCGCGGGGCACCCCTCAATAAACTCTGGACACAGAGAGGAGCCTGGAGGCTTGGGGGACCTCCGGGAAAAGGGTGGGATGAGAGAAGGAGGGAGGGGGAAGGGAAGGGTTCAGCAGGACCAGCGGGGAGAGCCTCATTCCTGCCGGTCCGACGAGCAAGCCGGGACTTGAGGCGAGAGAAAGCGCCCGGTTTGCCTGACTGGTTTGCTGGGAAGCGGCTGCAGGGCTGGCCCGGAGCCTTGCCACACTTCCCCCACGAGCATCAGGCTTATATGGAAGGGGGGTGAAATTCCCTTTCTCCCAAATTCCGGTGAGGATTGTTTTGTTTTTTAAACACTTTTCCGTATGGAGGAGAGTGCAATGAGCTTGTCTCTCCTGGTTCAGCTCTAGCATTCAGCAAGTGGAAAAGGAGTGGGGATGCACGAGGAGATGAGGAGGAGGAACCAGGGCCCACAGAGGGCATGCCAAAATTCAAGAATGCTCCAAGGACCAAGTTCCAATGTTCTCCAAAGAGAAATGAGGAAAAGCAGGAACCAAAGCTGCAGAGAGGCTGCTGTGGTTTGGCACCAAGGGAATGAGGTGCTCCTGGCTGGAAATGGGGCTTGGTGGACAGCCAGGGAGCCCCAAGGAGATCCTTGGCCTTGTCCCAGCCCACTGTGACCACAGAGGGACCAGAACTCCCCAGATAGCCCTGGAGCAGCAGAGCCATCTCCCTGTCACCCACAAGAGCTGCTGCCCCGGGATAGGGCATCCCACCCAAAGCCACCAAGGTGACACTGGTGGCACTTGGAGCAGAGCCTGCCGGCCCTTTCCCATCTCTCCAGGGCTGTGGATGTGCAGCCCACAGGAGGAGTCACCAGCCCAGCCAGCAGCTCTGCAGGCACATCCAGCACCCCCTCCCAGGGCATGGGAGCCCTGTGTCCTGGACAGGGATGCAGGAATTTAGGATACAGGGATGTGAGGACACAGAAACAGAAGGACACAGGGATGCAGGGACACAAGGATGCAAGGATCAAGGACACAGAGATCACAGGCACAGGGATGGGAGCTGGATGTTTGGCTCCCACGTGACATTTCAGCCATGCCATGGTAACAGGGACATGGATAAAGGACAGACATGGAATAAAGGACAGACATGGAATAAAGGACAGTGGGTCCAGGCAATGCTGCTGATGAAATCCAGGGAGACAGTGTGGGAAGGGCAGACAGAAATGCCTGTGAGGACAGAGCAGATGATAACACACCCCACAGCATCTTCCATGGCCAAGGTGTACAGCTCCTTTGGGATGTTGCTCTGGCTGAACAGCATCCCTACCAAAGCACAAGGCTCCTTAAAAGTGTGGCAGGCAGAACTGGGACCTCCTGCTCTACCTGCTGGATTTAGGAATCCTCTCCCTACGGCCCAATTCCTGTATCCACAGGTGGGCTTTGTACTTTTTTCTGACTGCCCTAGACTGAGAGCCCTGGGGGTGAGGATCAACAGGCAAAGCTCTCAACAGGAGCCCATTCCCTGAATCCCTGGTGCCTGCAAATAGCCAGACCTGCAGCCAGGCCACTCTGCATCCGGATTCGGGTAAATAAAGCGTGGGGTGTGAGAGCTGCGGTATGCCAGGAATGCTGCCGGCCTTCCTGGGCTCTGGAGCGGCAGGAGTTGGGGAAGGCAGGGCAGGTACAGCCCTGGCTGGAGGCCACCAGGATCCCCCAGACATATTCCCAACCTCAGCAGTTCCCTGTGAGCTTCCCACCCTGTTCTTCTCATCCCTGCCTCCGTTTCAGGGTCCTCTTCAGCCTTCTGCATGGGTGGAGCTGATTTCCCAGCTTGCAACACCCAGGAGAAGCCAGAGGTGCAAGCAGGATCCCAGCCCCAAGCTTCACATTGCTCCAAGTCTCCCTAATCTGCTCCTCAGGGATGGGGACCTGTCCCACAGTCATAGAAAGACCCAGATCTTCATTTTTTAGCCATACTTCTTCCGGAGTGGGAAGGCTGGAGCTCAGCTGGGGTTCAGCATCGCTGTCCCACAGAGACCAGTGATCCTCAATGGAGTCCTAAGGCATCCTGCCCAGGGAAGGGGTGGAATCACCATCCTTGGAAGTGTTGAAAAACGTGTAGATGTGGTACCTGGGGACATGGTTAAGTGGTGGCTTTGGCACTGCTGGGTTAACAGTTGGACTTGATGTGTCCATCAAAAACACTAAAGTGCTTTTCCAGTCTGAATGATTCCGTGACTCCATGGAAGAGCCGGCAGTAAAACTGATTTCTGATGCTGTTGTTCCGCACAGTCCAAGCTAAACCCCATTGCAGAGCACAAGAGCTGCTGGTCCCCAGGGACAGCAGGATAACAAAGATGAGCTCCCAGTTAATGCCAAGGGGTGGCACAAAGGGAAAGCCTTGGCCTGGCTGGAGATGGCAGAGTCCCCAGGGATGTTCCCTGGGAAGCATTAACACCACAGTTATCAGAAGATAAAAGTCCAACACCTGGAAAACTTCTGTCTTCTGGAAGATCAAGGAGCCAGGTAGAGTGGGAAGGGCTTGGAGACAGCTGAGAAAGCCGAGGAGAGCTTGGGAACCAGGTCCATCCATGCTGGAAGAGATCAGGGAGTCCCTGTGGCAGGGGCTTAGGAGGGCAGGGAGGGGGTTTGTGAGGAAGAAGAGGAGGATCTCATCAGGGTGCAGTTGTGGGATGCAGGGATCAAGGACAGCAGGGTGCAAGGATTGAGGATACAGGGATTCAGGGCCACAAGGGTGCAGAAACCAAGGACACAGGGATGCAGGGATGCCTGAGCAGGAAGGAAACTACATCAACACTTTCAGACAACTCCTTCCTTTTTTCCCATGAAGGTGAGGAGAATGGGATCCCAATGGGATTTTGGGGAATGCAGAAGTGCTCTTGAGCGTTTTTACCCTCTCCCATGCAGCTGCACCCCAAATCTCTGCCCTGGGGAGGTGAGAAGGGCATGTGAACCAGGGGATCAGCACTCCCAGACCCTCTTCCCCTGGTGGCACCTCCATCTCTCCACGTTGTACGGAAAAAAAGAGAATCCATGGATCAATATTTGGGTTTTTTTATTAAAATATTGTTATACCAAGTGGAATGCTACAGCAATCTCGGTATAGGGCGGCGTAACGAAACAGCCAGGTTTATGTTTAAATACTTAAAGATAACTTAAAATGCACAAACGAGAACTTGTCGTCTTTGGCAGGAAAAAAAGTTCACAGCACGAAAAAAATACTTAAAAAGAAATACCAATATTAATATAAAATATATTAAGTCGTGGGGTTTGGGTTTTTTTTTTTCCTCTTTCATAATTTTTTGTTTCTTTTCCATTTTGTAAACAATGCACGAGAACCGAACGCATTTTTTACGTGTCTGAGGGAGAGAAAAAATAAAAAATGCAGTTGGCCAGCAAATGCACATGTTGAAAGGGAACAGAAATAGAGAAAAATATATATATTTACACAAAGGGCAAGGATGGGAAGCTCTGAGGAGCAGGATGTCGGCACTGGCTATGGCAGAAGCCAGCTGCCAGTAGCTGGGGGATGCAGCCAGGAGAAGAGTGGCACATCCCACTGCCTCCATCGGCATCCTCGGAGCCTTTCACCTCCACCTTTCATCTCCTCCATTGTCATTTTTGTGTCAGTGTCACCTAATCACAAAGCCCGTGATGAAAACCCAGAGGCAGGATGCAGGTGGTGGAAGTTTGGTGTTCCCAGGGCTTGGCTTGGCCGTATGGATCCGGGGTGGTCAATGGGACCCACAGAGGATCCTCCCAGCTCTGCCCTCATGCAGAGACTTCAGCTTGTGGGGACAGTTTGGGCCATCAGAGAGGGATTTTCCAGTCGGGAGCCAAGCACCTGGGTGGCTGCAGGTGGCCAAGACCCAGAGGTGGGAGCTGGGATGGGGATGGAGCTGGGATGGAGCCGGGATGGGGATGAAGCCACCATGGGGTCCCTGGGCTCCAGCACGCCCTGCGCAGCCGGGAACCCATGTGGGGACCAGGGGAGACAGTGACCCTCCCACACCCCAGAGTCACTGCCGAGACCGGCTGAGGCGACACTGCTGAGCCCCCGGCTCAGTCCCTCCTTCCCAGATGCTTCTCCATCCCAACATGCTGGCAGGAAGGGTGGAGGGGCCACCATGCAGCCGTGGGTGGCCTCAAATCAGGATCTCCACCATGTCAGACAGGTCCGGGGCTCTGGCAGTGGCCGAGCTCTCTGCAGAGAAAGAAGAGAATTACAGGGACTCAAACCCACCCAACTCAGCTGGGGCCTTAAAAATGCCCTAAAAATTTGCTGATGCTAGTGCAAAGCCCATCCCAGGGATGCTAAGCCCACGTGGGGACATCCCAGCTCCCTGCCCTGTGCCATCCAGGGGGACTCACCCAGCACTCCGGTGGCCTCGCCCTGCCCGCTGCTCGCGGCCGCTCCGTCCGTCTGCGTGCTGCCGTCCTTGCTGCCGTGCTTTGAGTGGGATGGCAAGGGAAGGGCACTGGACACTGCTGTCCCTTCAGCGCTGGCTTTGCCTGCTGGAGGACACTCTGTTAGGGATTCAAGTTTTCAAGGCCAGGTTGGACGGGGCTTGAAGAAACCTGGTCTAGTGGAAGGTGTCCCTGCCCATGGGGCAAAAGGTGGAACAAGATGAGCTTAAAGATCCCTTCCAACCCAAACCATTCTGGGATTCTGTGACTGCTGGCTGGTCCCGGAGGAGTCAGCCCTCCCTACGCTCTCTAACTCCAAAACCACAGGGGAAAATTGCAAGAAGGTTCCTATTGCCAAGGAAAGGTAGGGAGTGGGCAGGTGTCCCTGTTTACCTGTGCTGCCATGGGAGCTGCCCTCAGATGTCCGGTCACTCTGGCCAGCCCCTGGCCAGCTTGGGGCGGCGGAGGCAGCGAAGATGGAGGGCACGGATTTGGCCGGCCGCAGGGAGCCCTGAAGGGCCTTGCTGGGGTCCCTCCGCGAACGCTGCTGCAGGACCTTGATGACGGCATCCTTCTCCAGGATTTGGGCATGAAGGGCTTTTAACCTGGAGAGGAGGGAAGGCAGAAGCTGCAAGAGGAGCTGGATGGGGAGAGGAGGATCCAGGCGCCACCCAACCACACCCCAGAAAAAAGTTTGATGGGGGCCAAACGCCTCTGGCAAGGTGGGACTTACCTGTTCTCCATCTCCTGGTGCTTGTGGCTGGCCAGGAGAAGGTCCTCGTTGAAGCTGCTGTTGGGGGAGTGCCGTGGGGAGTGGCTGATGAGGGTGGTGTCGCGCTGGGCGGCCGCCGTGGCCGCGGCGTCCATGGCGAACTGGCGCATGGTGCACTCCTCCAGGTACTTCTGCTCCCACTTGGTCATGTCGGCCTCCAGCGCCAGGATCTTCTCCTCCCTCTCCCTCAGCTGCTCCGACAGCGTGTGGGCGCTCAGCTCTGGCGTCCCCGCGCTCGCGGTGCCCGCCTGCCTCTGCAGCAGCCAGAACAAAGCCCCAGTGAGGATGAGGAGGCTCCGGGAGGACGCGGCCCCCGCCGTGCCTCGCTGGAGCCACCGTGGCTGTGCTGGCACCCACCTGCTGAGCCCGCAGCATCTTCAGCTCCTGCTCCAGGCGGGTGCGGAGCCGCAGCTCCAGCTGCTCCCGCTTCTCGCAGGCGGCCTGGAGCTGCCCCAGGGCTGCCTGCAGCCGCTCCACCTTCTCCACGTAGGCTCGTTTCTTGCGGAGCTCAGCCTCTGCCTTGGCCGCCCGCGCCTGGGCGCTGCCCAGCGCCTGCTCCAGCAGCTCCGCCCGCCGCCGCTGGTCCTCGTTGGCACTGCGCAGCAGGGACACCTCCCGCTCCAGCTTCTCCTTCTCCTGCTGGTGCTCGTAGCCTGCAAGGGAACCCCGCAAATCTCAGAGTTTTGGCTTCCCCAGGGCTGGCCCGTGAAGCCCGGCAGGGATTCTTTGCTTCCCGACATCTGGCCGTGCCACCCGCTTCCTCCAGATCTTCTATCAAATGAGGGTCAGGGGCATTCCAGCCACCTGGGCAGATGGCCAAAAGCCTCCACGTGCCACATTCCAGCCTAATTTTTTGCACGGGAAGGGTGAAACCTGCCTGGCATGAATCCAGCCACCTTAGGGAAGGGGGTGCAATTGTTCCTGATCAACAGCACGTGTCTCTGCTAAAATTTAAGTACATTTTTCCCCTAGAAAAGCCCAGGCTGGCATGGCTGCGAAGTGCAGGAGGGAGGAGGGAGAGAACGGCCGGGCTGGCGTGGGGCGGGAGTGCGGGCTGGGTGCTGGAAGAGCCGGCGCTGCGGCAGGAATGTGGGGAATGCGGGTCACGCCGCCGGCCGGCCGCCGGGATTAATGGCTCGAGTCCAGCGCCAAGAGCTGCTCCATCCTCCCTGGGGAAGGGCGAGAGCTGCCGCCCGACACCCGCCTCCTCCTCCAGCCGAGCCCCGCTCGCAGATGCCACAGGGAGCCGGGCAAGGATGGGTGTCCTCCGGGACTTACTCTGTGCCAGGAGTTTGGCCACGCTGCCCTGGTTGCTCTCCTGGTTTTCTTGGGTCTTGCTGGCCAGCTGCTTGTTCGCCGATTCCAACCGCTCTGGTCCAAAACAACCAAAGCCAATTAAGATTTGAATACAAGATGTGGGCTAGAGGAAGTGGGAAAAGCCTGGTTTCCCATGGAAACAGCCGGGGGACAATGAGCACCCACAGGGATGGGGACACAGAGGGTCCCTCACCTTTCAGGTCCCGGTTGAAGTCCTGGAGCCGTCTCATCTCACAATCTCTCTTGTTCCTCATGGCTTTCTCCAAGGCTTCCCGCTTGGAAGATGCCTTGACGAGGTTTTCATAATCCTCTGAAATGCGCTGAATCTCGCTCTCCAGCTGGGGTGGAGGAAGGGACAGGCCAGGGTTAGCTATTCATGGAATGAGGAAAGGAAAGGGCCAAAGCCCAGCCGGGGTGCTCAGCCCAACCTGAGCTGCCAGAGGACCTCAGTGCACCCCAAGCTGACCCCTAGCACACGTTTTGCAGGGAGAAACTGATTTTTTTTTTTTTTTTGGTCTTTTTTCTTATGGAAGAGCCTCTCCACAGATTTTGGCACTGCCATAGCCCGGCCACGGGGAACAGCGTCCCCTTGTACACGGCCACACAAAGGGCTTTCTGTGGTGGCCGGGATGGGGGCCACTGGAGAATGGGCTCCTTCTCCCCAACTCCGGCTGCCGTGCTGCAGCTGCTCCGAGGGGAACGAGCCGCCGGAGGGAGGAGGACAAAGGATTAAATCACTAAAGGGGGTGAATTTTCACAGCAGCTGGCCGAGCATCCCCCTGGGCAGGGGGAGGACACGGGGCTGCCTGCCGCCATTCCCTCACCTTCTGGATGCGGCTCGCCTTCTCGGCACAGCTCTCCAGCTCCCGCCGCAGCTTCTCGTTCTCCCGCTGGAGCCTCTCGTTCTCCCGCAGGACGGCGTCTGCCCGGGCCAGGCGGCTGCCGGCCGACACCGCCTGGGCGCTCACCAGCGCCTCCACGCCCGCCGGACCCAGCGCGCCCGGACACAGCGGCAGGAACGCGGCCGGCACCGGGGTGGGCAGCACCCTGCGGGGAACCGGGAGAGGCTGTCAAGGTTTGGCAGGGTGGGAGAGCTGGCTGCAGCTCCAGCATCACGTCAAGCACACGCTGCTGTCTCCAAGTCACCTCAAAGGAGGTGGAAGTGCCTATCCTGCTTTTTAGAACAGGGAAGCGCTCGCTCTCTAACCACAAATCCCATCTTGCAGGGATGCCTTGACCTGACTCCTCCAGGACCCGGCTTCCAAACCCCCAGGCCCCTATCTTCCTGGGAATGCTGCAGGCAGCCTGGCATAGGATGCACTCTGGAAGCCGGCATTTTCTTTATTTGCTGGACAAAGCGAGGACTCCTGACGTAGGTCCTCACTGCCAAACTACGGATATGTCCTCTTTAAATTCGGAGGAGCCAGGCCGGCCTGACTGCCCCTTGTGGCACTGCCCCAGCATCCCAGCCCAACATCCCTCCTGGAACACCCTGAGCAGAGTGGCTGTGCAGGGCCCGGCCCCGCTGCGCTTCCCCGCGGGCTGCCCGCCAAGGGCCTGCATTCCTGCGGGATGATATAGGAGCAAGGAAGAATAAATACATCTTCCTCGCAGCTCCCCTTCCCCTCTTTGTTCCCTGCAAGGAGAAGGTTTTCCTGCTGGAGATGCTATCGCTCTCTGCCTGGATAGATCAGCAGGGCTGGGAGCAGTGTGTTCTCCCACTGAGCCACCAATTCCCTTCTTCCCATCATTTTCCACACTGGAAAAGGTTGTTTCCAAATTTCAGGCAGTGCCTGGACCTCCAGATGTCCATCTCACAGTCAGCCTGGGGCTTTGCCAGAAGCATTGAGCTGCCAAAGGGCCACAGACCACAAGGCACCAGCCCAGGCTCTGCTCCACAGCAATTCCAAGTTACAAGGACATTCCCAGCTCAGGACCACGGGATGGGTTTCCATGTAGCAGGGAGCATATTTGTTTTCCACCCTGCCCCACACCTATTCCACATTTAGCTCTTTCCTGGGCTGCTTCCAGCTCCTAGATTATCCCCTAAGTTACCCCCAGGTTCCTCCTGGTGCATGGGGAGGGGGCAGGGTCTGCTGTGGGAATGGGATTTTCATCACCGGTTGGAAAAGCCCAGCCATGTTGGGGGAGCTGGGGACAGGAGCGGAGTGGGGGCCTCCCAACAGATCCTCACGGCCTGAGCCAGTGAGGACAGGAGCAGCTGCTCTGGGCCCCCACTGCCCTTCACATCCCGCAAGTTCCAAGCATCCATCCTGGTCATTCCCGGGAGGCATCCAAAAGCAGAGCCCAGGGGCCACAGTTTTACCTGATCTCAGGATGCTGAAATCCAGGACCTTCCCGGGAGCAGGGTCGGGGTTCGGCCAGGTAAGCGTCCTGGGAAGGGATGACGTAGGGATACTCCGGGGGCGGTCCCCGCGGCTCCGTGCCCTCGGGGTGCTGCCCGCGCAGAGGGACGAGCTGCCGGGAGAGCTGCGGGAAGCTGTGGGAAGCGCTGATAGGGCTCTGCGCCTTGGCCCCGTTGCGCTCCAGCGACATCCGCATGAGCCGCTCGCTCAGCGACCGCACGTGGCCGTGCTTCAGGTCCTTGAGCCCCTCGTCGGGGCGCCGGGCCCCGCTCTCGGCGCCGCGCTGGGCGTTCTCAGCCCGGATCCCTGCGCTGGCTGCTCCCCGCTGCGAGGCCAGGAGCTGGGAATGCGCCTTGGCCTCCTCGTAGGTGGGGAGCTCCTCGCCCTTGGGCGGGCAGAGCCGATAGACGCTGTTCTCCAAGTAGACGTGGTCGGAGTGATGCTCCTGGCCCTGCGGCTCCTGCCGCGTGGATTGCTGCACCATCTGGCTCTCCTCGGGGCTGAGGCTCTCCAGGGAGGAGCGGGGGCTCCCGGCGCCGCCGCCGCGCAGGGCCTGCTGCTGGATGGCCAGCAGAGTGCGGTTCTCCGTGAGATTCCCATAGCGCAGCTGCTCCTGGATCAGCCGGTGCAGCACCGTCCCGTTCGAGTCCTCTGCCGTCCTCATGTCCGTCCGTGCCGGCGGCAGAGCCACGTTTCCACCCGAGAAGGGCGTCCCGGGGGACCTCAACAGCGACTGGCCACGCCGAGACACCTGCGAGAGGGAAAAACGGGATCATTGGGAAGCGGTCGGGGCAGGACAGCGAGGATCCTGATGGACATGGGATTGTTTGCCAGGAATCTGGCCGGGACGTGCCGGAGGGGTGGGAGCCCGTGGCGGAGCAGGCTCCGCAGTGGGGTGGCCGAGCCCCGGCACTCTCAGCGCACCAGCGGCCGGGGCTGGGACCCGGGGCCGGCGCCCCATGGACCCGGGACTGTCGCTGGCCCGGGAATGGGGGATGAAGCGGCCCTACAGGACCGGGCACAGAGCCGCCGGGAGATGGATAGGACCCCCCATCCCCGCACACGGTGGTCTTGAACTTGCAGAAGTGTCCCAGTCCCGGTGAGGATCCTGGGATATTTCCGAGGGGTGCTCTAGGTGCCGTGGGGATGTTCCGTTCCCGGCTGCGAGGGTGCTGGGAGGGTTCCCAGTCCCTGGGGGTGGATCCGGCAAGGGAGAGGGTCTTTTCCCGAGTTGCCG
>VZSR01001065.1:1490841-1508130 GCA_013398615.1 Brachypodius melanocephalos | reverse complement strand
GGGTCTACCCGCCGGTGGCGGCGCGGGGCGGGGCCTGGCACCGGAAGTGCGCGCGGTCCATGTACCAATGGCTGCTCGCGGTCCTCCGTGCCCTCCGCGACACCGCCCGCCAGGCCCCGGCCCCGGCCCCGCGCCCGGACCCGCCGCCCCGAAAGAAGCCGCTCCCCAGGTCAGCCCATCCCGCCGCGCCTCCGGCCTGCGCCCCGTCCGCTGCCCCGCCGCTCGGCCCGGCCGGCGTCCGCACGCCCCCAGAGCTCCCCGTGTGGGTGTGGGAAATCCCTGATAAATCCCAGCTGTTCACGTGGCTGTGGGTCGCAGGTATTCCCCATCAGCCTGTCCGCAGAGCCGGGCGTGGCGGTGATTGTGGGTCCCAGATTTTCCCGGTAAATCCCCGGTGCTGAGGTGGTTGTGGGTGCCAGGTGTTCCCAATAAACCCGCTCACCTCCTTCCCCTCCCACCCGCACCGTGCTGGCTTCAAAAGGAGACAAAGGATGGAGCTTTAGGTGGAGGGAAGCACATGCACTGATGGGGAGAGGTTGGCTGGAGGGAACTCATGGCATAACGTGGATGTGGAGTAGATAAAAGAAGGGCGCTTTGCCGGCCATTAACCATTTCGCTGCTGGTGACCATGGCCGAACCGCCTCCCTGCCTGCCGCCTGGGATGTATGGATTACACCCTGTGCTCTGGGGGGTGTGCCTGCTCCCTCCAGGAGAAACTATCCCCGGGAGGCTTTGCTCGGTGTCCCATCCAGAGTGAAAGAGCCGAGGGAATGGCTCTGCAGAGAGCCGCGTGTTGCACGATTAGTTTTCTCTGAGGAGCGGCTCAGAAGGATTTAGCTCATGGGTGGAGGGAAAAAGAAAATAGGAACGTTCTTTGAACTCTGTTCCTAAAGGAGACATTGTTACCGGACTTAGTGATGGTATCAATTGATAAAAATCCTTGCATTTAGGCTTCTGAGAAAGGGTGAGGCTGGTAATTGTTTCAAGGATATGTTCCCGGGAGCTGACTCAGCAGGAGGTTACTGGAGTGGATGTGAGCAGGACTGGCTTTCCCACCTTTCGTTTCCTGTTCCACTTAAACTTTCCTTTGCAATTCAGCTTACTGACATGAACTTGGATGGCTTAGTGACCTCTGGAGTGCTTCTTTTCTGGAGGAAAAGGAAAGCATTACATATTAAGGCATTTTTTGGTGATAGGAACAAACATAAAACACGTGGAAGCATTAACAGAAAGAGAAAAAGAGGCTTGATCTGCTTTAGTGGGATGATCAACTCTCTGGGAGATGATCCTGGGGAAGTAAGAAAGCCTCCTTTGGAAGTTTGGGGTCTGTGAAGAGAAGTCAGCCTGCTGGGAGCTGGATTGTGGTTGCGAAACATTGTTCTTTGTGTTCTTCCCTCAGTGTTGTGTCATCTGTGGAAGATCCTGACGAGATTCCTGCAAAGAGGCTGAAAACAGGTATTGCCCCTCACAGAGTTTCCTTGGGTTTGGGGAACTCTGGATTTGGTACTTTGGAATTGCTGCTGAAAGTGAGGATTTCTGAGCCATTCTTGTGGCTGGAGGGGATCTCGTGGGGTCTGGGCCTATCAATGATGTGTTCCAGTGTTTAGGGATGGGGCACTTGGGCACCTGGGTCGGTGGTGGCCTTGGCAGTGCTGTGGGAACAGTTGGGCTCCCTGACCTTGCAGGATTTTTCCAACCTTAATGACTCTGTGATCTTCAAACCAAGTGGAGGATCAGAGGTCCTGGGCAGATGAAGAGAGGAAGAGAAGGGGGGAACAACTTTTTCTGTCCTGGGAGGGCCATGTATTTGCACTGAGGATAAATCCTGGCTGGGGCAGGGCATGGGATATCCCAGGTCTCTCTGGCACTGAGCCCTGCAGGGCAGCATGAAGAGCATTTTCAGTCAGGGCTGTTGCTGTTCCGTGGGGGATGTGGAGCTTCCTAATTCCTGCTTGGGAACAAGATCTCCCATGGTGGGGTGGAGGGTGCTCATGGGCTGTTGGTGTGTTGTTGAGATGAGTTGTCTGCTCCACGTGGGATCAAGGAGCTGGGCTTTGGTGTAAGCAGAAATCCCAACCCCTGTTTCCAGTCCCATTCTTCATGGCCTGGTGGTGTGTTTTTTCCAGAATGTGTCTCTGGGGCTGACAAGGAGCCTGAAGAGATTTCTGTGGCTGCCAAGTTGCCACCTGAGGCAACGAGTACAAGCCAGGAGACTAAAGAGAGAGATGACTTCTTCTCTGAGTCTGAAGATGAGGTGAGCAAAGATTTTGAGGGGAACTCAGGGATCAGCTCCCACAATCCCTGCATGTGTGAGAGCCTGTTTTACAAAAATAGTGCCATCAGTGCCCCTGCCTTTTGCTGCAGCCCAAGCAAAGCCACGGGCTCTGGGTCAGAGCACAGCTGACTTGAGTTTTGGGAAGGGGAGGTGTTTGCTTGGATTCACACTCAGGTTATGCTCACTCTGGTACTTGGTTTTATTTCAGGTTGTGTACATTTCTTCTGATTCTTCATTTGTAGCATCTGCAGAGGATGAGGACACAACAGATTCTGGTAGGGCTGAGAGCAAGTCCTTCACTCGTTCCTTTCTCCTGCTGCTCTGAGTCTGGGCAGCCCTGCCCAGGCTGGGGGCTGGCTGCTGAAGGCAAAATATCTGGGTAGCACCCAGGAATAGTGGAGGGTGAGCTCTGTTTCCTCCCTGCATCCTGGTATTGCTTCTGGATTGGAGCCAGGGTTGGGAACAGGCTCCCCAGAAAATGGGCACAGCCCCGGGGAGCTCCAGGAGCATTTGGACAGTGCTCTCAGACATGCACAGGGTGGGATTGTTGAGGTGTCTGTGCAGGGCCAAGGGTTGGACTGGATGATCCCTGTGGGTCCCTTCCAGCTCAGGATATTCTGTGGTTTATCCCAGGGTGCTCACATGGTTGTGGATCCCAGATATTAACTGCCTTGGATGCAGTTCTAGTGTGCCCCACTGCTAGCTTGCCAGAAATTGTTAGAAATGCTGATTTTAGGTAGTAGAGCCTCAGAACCCTTTTGTATTAGGCTTAGGCTGGCAACATTCTGTAGTTGGCAATATGAAAGTATCCTGAAGCGACACAACACATATAATATTAGGACATGAGGGATAAAATGAAAGTAACTTATCTTTGGTGAAGCTCTTTAAACTCATAAAACTCCCATTTTCTTGACCATTTGCTGATGGCTTGTGCTCTTCCCTCACAGACAAAATGCCTTGTGACACCAACCCATGCTTGACTGAGGAGACACCGTCCTCTCTTTCCATGAGAGTTCCTTATCTGAGGTAAAAATCCTCCTGTTTTCTTTCACTTCTGCTTTGAAGGGTTTCTTGCCTTTCACTGTCATCTGTGAAGTTCCTGGGTTGCCCAACATTTGTATTTGTGTGCACAGAGCAGCATTTTTCCAGGGTTCTGGGGCTCCTCCTGGCTGCCATACTGAGGAAGGTCTCTAGCTGTGTCCTTGCCTTTAACCAAATTTAAACTTTCTCTTTAAATCCAGGTAGTTGTTAGGAGATCAAAGAAAGATTGACAAGTTTAACCCTCTCACCTCCTGTAGTAGGAGGAAGTGTTGAACTTGGGAAGAGGCCGAGACCAGGATTGCAAACAGAAAAACCCACAACCACCAAAAAAAAAAAAAAATCCCAAAGAAACCCAAGAGAATTTCCCTTTCCCCAGAGAATTTGGTTTTTTTTCCTCTGAGTGTTCAGCTACTGCCACAGGCCACCTAGAGAGGTTATGGAGTCTGACCATGGAGATGTAGGATCATGGGCAGCCTGCTGTGCCCCCTTGAATCAGAAAGTGCTAATTAAAACCTAATTAATAAATCAGGAGCTTTGAATCGTTCTCTTAATACTGTTTCTTCTGCCTTTGATGTTTTCAGCCTGAGTGGGAGTAACCACATCCAAGCTGCTCCTGAGAGCCCTGTCACCCCCAGACCTCCCATTAAGGAGCCAGGTCCCAGCTCTCCAGGAGGCAGTGGCACCAGGAGGCCTTTGTGTGCTGCTGAAGAGGTAAACTGGGGAGAAGGGAATTGTTTTGGGATGAAAAAGCATGGAGTTTCCTGTACAGTTAGGCTGAGACAAAAGGAAGGCGTGGGAATGCCTGCTAAAGTCTTCTTTCTTTCCCTTCTGCAAGGATGTTCAGCAAGCAGAAAACAAGAAATACAAAGAGCTCTTGAGTCTGTTCAAGGAAAAATATTCTGGAAGGCTTACTTCTCCACAGCCTGCAAGACTCAACAAGTAATTATGAGCAAAATAACCCTTAACTTTTTGGTGGTGAGTTTGTTGTATGTGGAAGGGGAGGAGAATTGATCTTTGCTACTCTCAGCGTTCTGAACAGAAGCCAATGTAACCACTGAGTCTCTTTTGGAATAGTGGACACATAATTTGACTCTTGTGTGTTCACTATGCCTGAGTTGAAGGTGGCCAAACTTCTGGATGTAAACTCCTCAAAATGCCCTTTGCATCTGGTCATGGAACCAGTGACAATGTACACAACCTTAACACGGTTCTGTTAAGGATTAAACAGCCTAATTTTACTTTATGTATTTCTGTTGCTTTCATTTAACCAGTTGTGTACAAATAGCCGTGTCCTCTGCAGTGAATTGAGGTGCACTGGTAACAAATCACCTGTAAAAACTCTGTCCTTTTCTTCTGCTACACCAAAGAGTTCGAGTCAAGGAACCAGGGATGACTGGGAGTCCCCTGAAAGAACAAAAATCCAGAGGTGCCTCTCCACCTGTGCCAGAAAGGAGCAGTGAGTATCCCCAGGACGCAGCTCTGGTCCATTCTGTAGGCAGAAGTCCAGCCCAAACAGGGCATTTCCTCAAACTATTGGCTAAACTGGGTTTGTGAGGGTTGTACTGAAGGGGAGGAATTGGTTTAAAATGGTATTTGAGAGCTGTGAGTGTGGCAGTGCAGTCTGTAGCTGGATGTGACCCCACTGCACAGGAGAAGGTTGTACCTGTCTAACCAATTTTTTTTTGGTACTAGTGGAGGGGGATATTTGACTTTGCACCCTCAGAGCTGCACTTCAATCCCTTTTTAATGCTAAACAGGACTGTTTTCATAGTGAAAAGCAGAGCTTCCAAACCAACTAAACTAATTACATACATGTTTAATATTGTCCCAGAGTTTTGGGGTTTTTTTCTCCTGTTCATTACTTAAGTACTTTTTCATCACTAGCTCTCTTATATCTTGGACTTTATGACATGATCATATGGGGATTGAAATGATTTCTCAGCAAGTGCCAGAGTTTGAACTTCTAAGTTGAAAATGCCGATGAAATGCTTGTGATGTCACCCAGAAACTGAGAGTTTCTGGAAGTCACCTCCTTGTTCTCATATTGCTGCTTTTCCCTGCAGGTGTCAGACATGGGGATGTTTTCAGCCCCCAGCTGCCTCAGAGAGGTGTCATGATCGGGTAAGAGTCTTTTTTAACCATGGCTCTTGGGGTTTTTTTGGCTCTGTCAGCCTCCAGAAGACCAATCCTGTTCAGTGTCTCAGTGCTGGGTAGAGGAACAGCTGGTTTGAGGAATTGCTCACAGCCAGTTTTCCCTCAAATCCACAACTGTGGGATGTGCTGGGTGATTTTATGGGAGAAGGAAGTAGGGGTGACAGTGGTCGCCACACCAAGTTGACCTTGGGTTTGCAGAATCTGTTTTTGCTCCTGAGTGCCTTAGTGCCACACTATTAATGAGCTGACTTTGCATTTCCCGTGGATCCTGAGCAAAAGGAGGAGGGAGCTTGTAAAGCCTGGGGGGACTGAGGCAGATTTTGAGGCTTGCAGGATGCCTTGGGTTGCGTTTGGATGCGTTGCACTCTCTCATCAGGGGCCAGTGGAGTCCGTGGTGGGAAGATGGGAATGCAGGAGGCTCCTTGTGGAGGGAAAGGGGCTTTTGGCTGCAGCTCCCTGTGGAGGGAGTCAAGCCTCAGGGGGCTGTGGAGCCTGACCATGGTGAGGACACTCTCCCCTGGAGAAACAGCAGCCCCTGGGCTTCAGGGCTGTGTGAGCCCCTTGGGGAAGAAACCTTGGGAGACTGCTGTCTTCCCATAGTGATAAGGTGTGTTCCTCCCCCATTAAGCTTATCAGTATCAGGTTAATTGTCCCATTAAGCCTTATCAGTATCAGGTTAATTGATTGTACCCCATTGATTCTTTCTCTCCTTCCTCCTTATCACCCCAGTTAATGGGTCTGATTTCTATCCTTCCTCCTGATGGTCCATTTTGTATCCCTAACCTGACTGGCCAAGTTGTGTAGCCCCAGCCCCTGCCTCCTCTGTATTAAAATCTCTGTTTTTTGTGGCTCTTGGGTCTTCTGTCCCTGGATCCCCTTGAGGAATGCAGCTCCTGGTGAACTCCACCAGAAGGCTCCATCTCTTTCTTCCATGTCACCTGAATAGAGCTGCTTTCACAAAACAGCTGGATCACTCCAGGGGCTGGGACGTGCCTGTGCCCCCCAGGACATCCTTTTTCAGGACACTTCCAAGGAAGGTCTTGGCACTCCTAAGCTCCAGGGGGCATTTTTGTGTGGCAGTTTGGTGCCCTCTTCTTCCTCCCCTCAGACAAGAGAGCAGAGGGTACAGATGGGGGCAGAGAGGTTTGGTTGTGGCAGGTCTGGTTTTGGGGTGATTTTGTCTCTGTTCTCTTTCCCCCTTAGACAGGGGCACTGTACTGAGCTGTGCATTTGTCCTGAGTTAAATTGTCACTGTCCCCTAAGCTCAAGGGAAGAGAGGAAATAACTGATGGAGTGGCATTTGTCACCAGGAGATCACAAATCCCTCTGTTTCCCTTGATAGAGGAAGTGCTGGTTGCTTCGTTGTTTTCCAAAGATTAAAACTGAGAAACAAAAGGAGTTTGGCACCTGATGGTGGAAGAAAGTTTGCAAAGCTTCCAGCTCTTCATCTATCCCAGTTTGGCTGCTACCAGAGGAATGGGGAAGGAAACTGGGATGTTGCCATGTCAGCTTGGAAAAGCATTTCTTATGCACAAGGTGAATTTTGGGGGATTTCATGGGGCAGTGTGGATATGCAGCTCACTTCTCTTCTCTCCTGACAGCTACTACACACTACCAGAAGAGTCTCGTGGACGGGGAAAACGAGAGAAAAGAGCTGCTTCAGTGGTAAGCTTGAGTTAATCACGACTTCAGTTTGTTTGCTGGAAAATACAACTCATCTCTGCTCAGGATTGAGATCCAAAATAAATTTTGAAGTGTAGAAATCAGGAATACTTACCTTGACCTCAGCTTGATACCTGCATTGGAGGCTTTGCTGGGGTCCTGGATGTTAATCCAAGGCCAAGGAAGGTCCTGCCTCTCTGGGCACAGTTGGAATGCAGCCACCAATCAAACATGACCTGGGGGTTTGCTGCTGGGATGTGTTCACACAGCCCCTCCTAGTTTCTTGCAGGATTCTCTGCCCTGTCCCCCAGCAAACCCTTTGTGCTTCTCTCTGACTTCCTGTCCTTGTGCCTGGCAGGGCCTGCATGAAGCTGAAGTCCCTCAAGGAAAGTTATTCCAGTTCCATGTGACACCTGTCCTGTCCAAAGACCTCTTCTTTGTGGACAGTGAGCCACTGCCATGCCTAGAGAGGCCAGTGGATGACCTGGCTCCACTGACAGAGGTACCTGTGCTCAGCAGCAAGCCAGTGCTGTGGCTGGTTCAGTGAAGGCCTGCAAGGCTCCTTGCTCTGCCACTGGAGCTGCACTTGGAGCCTTCTGGGGGGCTGGTGTGGTTCCTGTGCTGTTCCACGAGCCCTTCCCTATTGAATCCTGTGTTCCAGGCCATGGAGAGTGAGGTCTCTGCTGCTTTTGACAGTGGTGGGGCTGAGGACATCCTGAGCAGGGCCTTCAAGCTCACTGTCACCCGTGAGGACATCTGCACCCTGCAGCCCCTGGGCTGGCTCAACGACAGGGTACGGGATCCTGCACAGGGAAATCCCCCCTCCCTGGGCATGGGAGTCTTCCAGGAGCTCCACTGCAGAGCCCAGAAATAGCTGTACACTCCTTATTTTGGGTACTGTGTGGGCTGGTGTTTCTGGAAGCTTTCACTTGGATGATGCAGCTCCCAGGAGTCAGTCTGGGTTATCAGAGTGGGTGTGGGGGCTTTAACCAACAGCACAAGTCACCCAGTGTAAAATTCTGGGAACAAAAGCTGCCAAGCTGAAGTTCTCTCAGCTCGAGGGTGGCCAGCAAAGACATGTTGCTTTCTTTTTAATTTAGTGTCTTATTTCGCATCTCACTTTGCCTCTCTGTCCTTCAGATCATGAATTTCTACATGGGTCTTCTGGTGGAAAGAAGCAAGAAGCAAGGATATCCAGCAGTCTATGCTTTTAACACCTTTTTTTATGCCAAGCTAAGCTCTACAAGCCACAAGGGAGTAAAGAAGTGGACCAAAGGTGTGGATATCTTTGAGCACGATATCATCTTGGTACCTATTCACCTCAGAATTCACTGGACACTGCTGGTGAGTCAAACTGGCTTTTTATTTAGGAGATGGGGAGAACAAAACCAGCAAGCAAAGTCCTTTAGTGTTTGGGTTGTGCTTTGTCTGAGTCACCTTTTAACCCCAGGTTGTAGACCTCCGAGAGAAAACCATCAAATACTTTGACTCCTTGGGACAGAGAGGAGACCACATTTGTAAAACTATCTTGTGAGTAGCTGCTTTTTACCCCTTTTGGTTGTTTTGGAGGCCTTTTCCTCTCCTCATGTGAAGTGTAGCCCTGCCCAATGGTGCTTCTTACTTCATACCTCTTCTGTTCTGCTCTGTTTTGAAACCCCTGGAGTGTCAGAGGTGCAAGTTTTCACATGTGCTGCACATCCTGACATGTCTTTGTCATTAAAATCCCTTCATCCAGCAGCTTTGTAGGGAGAGAGCAGGAGAGCAGCCCCACAGAGACAAATCCCAGAATCAGTGAGGCTGGAAAATGATCCTCCAGGATCATTGAGTCCAACCCATGGCTGATCCTCCCCTTGTCACCAGCTCAGAGCCCTGTGCAGAGCCTTCCTTCCCTTCACACTCCCACCCAGCTTGGTGTCACTTACAAAGGCACTGAGGGTGCTCAATCCCTTCATCCAGGTCATGGATAAAGATATTACACAGGGCTGGGCCCTGGGGAGCCCTGCTCAAAGCCTCTCACTGTGTCTCTAAGATGGGGATTTTTCCTCCACCTTCCTTAAGTCTACTGCTGTAAGGATCCTCTGGCATTTCACTGTAATTTATCTTCCTGTCACTTTTGAACAGCTTTTTTTTTTCTTGTTGTTGCTGCCCTAAATCAAGGAGATGAAAAGGGATTTTTATGTTGTTTTCAACAGAAAATATTTGGAAGAGGAAAGTAGGGAAAGAAGAAACATTGAATTGACTGCTTCTGAGTGGACCCTTCACAGCATGAGCACAGAGGTATGGGAGCACTGCCTGGGTTTGGAATGGGAGCTAAAACTCCTCACCACAGAGGGTTTAACACTTTCCAGGCAAGCAGAGGAGGGAGATGATGTGCAGTTAACTGGGACTGTTCCTTGGGTTTGGAAGCAGTAAATGGATTATGGAAATAGGTTTTTGGGAGGAGGTGTGGGTAATGTGTGCTGTGACCAAATTGCTGCTCTTTCAAGACAGATAAAAATTCTCCATGTTTTTGTATTCCTCAGGAAATCCCTCAACAAAATAATGGAAATGACTGTGGGGTTTTTGTTTGCAAATTTGCTGATTTCATCTCCAGAGACAAACCCATCATCTTCACCCCGGTGAGAGGAGGAGTAAACAGCTCCAGCCTTTCCCACACCCAGCCAGGGAAGCTGCACAGCAGCTGGGGCAGGGACTGAGGGTTTGTTCCTCGTGTCTGGTGTCTGCTTCTTGGGCAAGATCATGGAATTGTGGAATCCCAGGGTGGTGTGGGCTGGAGTGGACCTTAAATACCATCTCATTGCAACAGCCACGATGCTGCAGCCAGTGGATTGGCATCTGTGGCCTTTGTATCTCTTGGTGAAATAGGTTTCCCCCTTGGACCAGCTCAGACCCTGGTTATTTTCCAATGTGGTGATCTTTAGTGAATGTCCCTGTAAAGAAATGTGGTTGTGTCACTCTTGTGTGAAAGCTGCCTTATACCCAAATGGCAGGTGCTCAAAAGCAGCTTCCCATTCAAGAATTCCCTGGATGTTAATGGAGATTTCTTGCCTCTTTCTCCCCTGGCTCCCTGTGTGATAGATTTTTCCTGTTTCTTTTCAGGAACACATGCCTTATTTCCGCAGGAAGATGGTGTGGGAAATAATCCATCAGCAGCTGCTGGGAGTCATGCACTGTTAGGAAAACACTGTTCTGTAAAAGAGTAGTATTTATTTCTTATTGTTTAGGTAAGATAAGATAAATATTAACTTATGTAAGAGCCTTATTGTATGAGAACGTTACTTGTTAATAGAGTAATTTATTTTTTAATTGAAAACTGATTTGCTGTCTCTGTGTAGTTTTTAACTTGCTCCTCATCTGAAGGAGAACAGGGCCTGGGTCCTCTTTTTGTGGTTGTGGGGACATCCCTGTGCTGCTCCTGACTCACAGACCCACAGGATCCTGGCAGAGCTGCAGAGGGGCTTTGGCTTTGCTGTCACTGATTGGATCTGCCGCAACCTCCTGGCAGATTCTCCAGAGGACAAACAATTCCAAAGACACTTGTATTTTATCCTTACAAATAGCTAATCAGGGATAATTAATCTTCCCTGAGGATGCAGAAGATACAAGCATGAGGACACAGCAGCTGGGAGTGTTTTTAGGTGTCCTTTCCCCCTTCTCTTTGGTTCTCCCTGTTTGGGGCTGAAGTTTTGACTTTCCCATGGCAGAATTCCCGGTGCTGGAGAGGGGTGGGAGGGAAGAGCCTGGCTCTGGGGCTCATGGAGGGGGGATACCTCCCTGTGGCACCTGTCCCCATCCCAGCCCCAGTTGGTGCCTTTCCCCACTGGCTGTTCCATCCAGGGATGTGCAGGAGGGGAGAGGTGGTTCATGATGGCAACACTTCCCAGGTCCCTGGGTCAAACTACACCTGGCAATGCCTCCAACCCCCCATCCAGCCCTTCCCTCCCTGACAGCAGGGAATTGGGCACCAGGGAGGAACTCCCAGCCGTGACCACCCCCAGAGACCCCAAAGAAAGCAACAGAGAGCAGGCTCAGGCTTGGGTTAGCTGGATGTATTTCTCTTTTTGTTGGTGTCTCAGGTTGGTTTCACAGAACACTTTGCAGTAGAGGAAAACACGGATCCGCAGCCCACGGGAGCGGTGCTGGCACCGGCACCTCCGCTCCCATCCCTGCTCTTGCCCGTCGGCTTTCACTGCTTCCATCCAGCACTTGGATTTACTTCAACCCTTTTGTGTGTGTGTGTTTGGCTTTTTTTTATTTTCCCTTTTTTTTTTCTTTTTTTTTTTTTAAACCATTTCTCAAGCTTTCTCCGAAGGAACAGCCACTGGCTCTCGGCTTGCAGGAGACTACGGAAGAGCTCTGGGACACGGGGGATGGTTTCCTTCTTCCACCTCGCAGCTGACTTGGTCGAGATCACTTTTCCAACTTGTTTTTTTTTTTATTACAAAAATAAAAAAATGCTCCAACTATCAGTTTTACAAGGCATACAAAAATCTCTAAGAGGGCAACACAAGCGCAAGGTGCTGAGGTACCAAAACCTGAGGTAGTTTTTCTGTGTGTGTGTGTGTGTTGGGAGGGTTATTTGGGTTATTTTTAATTTTAAGCCAATTTTGCTGGTTGGGTTTTCCAGCCCCGGGCTCACAGCCTCTTATAAATCCATTTTTTTCACCCATTTCCCCCTCCTCTCCCTGCAACAGGGATCTTTCCCCAAAGATCCCAGTCCAAAGTGGGCAGGGCTGGTACTGCCCATCATTTTCTGGGGATGTCAGTGCTGGGCAGTGATGGAGAGAGGACAGACAAGACAGAAAGGGGGGACAGAATGGATGCAAACCCCGCTTTTGGAGTCCAAAGCAAACAGGAAAAGGTGTGTGAAGGAGAGGAACAATTCCTACATGAGGAATCCTCTTGGCTCCTACAGGCCCTGCTCTTCTCAAAGCCCTTCAGAAATGGCTTTTTAACAGTAATTTAGTATTTTTTTTCCCTGCTGGCAATCCTACAGCTCTGCTCTACGGTGCATTAGAGAACCAATGAACCAGCTCCTGCCATTAAACCTCTAGAAAAGCCTGCTTTTGCTAAAAACAACCAGCCCCCTCCCCCCCAAAAAAAAACTTTAAAAAGTGAGTTAAAAAACCAAAACCTTACAAAACTTAAAAATCGGCGTTAGTTTCGTTACTGACGTATTAATTCTAAATTAACGAGCGCCGCGACCCCCCCCCCCCCCGAGGCTGAGCGAGCTCCTCCGGGGTGGAATGGGCAGGTTTGGGGAGAATTCCAAAATAAAAACCACCTCTCTCTGCCTGTGTTAGTCCGACTGCTGGAGGGGGGGAGGCGATGGAGTAAGGCGGAAGCTGCGGGATGGAGAGAGCCCCCCGTGCCCCGGCTCTGCCCCGCCGGGGGGCTCGGGGGGTCTTTGGTTTGTCCCCTGCCCTGCGGGGCTCCGGCAGCGGCGGGTGGGGTTACATTCGTCGGGCAGTGCTGGTGGGAGCCTCACTTGCTGCTGTGCTGCGAGGCTGCGGCTCCCTGAGGGTGTTTGTGCTCCTGCTGCTTCACCTGCTGCACGATTTCCCTGATCTTGCGCTGGGCGGTCTGGGGAGGGGGGCAAGAAACGGGGCAGAGCTGAAACCCGCCGAGCACAACAGCAGCACAACCCCACGGCTTTTAACACAAAATAAGCGATTTTGTGGTAAAGGAGGATGTGCTAAAGCAAGGGTGTGGCTTATTCTTCCATCAGTCAAGAGCCTCGATTTTGGGGTGTTGCCACGCCCTCGCAGTCAGGAACCCAGCCTGGTTAGATGCACCCAGGTGGGATGCAGGAGCCAATTCCCACCCCGCGTCCAAGGCACAGATTTTGGCTGAATCGAGCCAATCCTTCATTTTAATGCAGCCAAAACCCCCTCCAGTGCATCCTGGCTGCACAGAAACCACTCAGAGCAGCTCAGGAGATGCTGTGCTTGGCGGCTTCCCTTAAACTGGGAATGCTGGGAGAGCCACGGCCAAACCTTACCTGACTGGCAAAGAAATGCCCGATGATTTTGACGATGACCTCCTCGTTCTCGTCCGGGGTTTGGTCCCGCGGCACAATGACTTCTGCGCTCGTTAAGTTCTGCAGTTCGTTCACCTGGAGCAAACAACAGAGATCCAGGTTTTGCTGGGAAAGAAGAGCCAAAATCCTCTGCTGCTGGTCTTGCCCCAGCTCTGAGCCATGAGGCTGCCATGCCTCACTCCCTGTCTGTCCCCTTGGGGTGGCTGCCACCCAAGAGCCATCCCCAGGACATGGGGCTGGGACTGAAACATCACTGATATCACAGAGCACCTGGACAGAGGGGATGGGAGATAGGGAATTCCAGCTCTCTATTCCCAGGGCAGGTGGAGCCCACCCACTCCCACCTACCGTCTTGCCGCCTTTGCCGATGACACGGCCGGCAGCGAAGGAAGGCACCTTGATGTGGGCTTCGAGCTTCACTTCTTCTTTCGGGTTAAAGAAGTTTTCCTCTTTCAGCTTCCCAAATATTCGCCCCTGGGCCTGGAGAAGGCACAAAAGGGACACAGAGGTGGGGGGCAGCATCCAGGAGGTGGCCTGCAGGCACTGATGTGCCAATGTCTGGCAGCACCAAAATGGTGGCCCCAAGCTGAGAAGCGCTCTTGGCACGGTGGGGACCAAAGGGATGCTCTCACCTTGTCCCCAGCTCCCCACCCTGTGGCCATCGTACCTTGAACTGAGCCTCAGGTGGTCCCGTGATGATCACCATGCGCTCGCTGGCATCTGGACCTTCTGCTGGGGCGATCTGTGGAGGGACAGGGAAGGAGTGTGAGTGTGACCCCTCCCCAGGCCAGACCTCCCCTATGTGGGGTGTGCTCCCGTGCAGGGACACCCCCCCATGCAGAAACACCCCCTACCCAAGCAGTGGTGACAATCAGGACTGAGTTTCTACTAATTTGGGGAGCAAACCACTCATTAAGGGCTCCCTTCTCTGCCCTCAGCAGTGGGAAGGGGAAACTGAGACACAAATCCCTGGCCCAGCCCCTCATTCCTGCTCACCTTGATGGAGGCACCAGCAAACCGTGCCAGCTGCTTGATGTGCTGCCCTTTCTTCCCAATGATGGCCCCCACTGCCTGTGTTGGGATGAACAAGTTCACGACCTCCTGCTCCGGCAGCTGGAAAGGGCACGGAAGAGCCAGAGGATCAGGGGAACAGCTGGATCAGGGGGCTGCTTCCCCCTGCCAGCAGTCCAGGCTTGAAGAGGTGGTGGGCTGGGCTGGGTTCTGTGGTCCTGGCACACATTCCCTGCTTTCTGCCTGCCCTTCCAAGGTGCCCAAATGGAGACCTCATGGCAGGAGGTGCCAGGGCACTTTTGGGGAAGGGAAACTTACGGGGTGCTGATGGGGGAAGGCGCCGGCTGGGGGGGCTCCGTACAGACTGGACAGATAGGCTGAGGAGCCCTGGGGGGGGAGAGAAAATGAGGGCCAGTGACATCAGTGATGTCCTCAAAGTGCCAACCCCTTCCCAGAAACCCCCAACCTGACACTGGGAGTGTGTCACCACCATGAGTGATACAAGGCACACAGTGACCACCCCTCGTCCCCTGAGACCCCTCCAGGAGAGTGCAGGCACATCCAAGGATGAGCTGCAGCCCAGACCCTGTGCCTATGGCACAGCACAAGGCTGGGATGTGGATGGGAGCTCCCAGTTAACCCCAATCCCTCCCCATTGCTGGTTATTTTTGGCTTTGTCTTGCTAATGTTTGTAGTAGAAAAAAGGTTCCCTTCTGACCTCACCAGAGGGGCTTGAAAAAGGCCACACAAAGCTTTGGGGTGAAGGACCCCACAGCAAACACTGCCCTTCAGGAGACCTGTCCTGCTCCTCTCCATCACACCCCTAAATTATTCCCAGAGCTGTCTCCCAGAGGCTGTGGATACAGGCACAGCGCCCTCCCTCCACAGGCTGAGAGCGACCAACCAACCCTCCTGGAGCCCTCCAGAGCCACCACAGCCCCCACACACCCTCCCAGGCACTCACCGTCCTCCTCCTCCCGCTCTGCTGCTGCCATTCCAGGGAAAGAAAACAGCACAGGTAAATCAACCCAGCTCAGAATAAATTATTTAGGGACTGACAGAGACAGCCCACAGCACCTGAGTGACCTGGGATGGACCTTCTCCACCAGCACTTCGGCCATCCTGTTCTCCCAGCACTGCACCATCCCTGCCCACTGTCACCTCAGGCGTTGTGACCATCCTTGCCCAGGTTTCAGCACCCCAAGAACAAGGAGAGCCCTCTCCTGTGAGGTGGGGTGGAGACTGGCTCCCCACAGGCACAGCCCCTGGGGTGCCAGGGCAGGGACCCAAGCTGCTGGCAGTGGATGCACAGGGTGGGCTGCTTGTCCCCTGCAAGCCCTGTGGCCACACCAGGGGGCTCTGGTGGCCACCAAGCCTAGACCCACAGGGCACAACCCAGTCCATACCATCACAGTCCAGTGGTGGGCTTGGGGTGAGAACTGAAGGTCACCTACATGGCCTTTTCCATGCTCTCTCCAGAGAGCAGCACCCTTGGGACATAGCCAGTCCTTAAACACTGATGAAACCCAGCTCAGCACAGCACAGGGATGCAGCTGATCTTCCCAGGGGCTTGCCACCTTCATTCCCTGTCCTCTCCACTTTGCTGCTGCCATGAGCATCCTCCCCAAATGGCTGAGAGTCAGAGCTCCCCATGAGGTGGCTCCTACAGCTACGCCATCCACCCAAACCCAACAGCTCTGGCAGGACACTCCAGACACCGGGAACATCTCACACTTACAGCAAAGGGGTGGTAGGGGGTGGCAGCTGCAGCCCCTCGAGCCCCTGGCGTGGAGGGGAGCATGGACAGCCCCGTGGAGAAGATGCCCAAAGCACTGAGGTTCAGCCCTGGGATCAGGTTGGCTTGTTGCTGGGAAAGGAAAGACACGGGGAAAGGTGTGAAAGGTGAGGTGCTGGGCTTCTCAACACGGCGTGGATGGGATGGGTGAGGCCCAACACCTGTCGTGACACATTGACTCCCACTCTGAATTTCCCTGTGGCCACCCGTGGCAGGAGCAGGCAGGGAGGGAGGGCTGGGCTTACGTTGACGGCCACCATGTCGTTCTCGTAGGCTTCACGCAGCTTCTTCATGATCTCCACCTCGGCGTTGGAGCAGGCCTCCATGCTGCCCTTCACCGTGATGGTGCGCTCGGGGTTGTAGATGGTCAGATCCTGCAGGCTGCCCCACGGGAAAACCCAGAGACACAGTTACATTCCTTCTCCAAGTCAGGAAAAACCCCAGGAAAACTCAAACCACAGCTGAGGGCTCCCACCGAGACAGCGTGAGAGCCGCACGCCCTCTCCCTGCACAACACCTGGGGTGAGGAACATCCACCTGGGATAGGGAACGCGCACATGGGAGGACACAGCTGCTCTGTTTGTCACCTCCAGCATCGCTTGAACCATGTTGGATGCAATGGGGTGGCCGGGTGTTCACCAGGATTTCACTGAATCGTTAAATCATGGAATCATGGAATGGTTTGGGTTGGAAGGGACGTGAAAGCACATCCAGTTCCACCCCCTGCCATGGGTAGGGGCACCTCCCACTAGACTAGATCGCTCCAAGCCCTGTCCAACCTGGCCTGCAACACTTCCAGGGGCAGCTACAGCTTCTCTGGGCAATCTACCAGCCTCACAGGGAACAATTTCTTCCCAATATCCCATCTAACTGTGCTGTCCAACTGTGGGAAGACATTCCCCTAGTCCTGTCACAGAAACTTACGGGGAGATGGTGATCTTCGTGCCCGTGTCCTGCTCAATCTTCTTGAGGTTGCGGCCCTCCTTGCCAATCAACCTTCCCACCAGGCTGTTGTGTGCCAGGATTTTCAAGGGAATCTCTTCTGTTCTAAAACAGATTTAAAAAAACAAAAAAACCTAAAGGTCCAGCCAGTCAGGAAACAGAAATTTCCAGCCACAGGTACTAAGGATGTGTTGGAAAGGAGAAGGATCACCACCACCATTTCTGTCTTGGGTTGCAATGCAAGATGTATTCTACTCCCATCTGTTGAAACTGGCTGGGGAGGTGTTTTTGTGTTTTATCTCTTCTATGACCCATTCCTCCCAACTCCAGGGGGGAGGGAGCAGGTGCCTTCTGTTAATGGGCAGCTGT
>VZSR01001065.1:1479740-1490741 GCA_013398615.1 Brachypodius melanocephalos | reverse complement strand
ACAGAACCACATCTGTCACTCCAGGAGGACTTGACTGGACTGATCCCAACACCCTGACCCACAGGGGGTCAGGTCCTGTTCTGACTCTGTCAGGGTTTTTCTTGTTTTGTTCATTTGCTTTTTTTGGTACTACTCCATCTTTAAAATTCCTAGTAAAGAACCATTATTCCTATGCCCATATCTTTGAATGAAAGCTGCTTAATTTCAAAATTGTAATAATTCATAGGGAGTGGGTTTACATTCTCCATTCCAATGGCTTTTTCCTGGCAGACACCTCTCTGTCCAGGCTGAGACAATTTCCCACCAGGCTTCTGGCTGAGCCAGGAGCACTCACGATTTAGTTTCGTCAGCCTCCTTCTGCATGATGTCCAGGATCATGCGGCACGCTTCCGAGCACCCCTCCGGCGTGGCGTGGATGGTGATCGGCTTCTCGGCAGCGCCGGCGTTCTCCTTCCGATGGATGTCAACCCTGCGGTGAAACAACCAGCAGAGAGGAGCCCCTGAGATGGGTCTGGCATCACACAGAGGCTTCTGAGAGCTCAGGAGCTGAGGAAAACTCATTTCAGCACTTGCTCAAGCTTTGGGGTGAACCTGGGTCTCAGGTGCGTCTACCATCGCCCGGCTCACGCAAGCCCAAGGCAGCGTTTGGTTTCGGGTGGTTTGGATCAGATTTGGGCCACGTTCGCCTGTAGGACCCAAGGTCCAGGAAGCTGAGGGGTGTCACAACATCAAGCAACGCATCGAGGGGGCAGAACAAATCCTCAACTGGACAAAGCCCTGAGCAACCTGGCCTGTCATCTCTGACGCCGGTCCCGCTCGGAGCGGGAGACCGGACCGGAGGCCCTTCCTTGCAACCTGCGCCTCTCTCTGCACAACACCCGAGGCTGTCCAGCGGCCACGTCCTTCGGACAGAGAGCACTTACCCGTGGGCAGCATCTGTCACGGCACGGAGGCACCCGGCAACGACAGCGCTGGTACTCACGCCTTTCCAGGGGAGACCAGAAGGCTCCCGTGCGCACCGGCAGGGACCGTGCTCTACTCCTCTGGTCCTCCCTCAGCTCATGGCGGGAGGAGGCACGGCCTCCAGCTCGCTCCTCACGCCCAACCGTACCTGGCAAAGCCCTGAGAGAGAGGGAGAGAGGAAAGCAGGGTAGGAGACTCCCGCACCTCAACCACGCGCCTTGGACAACAGAGGCAGGAGCCTTTCCGTCTTCTCCGCGCCGGTCCGTGCGCTCTTCCCATCGGAGGGTGACGCCGTGCGCCCATCCTGCCATCGGCCACCGCCTTGGTGTCCCTGTCACTGCTGCAGCCAGAGTCAGATCTTCTGAGGAGGTGCGGCAGCGGCAGCTCAGCCACTCCGGAATGCTGCCAGCATTCAGCTCTGGTGGGTCCCCTCTGACCACGTCTCCGAGGTTTTGTCCCGATGGGATCATCCAAGGTGCTGCTGCACGTGCCAGGCTCAGGGCTGTGGGGCACAGTCACCACACAGAGCCATACTGGGATGTTGCTGGAAGGGTCCAGGTGGGTGTGCACAGGTCAACTCTTCCAGGAGCTCAAGAGCCAGCACGTTGGAACGCAGATGGTGTAACAGCATGAGCCTTTCCCGAGAGAAGGGCAGCGTCCACCCCACCCGCTCCAAAGGGACTCCAGAGTGGTTCCATCCAAGCACTCAACAGGGAGTGAAGACAGTGTGATTCCCTTCGTAGGTGCCATCTCTCCACATCTTCAGTTGGTGCTCCCAGCCATGGAGCTCCCTCAGGCTGGCCTAGAGGATCCATTCCCAGCAGGTACAGGGACACTTGCTGCCCCCTCTTCACCGGGGACAGGGTGAACAGGTCATGATGGCCACATGAAGCAATGACAGACCAGGCTAATGCTCCCAAGGTAGGGGGAATCAATGAGGAATCCCAACAAATCCCATAGATGGGAGCCAGGCAGCTCCTTGGACCCACAAGCAGCTGAGGCAGGTGGAGCTGAGAACATGGCTGAGCCTTTGTGCCATGGAAGTGATGAATGGAGGCACCAAGGTGATGAGAACCTTGGACAAGCCTTAGGAAGGGGCACAAGCCAGGTCCCTGGCTGACCAACCTGTGCCATCGGGTCTGGATATGTGGGCACGAGCTCACTTGCCAGAGAGAAGGGATGCCAGGAAGGGGCCACTGCTTTCAGGCACATCCCACCCCAGAGAGCAGGGGAAGGGAGAGCTCTGGAGCTCCCAGCACATCCCAGAGCCACTGCTGAACTGCTCCATTCCAGCAGGAGGATGGAGAAGGAGACCTTCAGTACCTTCACCCCATCACCAGGTGCTGCAGGGAGGGATGACCAGGGCTGGGGGACAGGGTTTGCCTACAGTGCAGCAGGAAAAGCCTCCAAGAGACCTTACAGGGGCTGGGAATGCTTCAGGAAGTGGTTGCCATGAGGGAGAGCCCTCTCCAGGTGGACAATACAGTGTGCCTGTAGGGTTGTCCTGGTCCCATGGCTGCTGGGTAGCCATCATCCCCTTCTCATGGAGTTCCAAGGGCTGTGGAAGGTCAGTTGGTGGGGTGGGCTCTTGGTCTGGGTTTCTTCATGGAAGAAGATGGCTCAGCCTGGGGACAGTTTTGCCTCCTGGGGCTCAGAAGCATCTTTGGGATCTCTGTGTGTGCAACCAGGGGTGAAATCCAACATGACCAGAGGAATCCAAAACCCAACGTCGCTCTGGGGAGGAGCAGGGGCCAGGCAACAGGATGCCACCCTTGGATCATCACACCGGTGGATGAGGGTGGCCTGGGCACGGACACAGTGTGAGATGACACCCAAAGTGATGGACAGGGGCTCCTGTAACTTCCTGGGATGGATTCTTGAGGTCCCCTTCGCCCAAGCCTGAGCAGAGGTAGTGCCTCACTGTGGGTAGGGCAGGAGAAGGCAGAGCACTGAGAACAGCCTTCCTCCATGGCACCGGCTCTTCGGGGCAGCCACTCCACGAGGAGGGACAGTTCAGTGGCAGAAACTGCTCCAAGCAACAGCATTTGGTTTCATGGTTGGGAGAAACTGGCACTTTCCCACCTTCCTTACAAGGCTCAGGGCTTGGAAAGGACAAATTCCATTCTTGGGTGGTGAGGACACGGCTACACCTGCTGCTCATCCCGCCAGGACTCACCTGGAGAAGGGCTTGCAGCCAACCAGGATCTGCTCAGGGCTACCAGCTGGCCTCACCCTGGGGCGAGCCAGGCTCCAAGAGCTCCTCTCCCTACTCCTCTGCCCACTTTCCGTACAAACCTCTTCCTGCCAACCCGGCACCAGGGTTTGGTTTGTCTTCCTACCTCCAGCCACACTACTACCAAAGATTTGCCTCTAAAAACTCCTCTGAGAACTAGGATGCTCTGGGACAGGATTCCTAAGTCCCAATGGGATTACCAGGTTCAGGATGATGAGCACAGGAGAAGACAGCTTTGGGTTAAACACAAACACACCTGGGCAGGAGCAAACCATGCAGGAAAACCGTGCAGAGAATGAGCGGTGAGATCAGGAGAACAGCAACAAGAGAAACATGGAAAACTTTGGCAAGACAACCCCACTTCTTGGATTTTTTTCCTTTTTTAGTTTAAAAATAAACACGTTAATAGCTAAAAAAGGCTTCAAACAGTTACAAAAGCCCATCCTTCTCGTGGCAGTGCTCCCACAGTGTCTCTTTCCCCTCAATAGCTCTTAGCACATATGGGATGCTGCAGGATGAGCAAATCCCAAGAACAAAGACCACTGCACTGAGGATTCACCTCCAGGATTTTATCCCCAAACTTGCCATTTCTCCCTAAAGCCTCATCCCCAGCTGTTCTCATGAGGCTTTAGGAACCCATTCCAGGCCTTTTCCAGCCACACCCAGACCACCCTGGCCAGCAGGAATGGTTCAGGACCTGAGCTCTGCCACCACCCCCTGAAGGCTGCACCCCAAGAAACCAGCAGTGCCTGGCACTCCAGAGCCCCCAGCGCAGGGAGAACCCGAGCTGGGACCTACAGCACCCTGGGGAAGGAAAACAAAACCATTGGAAGTACTTACTTGGACTGGGTTTGCTTAGTAAGGTTCTTTATGGTCAAGCCCTCCTTTCCTATGATCGCACCAACAAACTGCGTGGGCACCAGCATCCGCAGTGGGAACTCGAGCTGTTTGGGCTGCGAGGAGCCCCCCGGGGAGGAGCCCCGCTCCCTGGAAGAGTGGCCCCCACGGCGGGATCGCTGCGGGGGCGGAGGGGAGCTCACCTCTTCATCCGGGATGTAGGAAATCTTGAAGGAATAGTTCTCAAACTGGTGGTCGCTCAGCTTCTCTATTGCTCTGCAAGGCAGGGAGGGGCAGGGGGTGGTGAGGGGCTCCCCAGGGATGGGTTCCCCTCCAGCACCTCCTCCACAGGTAGAACATGGACCCTTCCCAGCTTGCATCCTCCTCCCTCCCCAGTCTGGGTAAAGTGGCCATGGGAAGCCAGAGCTCCACACTTTTCCCATGAGGAGCAAGCCCTGTAACCTGGTGGGACATCATCCCCTTCCACGTGGGTCATGCCAAAGCTGGCACATGACTTTTTCCCCCAACAAAGGAGGGATGGCAGCTGAGGGACCAGCCTCTTCACCTGGACAAAGTCCTTGCCAGAAGCTACCTTGCAGCATGGGATCAGTCTCACAGGGTTTTTGGACATGGAAAAGGTGACAGAGCGGCTCCGAGCCACCACTGCTGCTCCAGGGAGAAGGATGCAGCACATGGTGCCCCCTCTGTTGGCAACCCCAACTCTCTTCCTGGCTGGATGAGGCTGGGAGGCAGCATCTGGACCCCTCATCCCCCTCAGCAGTGATGTTTGGGCACATCAGCATCTGCCATGACCCTGCTTGGCTTCAGCTTTCCCTGCTCCCACCACATCCCACTTTGGCTACTGACAGATCACAAGCAGCTCCTTGCCAGGCCCGGATTCCACATCCTCTGAAGACTTCTGCAGCTTCACCATCCCTCTCTCCTAAGTCCAAAACAGCCTCTTATCCCAAAGAATTAAGCACTGCTGTGTTGGGAAAACTTTTTTTCTTCCTTTATTGCCACACCTCTCAGGACCATGGTGGGATTTTTGGGACTGTCCTGTGAAGGAGCAGGATTTGGACTCAGTGATCACTGTGAGGTTTTTTCAGCTCAGGGCACTCCATGATTCTAAAACACTCATGTCATGTTTATCTGTGCTCCACAGCACATCCAGCTGAGGCTGGAGGCACAAGGATTCTCCTCTGCCCTCCTGGACTAGCAGATCACTGTCCCCATCTCCATCCTCACTTATCCAACCCCATGATGGGTCAATCAGATGGGAAGCTGGTGGAACATCCATTAACAAATGGGCTCACAAAAGCTCTTTGTGGCCTGGGATCTGCTCGTGATCATATAAAATATACCCTGGCCACTAATAACAGTAAGTTCACGGCTTACTGGCTGGTCTCCAGCACAGGGCTGAAGTCTCTACAAGACTGGAACAAAACATTTTGTTTGGAACCACGCTTCCACTTCTGAAATAACCCCTAATTTGCACTACCCCATCTCCCATGCCAGGGGAGAAGGCAGAAGACAGCCCAGCAGTGGGACGGTGGGACAGCTTAGAGAAGCCTGGATGACACCCGGGATTCCTTGGGAAAGCTGGCATGGGGCATGGTGTGAAATGATGGGCAAACCAAACCAGACCAAACCCCACTCACACTTTTGCCTCCTCCTTCGTGGCGTAGGTCACGTTGACAACGGCAGTTTCTGTGTCTGTGTTCACTGCAGGGAGCAAGAGAGGCAGAGTTGGAGCAGGGATGGCAGAGGTGTCACTGCTGCTGTCAGCATGCTCCAGAGGGGGATACAGCTGGGATGGGGGGAGGAAGATGCCTGTCCCATGGCACGCCTGGGCACTGCTCTGTTTTCCCCCAGCACAAGGACTGGGTTGGATCCAAGGCTAGATCCAAGCAGAATGCAAGGCTGGATATCCCTGAGCCACCAGTGGATCCCAAGCTACACTCAGCTCATTTTTGCTTCCAGGGATAATAGTTTTTCTCAATTTTTCAGGGACCAGGAGCATTCTCCAGGATGGTGGATGGATGATCCACATCACCCCACCACTGGACAGGTGGCCCCACCTCCACCAGCAGGATTTGTGTCCAAAACCCATTTCAGACCAGTGCTGCTGGTCTGGTTATCCAACTAGGTTTAATCCCAGTGGGCTTCCTGCAGCCTGGACAGAGCTGGGGAGCAGTGCTGGGAATTTTGCAGGGATGAGGACCACGCTGCACCATCTTACCTTGCTCTACATTCTCCACCGTGCCGTACTGAGCTAAGAGGCCATCCAGCACCTGGGGACAGAGCAGCAAACCGGGCAGGTGAGGCCCCAGACGGGCAGGGCAGGAGCCCATCCCACCCACAAACACCCTCCAGCACCACCCAACTGCTCCAGTGCCTCCACCCACCTGCATCCCACCATCCCAAAGCTGACCCAGCACCCAAAGCTGGCCCACAGCTCTGCTACCCAAAAGCAGGCAGCAGCTGGAGCCCAGTTCATGCTCCCTCCTGCAGTTATTGGGAAGTTAAAGGGTGGCCCACGAGCAGACCACGTGCTGCTGAAGGAGATGGATGGGATGTTTTTGGGATCAGCCACTTCTTACCTCCCACTGTAGGTGGGGAGGGATGTTTCGGATCTGGATCTTCCTGCTCCTGCAAACACAAAGCCCTGGGTTAGGGTCTGCAGGCACCTCACAGCAGAGGGAAAAGCCTCTCTGGGAATCAGACAGCAGCTGTTGACAGCTTTCCAAAGCATCCCCCTTCCCCATGCTGAGCCAGGGCAGCTCATCCCCAAGGAAAGCCATTTGTCCCAGCTGTGCCCTGGTCACCACTGGGGCTGAAGCTCTCTCTGGAATCCTCCCTGCTCATGCTGGCTGTCAGGTTTCCAAGGAAACCTCCCGAGACGAGCCTCTGCAGAGTCATGACCGTACAGGGATGTGTGGACAGCCCTGCCCACACTGCTCTGGGCTGGATGGATGGGTGGGAACAGGACCCCAGCCCTGCTATACCTTGAGGGGAGCTCTCCAAAGGCACATCCAGCTGAGCCCCACCACTTCCCAGCAACATGAGGCTGCTTTCCCTGGGGAAACCCAAATAAACATCCTTGGAGGCCCGAGCCTGGAGATGGTAAACACACCCAACCTCGTCCAGTGGCACTTCCAAACTCACAGGACACCACGGCTCACTCCCAAACTGGTTGTGCTTCTATTCCCAACCTGGACATGGATTCATTCCCAAGCTGTGGTTGCATTCCCAAGCTGGCCATGGCTCCATTCCCAACCTGGCTGTGGCTGCACTGGAAGCATTGCCAAGGCTCCCCAGGGGTAGCAGCCCCCAGACATCTCCCCAGCCTGGCTGTGAGATGTTCTCGGGCAGTGAGAAGCTCTGACACAGCCCAGTCCATGGTTTTCCCGGCCAAGCCACCCCATGCCCGCACACAGAGCCAGGGTTCAGGAGCTCAGCAGCAGCTGGAAGCTGTTTTTGTGAAGTTTTCCTTTTCCCTGGGATGAGTTCAAGGAGGATGCTTGGAAGGACGACTCCCACCAGCCTGAGAGTTCCATGGGAACACAGAGGCAGCCCCAGCTGATGGCCACCAACACCCAGGGGCTTTGGGCCAAATGCTGCAGGACAAGGAGGCAGGAGGAGGTGGAAGAAGACATCAACAACCTGACCCCACCAGGAATCCTCAACCATTGGGAAACAAAACCTTCCAACTCTGGTCCCTCTGCTCTCACAACTCATTGTACAGACAAACCCTGAGGCCCTGACAACAATTTTTGCAGATAAAGAGTTCCTCGAGTAGTCTGGGACCAGACACTGGGTCCAGGAAGGAAAAGGCAGGGAAAATTATGTTTTCTGAGCTGTGGGCTGTCAGAACAAGGCAAACCCCAGAGCTCATCCCATGAGAAGGACCATGAACAAGCAGGTGAAACCACCAAGGAGGCTGGTATGTCCTGGGGCTGCTCAGCCACGCTCAGTGGGACAACAAACCCTGTGCTGGCATCCAGCTGAGCAGGAAAAGGCTCCTGTCCCCAGCTGCCACCAGGGATTTCACAGCTGGGAATCCCAGAATCCCTGCAAGGGAAGGAGCAGGATTTGTCCTACCCCAGCCCCAGCCATATCCACCCAGGAAGGAGGCAGGAAGGAGGACCTGGCCCACGGGAGACCCTGGCAATGCTGATCCTGCTCTGTACCCTTCTCCTGCCCTTGTCACCCATCCGTGGCCGATGCTGTTCCCAGTATAAACATCCCACGGGGGCTACTGCAGAAAATGGGATACGTTTCATTGTTAAAACCCACCAGCATTTCCCAGAGGGTCTATTTTAAGATGCTCAGGTCCTGTCTGGATACTCAGCTCTCAGGAGACTGCTCCTGCCTGCTCCAAGGGACACATCTCACCCCTGAGGTGACAGATGCCATGCTGCAAGGCCCAGAGTGCCTGAACAAATCCCAGCGAGTCCCAAACCTTCAGATAGAGCAGGACACGCTGCCCAGTCACTCCACCCTCTCCCAGACCCAGACAGGGGCCACCTTCATCCCAAGGTGCCACTGCTCAGCTCCAAGCCAAAGCATCACCACAGCCACCCTCCTCTCCCAGTGTGGGAACCACTGGGATGCCTCAGGCTGGACCACGGAGGAGCCCCTCTCAATTTGGGGTTCATTTGGCTCAGCCCACCTGTCACCAAAGCCCAGGAGCCCAGGAGACACATCCAAGAGGAACCAGCACAGCAGCTTGACACCTTTTGCCATTCCTGAAAAAGCCTTGCCTTGAACTGAATTGCTCCAGGGCCATCATTTCCCTACTCCTCTGCCAAGGGAGATGCCAGGGGAGATACCAGAGCAGCCCAGGTGTCCCAAGGTGCTGCCTTGGTCCCCCTGGCCCACCTCCCAAAACACCCACACAGAAGGATCACAGCAAGGTGGCACACAACCCCACTTCAGCATATTGCCACTTCCAACGTCCATCCAAACCAGTGCAGAGCATCTAAAGACACCCAAAGGGCACTCAGGCTTCAGCTCCCGTGGGCAGCATTCCCAGCACCTCAACGTCACCACTCAGCATTTAAGATAAGGTTATTATTCCTACTGGGTGTGCTTATGGCTCTGGTAATTCCACACCTGGTTGAAGCAGGGCTGGATCACACACGGAGTCATGGATGTACATCTGGAGCCAGGAGGGATGGATCAGTTATTCCCAGGGCTGGGACAGTGGCCATTCTCCTCCAACACCACTCCCAGGAGAGCTTTGTGGCAGAAACCCCCTTTATTTTGATTTTTGTTCTTATTTTAGTTTCATTTTCCCCGCTCTCCCCAGGGCACGCACAGAATGCCGGCACAGGAGCTCACGACGTTTCACCCACCCTGTGTTTGCAGCAGACTGGTGGGGATTTAAAGAATGAAATAAATCATAATAACCAGCTGGGGGAAAAACACTCCACTGTGTGATGCAACTGGCCCTGCTGTAGTGAGTGCCCTCAGATAACCTGGAGAGCTGCATCCCTCTGGCTCTTCCCTACCTCCACACACCCACCTCGCTGCCTCAGCAGCTTCAAGGGCTGAAGAAACGAGGTTCACCTACTTTTTTTCCCTTCTAAATTGATCCCAAACTAGTCCTGCTCACCAGCAGCTCGAGGAGGAAGCATCTCCTCCACCCCAGAGCAGGATTTGGGCACCAAGAGCTGCTGGCAGCACAGGGAGGATCAAGCAGTGAGTGAGGGGGTAAAGTGAGCTCATGAAATAATCCAGGATGGAGCTGGGTGTCCTTCCATGAATCCATCAGAGAAGAATCATGGGGCTGGCATCACAATCCTGCAGGGAAAAGGGATGGAAAACCCCCAGCCTTCCACACCCTGTCAGCACCTTCTACCTGAACTTGCTGAAATCATGCAGTAAAACAGAAAAACCTTAAAACTTGGGGTTTATTCCCCAGAATCAGGAGGGTCAAGGGGGTAACAGAGGGTAACAACCCCCTCAAAATCCAGGGACATAGAAGGATAAGAATAAAAATGTCAGGAAGTTGTGAAAGGAGAATGAGCCCCCAACTCCCTGCCCAACATCCACAAGATCCTCCTGGATTTTCCATGTTGGCCCCACGGATCACCCACCCATCCTTTAGTCAAGGTGAAGTTCCAGAGGGGATTTGTCTCCCACAAGAATTTGGGAACTAGAAATGAGCTGGCTTAAATATAAGCTCTATAATGCATTAATAAAACATCAACAAAATAATGCAATAATGAAATAATACAGTAATATAATACTATATGATAGAATAATATAGAAAGATCATATATAATGGTGCATAATTCGTATAGTGGAATACAAGGGATGGCTTCACCACTCTCTGCCCTAAAAAACACAGACTTTATTTCTACCCATGCTTTGTAATATCTACTATAATAAAGCTTAAAGGGTTTTTATCACCTTCCACATCGGGTCAGCGCTGAGGGCAGAGAAAACATGCTCTGCCACCTCCTGTTTTCCATAAAAATCAGTTTTCAAGGGAACTGGGGAAAAAAAGCAAAGGGAAAATATGCTGAAAACCCAGTGGGGGCTCTGCCTGCTTTATGAAATGTTTGTCCCAGGCAAGAAAACATCTACAAAAAAATGATTCCCATCATCAAACACTGTCCCAGCTGAATTTTCCAGACCCAGCAGCTCGGAGCCTGAGCCAGCCACAGCCCCTTGACCGGGCAGGGAAGGAAGTGGCTGCTTGATTTGTGATTTCTCATTATTATATTTATTTCCTGGGTCTGCTGGGGCTATGCTGTGCTCCAAGCCCACCCAGCAGCAGATCCTGTGGGGCCAGCAGCTCCCTGAGCATTAAAGAGCTGCCCCAGTTTCCACCAGTTGCCAGGAACGTGGAGGCTCCGGCTGCTCCAGTTCCTCTACCGGCCCGGGGGGCTTTGCCCTGACGCTCTTAAGGAATTAAAATCCTCGGTTGGAAAAGCCCCTGTGAGGGCTGGGAGAGC
>VZSR01001065.1:1446575-1475678 GCA_013398615.1 Brachypodius melanocephalos | reverse complement strand
ACCATTCCAATCCCTTTACCTTGGAAACCACCACAGCCCAGCATCCCCCAAACCCTACTCTGCCCTGGAACCCAGTGCATCAATCACCCGAATCCATCACACCTGATCCCATTACCACGACCCCAGCAGCCCCAAACTCTGCCCCAGAATCCACCACAGCCCAGCACCTCCAACCCTTCAGGAGTTCCTTCAGGGAGAGGAAAACCGTCTTGCTCAGGAACTAAAAAAATAAATAAATTAGAAATACATCTTTATATCTATAAATTTATCTTCATATCTATATATTTGTCTACATATTTACTCAATACAGTTAAAACAAATAAACAAACATAAATAATAACTTTTTTACAGTGCTTTTTTTTGGAAAACAGGAATGTGTGAACCCTTCCCAACCCAGATCCAACCAGCCATCACTGCGTGTGATCCCATTGTCGGAAAGGCTCCAGAAGATGCTGAGCTGGTGCCAGACACTCCAGCCATGAGCTGTGCACGTTCTCTGCCCGCTGGTGGATGGCTCCTGCAGCCTCTGGGGCTCTGCTGAATGGTGTCCTCAGGTCACCTGGAGTTGGTGTCACCACCTGCCTGCAGGTTAAGTGACATTTTTCTCTCTCCTTTTGAGAATAAAAGCCTAATCCTTGTAGAAGCGCATCGAGGACACGACTGGAGACAGAAAAAAGGTGCAGAATAATCCTGGCTGGGTGGGTGACAAGTGGCCTTGTGCTCTTAGAACAGAGCATTGTGTCCAGGGCCAGGCATCTCCTCATATGCTGGGGGTGGGGTAAAGGGCAGTAACGCAAATTCCCCAGATTTTAAGGCAATTAAGGACACTTAAACCACCGCTCCTCCTGCTGCTCCATCCCACTGCCAGTCTTCCCTGGCATACGGAGATGGATGGAGTAGGAATAGCGGTGACGGGTGCTCGATGCCATGCCTACAGCAAAAATAGATGTGGTTGGGCTGTGATGATGCAAAGCCAGAAGAATCCTTCTCCGATTTCTCCGGCTTTGCTTTCAGTGTGGCTCCTGCCTGGCTGTCATTTGTCACCAGTGCTTGCGGCTCCTCCATCCCCAGCACATTTTTGGGTGTGATTTTAGGCTGAAATTCGTTGATAAAGTCCTTTTCAAAGATCTTAGCCTTGTTCAGGTCATTCCTGCCTCCTCAGGGATGAGCTGTCAATGGGAATGGGGCAGGAAGCTGCTGGTTCATTGTGTGAGGTCACTGCCACTGGGAAGCAGTGGGAGAAACAGGAGGTTTTGGGATTAATTAGTGCCCACGGGATGCAATCCTCATTTACTACTCCTCAAACCAGCCTTCTGCCAGAGCTGGAAGTAAACAGAGGAGTCTCCTGCAGTTACCTGCAGGAGCTCATCCCTCCTGCCCCTGATTTTTGGCTTTGCAGAAAGAGCTTAACAAACTTCTGCAGATGCTTTCCCAACTCTATGGAGCTGATACCGTTTCCCAGTTTTGGTGGATCTGTCTAGGTCCAGGTGTGATGCTCAAAGGAAGTCTGTGCTTTGGGGAGGAAGATTTCAGAGCACTGGTACAAAATAGCTGGAGAGGCAGCAACCAGATGGAAAAATGGTCCTAAAAGTAGCTCAGGATCCAGCAGGAAAGGGAAAGCATCTTCCAAGGGCAGCCTTGTAGGCAAGATCATTTCTTCCTGGAAAGAGATGCTGGCATGGAATGAGTCTGGAATGCAGCAGCAAGACTGATAAAATGAGCAAAAGACCATGAGAGGTTGAAGGAGGGTTTGTTTAGTCTGGAAAAGGACAGGATAACCCGCTGTGTCTGAGGGGCTGCCTTGAAAATACAGACAATCTAGGGAAAAAAGGGGGTGTTTGGTCTATTGGACACAGAAGAGATGTTGTTCCTTCAGCTGGAGGCTTTGGGAGGAGGTTGGGCAAACATCTAGGGCTACCAAATCCATGTTGAGGCCAGCCCTGGGGGTTTCTGCATCTCCTCCCAGCTCAGAATTAACAGTCTGGCCCACAACTCCATTTTCCCCCCGAGCCTTTGGTAAGCCTGTCAGGATCCATGAGGTTTGATCACCCTGTTCTGGCAGCCTGGTCTGACTGTGACTTGCACTCAGCACTGGTTGGGCTCCTGCTAACGGAGCAGACTGGAGCAGCTCTGCTGGTATCTCTCCTTGGATCCCACATCCCAGACGGTCCTGGGAATGGGATAGAGAAAGGACAGAAGGGAAGGGAGAATCCTGCCTCGAGCCATCAGGGATGTGGTGGCTCCAGAAGCTACCCCAGGAGGCTGCAGTAATGCAGTGGGAAAAGCCCAGCTACCTGGCCCAGGAGGAACCTGCCTCACCTCTCTGACCTGCACGTTTCCCCTGAATCTTTAAGGATAATTTTCACTATTCATGACACAGAGAAATTCAGGAGAGCTTCATCCCACCCCTGCACTGTTGAAATTGGGAACAATGTGGGAATGCAGCTGCTCATTGCTCCATGGGGGACACTTCTGCCTGCAGAGAGGTGAGGCTGTGCTAAAACAAACCCTGAGCAAACCCTGTCCTAAAAATGAACCCATTTCCTACACGAAGAAGACTTGGTTTGTTGTCCTTTGTTCTCCCAAGTGTGTGGCAGAGGTGACCCTGTGCCACAGTACAGCACAGTGGGATTGGGATGTGCTGCCAGAGCAGCTCCCACCTGTTGTCACCACTCTGAGCAAGCCACGAGGCAGCTTCAGGTTGCGCCAATCCCAAATTTCCCTCTTCTTGTGGTGACAAAGTCTGAAATGTGTTTTTTTGGCTTTTAGAAACCTCCCAGCCAGAGAATGGTGCAGCTGCTATGGAGGTGAGGGAAGGTGGGATTATCCCTCAGGAAGAGCAGAGCTGAGAAAATACACACCTTGGTTGGAAAGTGCATCCATGCTTTTCAATCATTTTGCTCACCCTTTGCTGGGAGGACACAAGTGAAAATCTACCCACTGCTCACTGGATTTCAGAAGTTTCCAAGTCTGTAACAGTTGGGAATGTCGAGGTGGAGGCACTGGCATGGCTGAGTAATTAAATTAGTGTCTGTGTTAATTACATCTGCACTGGGGCCAAGCATGAGTGAGACAATGATGGGAATAGTGGGACAGGCACCAGTAGCTCCTTCCCAACAAAATCCAAGTTTTGCTGACTTTCCCAAGGTGATGTCAAAGGTGTGCATCTGTGGCAACATGGTGTGGAGCAAAGGCCAGGTGCCAAAGATGGGCACTAAGGAGGGTCCTGGTGGAGGTTCCTATCCAAGCAGGAAAACCAAAGGATTAGCTTCTCCCAGCTCCAGAGCAGCTCCATTGGGATGTGAGCATCTGCTTTGTGTGCGATCAATCTGCTGGAGCTAGAATATGAACGACAAAATAAAATCACTTGAACCCCAATGAAGGAGTTGCAAGGAAAAGCGTGATTTTTAGGAGCTCATGGAATTCCATGAGGAGCAGCTACTACACTACTTGCGCAAGGGGTGCCTGAATGTACTGAACCCACGACTGCCTCGATACTGCACAGCTCACCTTCAGGGCCCCTCCTCCTGCCCGGGGAAAGCCAGGAGCTGCCGCAGGGACAGGAGCCTCTCCTGGGCAGCGAGAAGATCAAACTGCCCTAGAGGAAATTCCACCTGCATGTGTGGGGAGAGGACAGTGGCACAAACAGCTCCTGGTTTCCTTTTTCCCCTCCACATGCTTTCCAAGGTTTTTATTTGTCCTCTGCTGACAGGAAAGCAGGTCAGGAAAGGGCACAGCCTGTCACATCCAGCCAGCAGATGCTGCTCCAGGCAGAGGATTCCTCGCTGCCCTGGTGGGATCAATGCTGGGGTTAAGGGTAGGCTCCCTGCTCCCATGGGTGATTCCTGCCTCACTGCTGGCAGAGCACCAGGAACATCATTCCAGCACATAACATCCTACAGGTGCCAAAGGGCAACACTAGACCCTGAGAGCATCGGAGCCTGGGCCATTCCTGGACTGAGAGCCCTTGGAATGATTCAGCAGCAGGAAGTGCTGGACAACAAGCTCTCCCCATGGCAGCCTCAGCAGCAACAGCTTTAATCTGGATTGTTGGATGCATCTCAGCCAGCTGCCACTCAGACAACATTCACTTCCTCTGTCACCTGATGGAATTTTCATCTGGATCTGAACCTTACCACCACCCCTGGTCCTCACAATGACATCGAGGGGCTGGAACATGTCCAGGCAAGGGAATGGAGCTGGGGACCAAGCTGGAGCACCCAGGAGCAGCTGAGGGAGCTGGGAAAGGGGCTCGGCCTGGTGAAAAGGAGGCTCAGGGGGAACCTTCTGGCTCTGCACAGCTCCCTGACACGAGGGGGCAGCCAAGGGGTGTCAGGCTCTGCTCCCAAGGAACAGGCACAGGACAAGGGGAAACAGCCTCAAGATGTGCCAGGGGAAGTTCAGGTTGGACAACAGGAGGGATTTCTTCATGGAAAGGAGATGCTGAGGGAAGTGATAGAGTCCCCATCCCTGCATGGACTTTAAGGCCTTGGGAAGATGGATGAGTGGTGGTCTTGGCAATGTTGGGGAAGGGCTGGAGTCCATCTTAGAGGGGTTTTCCAAACAAAATGATTCCATGATGTACCACTGCCCATACCAACCATGAACCTGGCTCAGAGATTTGGGACACTCTCAGCACAGGAGCCATGTGACACATTCCAAAAATGTGTAACCAGGAACAGCCAACTCAGCCCTGAAGGGGCTGCTACTGCTCAGACAATTTAAAATAATCACTGCCATGGTCCTGCTGTCTACTATCAACAGTAAAGATAGGGATGTTCTAACAAATACCTGGATAATTTGTAAATCCCTAAGACACCTGGGGTCCTGCTGTTGGCCACCTCCTCTTCAGGCAGCTGAAGGAGGTAGGGCCTTTTCCCTCCATCCCTTCCTTTGCATGGTGGCACCATTCCTCAAACTTTGTTCTCTACATCCATAGACATTACCAGTTTTGAGTGTAGAAATCTCTGTTATTTCCACAAAACCCCATATCCTCACCACAAACCAGTGTGGAAAGCTCCTCCAACACAAGATTAAAAAATAACTGGCTCACAGATCCAAGCGCACAAATTCATTACGTGGCATGACATACACTGCAAAGTGTTGGCCCAAAATCTTTTAAACACAAGAGGCAACAGCTGAAAACCCAAATGAGGGATTCAGTGCTGATTTCACAAATGAGAAACGGACTTGAGAAGCACCTCAGGTGCAATTTACTTCTGGGACATCAAAAGGAGTGGTTCTTCCTGGAAGGAATGGATGGCACTTGCCCTGGGATTACCTCCACGTTTTTGTTTTGGCAAAAATAAGTAGGAAAAGAAAAAAACAAACGTCTTTTTATTTTATTTTCTCTTTCGGAAAGCATTTTACACAGGTTTGGATCTTGGGAATAACTTGGAATCAGTAGAAAAAACTAACTCAACAGTTTTTTTTTCTTTACAATAGAAACCTTTCAGGAGTCAAAATGGAGACTAAAAAAAACACATGCAAAACATACTCCTTTCAAAACACACCTGGAAACAAAGCACCGAACTACACAAATATGCAGAACGAAACAGCATTGAACACCACAGAAGTCATCTTCATAAAAGGTGTAAAAGTCACCTAATTCACTAGGCACTGTCACTTGGTTAAACAGAAGAGACAATAAAAAAATATTGTCCACAAACTTGCAATTTCAACTCAAAAGGCTGTAGCTAGAAATTCCTCTATGTGTCATGCTTTAATAGCGACCTGAAAGACAAAAACCCAACAGTCAGACTTCAAGGATAGAGGCTCAATAAAATATCCACATCAAAGTCAATCTTAGTGGACACAGAAGCTGCAAAGAAGTTCAAGGAATGGGAAATTTACTTTTGAGAGGTGAACTCTGTGAGTGGGCCAGGCCCAGTTAAGGCCATGTTGGATTGGGCTTGGAGCCATCTGGTCTGTGGAAGGTGTCCCTGCCCAAAGCAGGGGTGGAATGGGATGAGCTTTAAGGTCCCTCCCAATGCAAACCATTCCCTGAGTCTGTGACTACTTACGAGGTGAGTAGGATCGGGATCTGGACCGGGATCTGTAGCCCCCTCGGCTGTAGTACGGTGACGGTGACCTCCTCCTGTGACAGGAGTGACACAAACAATCCCTTGGTTAAAACCTGCACAGGCCAGTGCAGTAGCTTTATGTGGGTACTCTAACACCAGCCTGGTCTCAGGAATACACTTGGGAAAGCTAACAAGAAGCATGGGAGACCTGATCAACATTTCTACTGTGTAACAAAGCAAAGATCTGAATTCTCTTTTTTGTTACCAGTACTATTTTCGACTAACACAACAAATACAAGCTCTTGCACTCACAATCTGCTTTCATGTGAATTTAGTCTGAAGCCAGGAGCATCCCACACAAGCAGGGTAAGCCAAATCCACCTTCACTTTTAATCTGAATTATTTGTCCAAGGTGAAGATTTCCTTGACTTGCAGTCAGTGGCACAGCCAGGCACCCCCAAACCCCTCCAATCCAGGCACTCCCAAGTTTTGTGTTTCCTTGCCTAGTTCCATTAATCCACTACACACCTGTAAAACTGATCCCTGTCCTGAACAGCTCTCCAGCCTCCTCCGCCGCCACCACCTCCTCCTCTGTGAAAACAAAAACAGAACAGCTTTTAGGAATTTAGAAAATAAACAGAAAGTTCACTGTACAAATCCCCCCATCATCAGAGTAAAAAAATGATGTGAAGATAAGACAACATTAGTTCCTACACTGGATGATGCTGATTTACTTCATTTAACATTGGTTTTTAAACACTTATCTACTCAAGGAAAACCCTTTGACTTATTGTTTTCAAGCAGCAAGATCAATTCACTATCCTGAGGAAAAATACTGATTCCAATGTGGAGGCAGGGAAAACACTCCCATCCTGACATTTTAACATTTTAGAGTCACATTTAAACAGAACTGTGATATAACTTTTTACAGAGAAAAGAAACAACTCCTTATACCGTTAATATTACATGGTTGGAGTGGAACCTCCTCCAATTCAAATTGGCAAAGATTTACCAGGAGACTACACCATGTTTAAAGTCTTGCTCAGTTGTTTTTGGAGGATTGCTTTTTTTAAAGGTTATTCCCTTATTTGCAGACACTTTTTCAGGAAAAATTAAGCCTCCCACAGCAACAAGGAGAAATGGAAGTTTTAACAGACAATTCCCATCTGACACTGCATTTCCCTCAAGGCTTCATTTTCACAGAGGGCAGGGAATGCAAAGGAATTGTTACCAATGGAATTTTTAGGGTGGGGTATGCAATGCTCCACTGCATCTTGAACAGTTCCAACTTTTCCTTCCTGAGGGAAGCACATAGCAACACTTCTCTCTCTTCTACCAATCCACATCTTCAGGAGGTGAAAGTACCAGACCATGACACTTTCCAAGTAGCCACACATGAACCATTTGTGGCTCCATATTTATTCACAGAATCCCAGAATGGTTTGGGTTGGAAAGGACCTTGGACCTTAAACACCACCCAGGGGCACCCCAGCCACAGGCAGGGACACCTCCCACTAGAGCAGGTCACTCTCACTGGCTCTCTCCTGACCCAATCACAGCTTCTGGCAACATCCACAAACCCCAGTCAGAATGAAAAGGCACCACTTAAGCCCTGAAGACTTGGGCCCATACTGTAACTTTAACACAGAATTCTGCAATTGCAGGAATGTTTGGTAGTGCAGACAGAAAACATGAACTCTCATCTTTGTGTTCAACCTAACAGTGTCACAGAAATTGTGAGGATTTTGCAGGGGACAAAGATTTGCTGAGAAATGCAGAAAACCAATTTCTCTATCACCAAAACCAACTGCACCCCAACCATGATTACACACACATCCAACCTGACAAGAAACGTTAAAAAAGCCTTTTAATGCAGATTTCCAACACACAACAGGTCATGTTTGGCAATATTTGTGGTGCCATCAGCAGGAGATACTGGGGACCACTGAAATTTCCCACTTTTTAGCCACTGCACTGTGCTCAAAATGTAAGTTGACATTGTAATACCACCTCAAATATTAATCTGCACCATTTCAGTGCTAACAGATGAACCAACTGAAGATTCTAAAATGAAAATACAAAGAACACACTTTGTTTTTCGAAACTTAGTGCAGATTCAGAAAACATTTTGGACTAAGCCAGGCCACAGGTTAAACACCATCAAGTATTTCTCAATCCAACCAATTTGATTTGTGCTGAGCAGTCATTTTGGTGAAGATTTCACAGGAAGACTCCAGAATGACACCGAGTGCAAAAATATTCTGGAATAGTTATGCAGGATGAACTGCCTAATGCTTGCACAGGCAGATGAGAAAGCAAGAGTCTAGAAAGCAGCAAAACATTCCAAATATGCTCACCTGTATGACCTGCTGTAATAGTCACGGTCATCATAGCCTCTGTCATAGCCTCTGTCATAGTAATCTCGTCGCCGTGAGCTGCCACTGCAAGGAGTGAAGGAAATTGCATTTGCTAAGATACAACACATCAACTTTGCAGTCTGGTAAATTCACACTGTTTAAACTAGATTATATTATTACTTCCTATCCTCACAGCTGGAAGACTGGGAGCACTCCGGTTTTCCCATGAGTGCAGGTGGGAACAGAACTACTTAAATAATTGCTTTTTAAATGCTAACTTTCAGTTATTTTCCTGAACCTTTTGGTATCACAGGCACATGAGAAATTCCATTCTGAGAGAAGTCTTCATTCCCTTTTAACTCTGAGAAAGTTCCTGTTCAATTTTTCTGTTTGACTTTTCTGACTAAAAAATCAGAAACCTGTAGTCTCAACACAATATCACCATAACCACCAGCAAGCTGAAAGTCTTGGGGAATAAACTGGGGAATGACTTGGAAAAAACAATTCACAGTGTTGGCAACTGGAAGTCAAAAGTGCGGTGTGTGAACACATCAAATTGTTAATTCCAAATGTTAATTGAGCCACACAGCTCCTTTATCACTATTTGTTCGTTCACTCTTGAAAACCTGAGCTTGCAAAGGACATGAGTATTTGAAGGTACAGAGGAAAACTACTTAAAATAATTTAGAAATTGTCAAAATATCTTCCTGTTGATGCATGCATTACTACTGATGCTCATATCTAGTGTTTTCAGTGTACAGCACAGCAGTCATACATAAGGAAACACAACTTGTGCATTAATGCATTAAGCCCAAGAAATCAGGAAAACCACTCAGAATCAGGTCTCAGAGGAGAAACAACAGTTTTTACAAAACAATTAATCCTATCCTGTACTGGTTTGGGGAAAAAAAACTCCAATCAAAACAATGGATAGAACTTACTAAGTGGGTCTTCCCATATAGATTCCAGGGGTAGGTGTGTGAGGTCTTTTTGTTATGGAAAAGTCTACCCGGATCCTTCTTCCATCCAGCTCCATTCCGTTGGCACGCTCCTTTGCCTAAGGAGTGACAGAAGAGCATCAGCTGTAGTTATGAACTTTAGCAACAACATGAAATTCCAACCACTGCTTTAAGTGTTAAAATGGCTCAGTTTGGAGGCAGGACTGAGTGTCACATCCTGAGTGCATGTACTGTGTAAGACACTCAAGGCTGGCTGGACTTAAGTGCCAGAAAATGTGACTTCTGTGGTATTAAAATCCTGAAAGAAACATCACTGAGCAATTGTTTCAGTGCCCCTGACATGATTAAGAGCAGCCTTTGTTGGGATGCTGATGTTGGGAGATGTTACTACTCCAGCACACAACGTAAAACATTCACACAACATAAAACATTCACACATTAAAAGACCACTAAAGTATTCAAATACATCCTTCAAACTACCATAACCTTGAATATAATATCAAAGTCACAAATAAAAAGTAACAAACACAAAACAATTGTGTTTTGTTTTTTTGTCTGCCAAGTAGCAGGACCTACACATCAAGCTCCAACCCAACATGGAAGCCTTCACGGCAGATGTGGAGAGGACTGGAGACTTTCTGGAGTGGAGTTCAAGCACAATATACCAGCCTTGTTCCAGCCCATAAAGGGAAGCTCTGCAAGGATTGGCATAAGTATAGGATTCTCTACTGGGTGACTACAGAATTCTCAATTCATTCTGCAGCACTTTTAAGCCCAAATTTCGTGATTATGAGATTGCAGGTGTTTTTCAGGCTGTGAGTTTCCCCTGGCTATACTCTGTGACAGAACACACACCCCAGCAGCTCAGAGCGCAGCAGACACAGCCCACGCTGTGCACCCCAACCTACTTCCTTGGCATCCTCGACGTTCTCGAAGTAGACGAAGGCGAACCCTCGGGAGCGCCGTGACTGCTGATCGTACACGATGGAAACGTCGGCAATGGGGCCATACTTGGAGAAAACCTCTCGCAGGTCTCGTTCTGTAGTGTACAGACTCAACCCAAACACTCCAAGACAACAGTTTGGATCAGGATTCGCCTAAAGGAAGGGACACAGTTATTAGAATGAAATCGGGTTTATTTGCAGTGCAATGTGTTTCTCAAGTTTCGACTGTCAAGGGTTCAAGATGAACAACAAAGGTGGGGCTGACATTTGGGTCACCCACTAACATACAGTAATAAATTAAACCTACAGGAACGCAAGCCTTTCACAAGAGCTCTTTCTGTTTCTCAGGGCACAGAGACTGATTCCAGGATGCATCCAGGACCACGACTCATCCCTCACCCACGTACCCTGTTGCCAATGTGACGTCTCCGGGTAGACATGGGGGAATGGCTGTGACTGTGCCGCCGTCGGTAGTCCCGACTGTACGACCTGCTTCTGGATCTCCTGTGGGAGCGAGACCGCGAGCGGGATCTGGTGTAGTGTCTGCGGGAACTCCTCCTTGATCTAGACCTGAGAAAAGAAGAGAAAGGTACAGTGTTGGGCTTATTGGGGTGTTTAACATTTCAAAAATCCATCAGATAGTCACAGAAAGAGCAAATAATTGTTTTCCAAAATCCTGCAGTACCACATACCTCAGCTACAACTCATTTACTCACTGCTCTCAAGGACTGTGTGCTAAATCTTTACTATCAGATTACTGCAGATGCTCCCAGGGCATTCCTGCTGCAGTCCAGGAACTTGCACTCGATCAGCTCTCCTTTTAACAAAGCTAGCTGGGTGTGACACACTAGTGCTTAGAATGAATATTCCGTGTTTAGGTAAAAAAAAGTGGGTGGCCTTCTTTTCACAAGTATCAGACAAAGGCAACAGTAAATATAAGCTTTAACACAAAGCATGGATCACTGAAGGGAGCACTCTCTTAGTGCTGCCTTGGGTGACACTGAAGCAAACGCACTCTTAAAAGTCTGGCAAATGCCCCTGAAACAGAGCTGAACACAATCTGAAGAAATTGAGCCTGAGCTGCTGGTATTTCAGCAGTTATTCAGCACTGCTTGTTCAGGAATATTTACATGTTCACACTCTTAAAGTGCATTTATGCAAAGATGCAACTCCTCACTAGTTCTTTTTCCCCCAAAAGTATTTTCTTACATCACGAACTTTGTGGACATGAGGGTCTGAAACTCTTCAATTCCTTCTCCCAAAGCCTCAGCCTTCCCAACTCAGCCACTCCTAGAGGAGAAGCTGCGCACTCGCACAGGGCTACTTCACTTGATCTTGGTCTGTTGACGGCTGCACTAAATATCTGCATTCCACACCACTCCAAAGAAAAAACCCCTGCAGGGCCTATTGGAAGTGCAATAAACAGTGTAACAGGCAACGGACCTGAGTCACAAATTGCTGATTTTCAGGCTCTTGTGTCTTTAATGTCCCCTTCCTCCAATTCCACAGCACCACCACCCCACAGGCATAAGGGAAGCTGAACCTGAACTGCTTTTATTCCTGAGCATTTAACAGCTTTTTCCAGGATTTCTCACCAAGTGTCACGAGACAACCAAACTGTTCAATCTATCTCCTCAAAAAACACCTTCAACCTCATCGAGTGAGCCAGAGAAGCTAAACTTAAAATGCATATTAATGTCCAGGAGAAAGTAATTAAATTAATTCAGCATGTCTCATTACAGCACTGCTCACTATGTATTTACAAAGAAAACATTTTTGGCAACAAAATTTAAAAAAGAAAGAGAACTTCCATGAAGCTGGGTAAACAGCAAAAAAGAGAGAAATTGTCAATAACAAAAAAAGAAGCTCCACGCATGCACACAGCCACATTTCAGCCACTGATATAGGAAAAAAAAATAAGGCAACCACAGAACTGATATTTCAGGTACCAGAATGGTATCAGCCAAAGATAGGAGCTACACACTTCAACAAAAGTAGATTTTAAAATCAAGTATATCCACACCCCAACTGATAAAAACACCAGGACACAGGTTGGTTCCCAAATCAAAGTTTAATTTATAAAGCTGGTAACTCAAAAAATACATTTGCAACAGAAACTACCAAGAAATATAGAAGTTATCACAGGGTTATTTCTCTGGTGAAAGCCAGAGTTCAATGATCTGCCCATGATCACATCCCAACGTGTGACAGCACCGAACAGAGATTAAAGTATGTTGTTTCTAAATATGTGCCTTGACACAATTCTGTCCAAATCTACTAATCAACACTAACTCTGGCACATAATTCCATTATTTCCAGCCATAGGCACTTTCAAGACAGCTGTTAAATGCTCAGGAAGCCATGGCAGTCATGAACTTCTACTTTTTGGTCATCAAAAAGTAGAAAGCCAGTTGCCAGGGCATTATTTAAACACTGTTTATTGCAAAAGTAAGATTTGCCAAGTCTCTCATAAATTCTACATCTTCTATTTGCTTCTTCAGAACGGTATACCCTCTGTGACCGCATTTTTACTCAGTATTGTGGTTATTCTGCAAATGGGAAATGTTTTAAAGAGTATGGAATCCCTGGAGTTATATGGATTAAGAGGCAGGAGAATATGCTGGGAGGGCGTCCTGACTCTGTTGTTTTAATATGAAAAAGTTCCCCAAGGTTGTTTTGCAGCCTCCCTCCCCCAAGGTTTTCAAACCCCAACTGGACAAAGCCCTGACAGTAGGGTCTGAGCCCAGAGCATGATCTGGGACTGGGCCCTTCCTGAGCTGTTCTATCATCTCTCACTGCTGGCACACCCCCATAGGTCACTCCAATTCCTTACACACTCTGTAATGGTACTACTCTAACAAGTATTTATTCATTTTACTTGACACATTTCTTCTTACATTACAGGGATTGCCAGGTGCATGATATGACACTTTTATTAAACAAAAAAAACCCTCATTCTCCTGTTGTCAAAGCTTCCCAACTACCTTTCTTCCCACAAAAGCTTTTCTGTTTTATCTTTACAAGATTTAACACACTATTTGATAGTGTTTTCAACCGTGGGTGACTGCTGACAACACAGTATCTTCCTCCAGCCTGCCCCCCAGGCTTTGGCAATTCGATGCTTGTTCACATCAGAAGTGTGTTGTGAACAGCTCACCTGAAAACCACACTGCTGAAACCTCACTTTTTTTTAGCCTGCATGCCTATATGTGAGTAAAGAAATGATCAACACATTCATGTCAGTAGTCAGCAGTCAACTACCTACTCTTTTAAGAGGAATTCTGAGCCTGCACACAGCTTGTCTGGCAGGAGAGTATCAGGAGAGGTAGGTAATGCAGTGCAATAGGCACGTGGATGTTTGTGCTGCCACATAACAAATACAATAAGCAAGCTCTCCACAACTTTTCTGGAGAGCCTGCAGAGCTGTCAAAGCTTCCTACCCTGCTAATTTTCAAGTTAAATCAACATATTTAAAATGTCAGATTGTGAAATACACTTTAACCTCTACTGCTTCTTTTCACTACTCCAGGGACATCACTGCTTCCAGTGAAGAAACATAATACACAAATGTGGCTTAAAATGGGAAGTCTCCTGATGCACCAAACTCTGTTAATGCACAGAAAACCCAAGACCTAGAATTCCTAGTGCTCCATGCTCAGACAGAAGCCAATATTCCAAGAGATAAAAGACAGGCACTTCCGAAGTGTATCAGCAAGGGTACAAATCTACATAGCTGATTTAACTGTTGGAAGAAGCAGCAAAAATATCTAAATTTATATCATTTGGCTTTCCCAATCCTGAAACCACACACAGCCCTTTGTATTCCATGTCCACAGAAGATCCACTAACTCTGGAAACAGAACTGGCTAAGCTGGGCCACCTCTGACAACTATCTGACTCGGGAGGAGGAGGAAGAGGTAAAAGAAGCAAACTCACCTGGATTCAGACCTGGATCTAGATTTTGACCTGGAGCGCCTGGAATCCTCCTTAGAGCGAGATCTTGCAGGGGTGTGCCTCCCCGACTTGCCAGACCCATGAGCACTTCCGCTTCTGGAAGCAGAACGGGATTCCTGCACGCAGATATTGAAAGCCTAATTTGTACACAATTCCTTGTTCACCTAGGGGCTGTAAACAAGCTCCAGTGAAATAAATGGTAAATATTCATAGCTATGTGTCCGGGCAGTCGGCATTAGCACTGCCTAGATTTTTAAGGAGTTTTTTTTTTTTTTCCCTGGTAGACACTTCTTTACCCTGCATGTACTTTTGCTATTAAACAGATAATGCATGCATGTTTAGCAAAATATACAGGGACACATAAACAGACTAGTAATTACTTAGCGTAGTGCTTTCAGATTCCAGATTACTTCTTATCTTAACTTCATTTTTATTCCTTTTCTTCATTCTTCCGTTTCAAATTCTGACTTCTTTCATCTTCCCCACTTCACACAAATTGCTCAATATTCTACAAGTGGGACTTCTGGTCTGATAATTAGCATGCATTCACTTTCTTTTTTTTCAAATTTCAGCTTCACTTATTCCTGAGCTTCAAATAATTCTCATTTATAAAACTTGTCAAATGGCGACTTCCGCATTTTCCTTCTTCAACATTAACCTTAATAGAAAAAGAACAGGATGAAGAATATTTAAGAACTCCAGGATAAAATCTAGTGCCAAAACTGAAACTAGAAAAAAAAAAAGTGTTGTGGACTTTTACTATAAATGCAGTTCAAGAATTGAATCTACCAAAGCCCTACAATTTTATCAACAGGTTCAGTCAACTCAGTTTAACTTAGCCCTAAGTAGGTGAATTTGCTATTTATGCCTGTATTTAATAGCAAGTGCAACTGGATCAACTGAGTACCTACTAAGGAATTGTAGCATCAGGAAACTCAAAATAATTTGCACTATCAGCCACACACTGAGACAAAATCGCCAAGGAGTTACTACAGTGAGGTCCTGCTGCAGCCACTGATTGATGTGCTTTTGAATGCACAAAGCACTGCATGGTTGGCCCTTCCATGAACTCCAATTATCTGAATTTTGGGCCCTTCTGCAATTTGGCAGCCCTGGTGTGAAAGTTTAGGAGCACACACCCCCAGCTGTCTGCACAAGTGGGATTATGTGTGCAGGCCTTGTGTTTCCACAGAAATCTGAACGTCCCACTGACCAGAACTGCACTTATGCCCCACACTCCAAACTGCTCTGTTATTTACTGACAATCTCCTCTGGCAGTGACATGACCTAATTATCCGTTTCAACTTATGTACTTTTATTTTTACATCAGTGTAACGCTTGGCTTTAGTCATATGCCTTAAACACCTCAACCCACTAGTAGAAAGTATTCTTCACTTCAAAATATTAGAGAAAATTTAAAATTCAGCAGAATTATACCTCTTTCTAAAAGCAATCCTAAATTTAGTGTAAATTCTGATTAAGAAAGCTCTCTAATGGCACTGACTACCTGATTTTTCTCAAAAATCTCTGTTTATCTTCCCAACATCTCTTAAACCTGAACGCTAACTTAATGGGAATCCTGTACTAAGCATTCAGAAACTCATTTGCTAACCCGAAATTTAATCATGCTTCAACCACTTCCATACAACTTCAACCACATGTTACCTGTTTACAACTCCCTACCATACAGGGGAAAGAAACATGATGCGTAGGATAAAGCAGGTTAAAGCAATTAATCCCAAGAGCAACAGAAATAGCATGAATTCGGCCAAGGCCCTATTCTTCATACAGATGTTTAAGGTTTTGTTCTAAATTACAGCTTCCCCACGTACCAACACTGCAAAGGGCAAGGGGAATATTAAGGAACGATTTAAGTTACAATTGACTAATTTTACCTAAATCCATTACTACCCTGGCAAGAAAACACTCCACAGAGGTGAGTTCTGAGTTAATATATTATTTCTGCCATAAGAAGTCTCAGGTCTTTATTAAAGTTAGACAAAGCAATACTGAAGAAAGACTAAAACCCAAACTAAGGCTGCTTTTCACCTGAGGAAAAATACTTCAATTCACAAATGATAATCTAGGCTAAACAGGAGCTGTGTCTGAACACGGGTGGTCTGAGACCAGAAAGAAAAGGAGAAATGCAGGATCAGAGGGAAGCAGTTGGGAGGATTTTGCCCACAAATACACCCCAAATCCTTTTCCAGAGCTTTTAGAAGTCAAAAAGCTTTGAAGAAACGAGTAGAGAGCAGGTAAGTCCTCGTACATTTGGTCCATTTTTCAGGCAATCTTTGCTGTATTATGTTAAGGTTGATGTGGAATCTGGACACTGAGGAGCAGAGCTTGGGAAGAAAAAGTCTTAAACACAACTATCTACCTAAATCAAAACAATTAAACAGCTGGCCTATTTTCATTCAACTCCTTTGCATTTCACACATCCCAGGCTTTAAACATCCACCTTTTTCCCCCAGATTATCCTTCAATACACCACACTTTACAGGATTATGACACTTCTTTATTTCAGCATTAAAGGAATTCAATGCACCTCACCTGCTCTGGGTATTACCAGGACTGGTAATTACCCCCAAAATTACCAAGTTGTCCCTTTTCCACCCTAAGCTCCAGGAAATCCTCCCTATCCAAAGTTCCAAGAACCAGGGGCCTGCAGCACAGCAAATTTATTTTACACCCTTGAGGGTTCACATCAGTCACTCCCCCACAGCTCCTTTCTCCCATCTGGTTTTGTTGTTCTTTATACTTTTTTTTTTCCTACTCTTTGCTCTTTCACTCTGTGAATTTTAAGTTACTGAAAAATGCCGAAGTGTGCTCCTGGCATAACATGGGCAAGAGAGAAGAAACAACCTCCTTCACCCTGCCTATATTCCAGCACTGCTGGTCAGCAGATCCAGACTGATATTCACAAAACCAATAACCATTTCCCTCTCCCAACCTTAAGTTTGTCAAGTGTGAATTTAACCTTTCTTTCCAGATCCCTTGGTCTTTACCAACAGTTCTTCCCCTTCATCAGGCACTTCTGGAATTCACACAGAAGCCCTGAAGTCCAGGCTTGGGGATTCCAAATGGCTCTTTCCAGACCTTGAGCACATTCAAACCAAACACCGCTGGGGTGATTTTAACAGCTCTAAGCACATTCACAAAGAGCATTACAGCCATGTACCCTGAGCAGGGCATGTCCCAAAGCAGGATCATGTGGGGGGGCAGGAGGTAGGAAAGATTTCCATGGACAGAAGCAGCTGGAAAATAGGTGATGGCCACAGTCCTTTGCATTTCTGAGATCCCCGTTTTCCTCACAGGAATGGAAGTTACAGATTTTAGTCACTAATATAAGATACTGAGAAATAAAAGTATTCAGATTTTATATTCATACATTCCTATGAAGTTATGTATTTCCACTTGTTTTCCTAAGGAAAGGTGCAGCCTCACATGACATTATCAGATCTGCAGCCTCTTTTTTCAAGGTGTCCCTGTGCTGACTCCACATTCCCCAACCTCTCCATTATGGAAGTTGCCTCTTTTCCCTTAAGGGACACAAGATCACTGCTGGGGAGAGTTGGAGATTCACTGAGGGAGAGCAGAACCATCCCTCTCCACAGGTTTCCAAACTCCACACAGAAAGAACAGTGTATTTAGAAGAATGAGGCCACAGCTTCCTCTCACCACCTCTGCCACTGGCCCTGTGGGCTCCTCCAGTGCCCCAAGCTGGCAGGAAATTAATCCATCAGCAAAACCTGAATTATCTTCTGATTTGTTTGGGCACTGAATCAGCTCCCCACGAGGTCCCATCAAGTGCCAGCTGGTGAGGGAGGAACAGAGGGAATTGTCCATCCCTTCGGTGGCACTGAGTGATCAGCTCATCTCTAACCTCAAACTGTTTCCTCAGACCTCCTTCTCACACAACTCAGTAATAAAAATCACTCTTTTTTGAAATTACCCATATTAATACCTTGTAAGTAATCTGTAAATTAAGATTTTATACATTTTAAAAAAAGCAAACAAAAAAACCAAAAACAACAACCTCCTCCCATTCTGACTTGCATATTGAACAGCTTCTGACCACACACCAAGCCATTGCCATCATAACTAACTAATTCACAAGGTAGGAATCATAAATTTGGTCTTTAACTTGTCTTTTTCCCAACCCTTCTGTGCCTGAATTCCATGTGCTTCAATGAGAACAATTTCAGTGAAAACAAAATTAAGTTGGAAAACCATGGCATTGCAGCATAACAACAATATCTCAAGTATATTTAAGTGATGGAAGCATTTAATAATTTACATTTTCTTCAGTCAGGAAGCTTCTAGAGTTCATCCCACTATAGAACATAAGCTGTAAAAGAAAATTCAATTGGGGATTTTTTTTTTCTTCTTATCTTCCCCCCCACTTTTTAAAAACGCCATAATAAAGTGTAAATTCGTGCTGCTGCTTAAACAATTCTCATTCCTGGCAAAAGCACCTGGAATTTCCTCATCCCATAAGCTGCCATGAGAACTCAATCAAGTCAGGCCTGCAAACCAATGCAACTGGAAATGGAGTAAAAGAAGATCCAGCTGACTGAATTCCCAGATCTGACCGACTGAACGAACACCACTGAGGGAGAGAGCAGGAGCACAATTCCTATTGGCAGCCTGCACTTGGGACAGTTTAAAACAGTTGCAATCACATTCCAGATTATTTATCCAAACACTAACTCTACTCTGCAGAGACTCCAGCTTGGAAAAGCACAAAAGTCATTCACTCAGTAAAACATAAGCCTTAAGTAAGCAATAAACCCCATAAATAACACTAGCAAGGGCAGAAGGAAAACCAATCCCTGCTCCAGTCCAGAACAGCAGGTGTGTAGCTCTGTAGTTTCACCTTTACAAACGCGTCCATTTCAGACAACTTACCTATTTAAAAGTCACAAAAGTTCAGACATAACTGATTTTAGGCACTGGCAAAGTCTGCCTACAAATGCTTTAATACAATTCTAAAATTAAAAATACAAAAAAGCAGTAGACAACAATTTCTGCTGCAATACTCAGCGCGATTGTTTCACACCAAAGGACTTTGCTATAGAAGCTTTATTATTTCCACTCTTTCTGACTGAAAACACAACGCAGGTTATCCTGGCAAACTTTATTAAGACTAAATTGGCTTCCAACCAGCACTACAACTAAAGCATCTTTAAAGAAACTTAACACACAAGTAATTTACCCCAAGCAAAAATACCCCCTCGCTAAAAAAAACTTCAGAGTGAATGAAGATACCAATGGCATGAGCCTATTCCTTAATCCCTGTCTTTCACCATTCATTCCCATGTTTAGCCCCCTGGAGACCAATTTTTTCTAATCTTACCTACCTTGAAGTAGAACCACTCAGATATTACAGCTTCTTACAATGGATTAATAAGATAAAACCATATTCTAAGAAAGACACTGCTCAGAATTACTACGTTCTCTAGTATTTCTTGCCCTCTCCAGATTAAAACTTAGGAACTTATCACCTCCACAACTCCCTCCGATGCTGCAGCAAAATATTTGTGTTATGCTGAAAAAATCCCCAAAACAAAGTACTGACGCTAATTAAAGACATAAACAGCAAACAAGGCTGATTCAATAAATAAAAATCAACTACAGACGTGCATCACAAACATGAAGTTTAGCAAGTCATCTATTTCGACATTAATAAAAATTCACCCGGACAGCGAGATCTTTCCAAAACTACGAGCTTTAGGAGCTATCTGCTGCAGGTTTCACAAGGCGAAAGGGGTTGCCTCTGATTATCAAGTTTAAATCACAGGAGAGCCCGAGCCACATGGACGCCAGGCCCCAGGAGCAAAGTTATTGTTACAGACGACAAGGAGCGAAGAGCGGTCTAAATTAGAGAGCAGCTCAAGAGTGGATTGCAAGGCGGCTCTGGAGAGAGGATAACAACAGGATTCCCCCTCCGCAGGGGTGGGATGGAGGACGCGGGGCCCCTGAGGGCTCGGGGCCGCCATTTTGTCCCTCCCGGGTGCGCGCGGTCCCAGCCCAAGATGGCGCCGGGCGCCTCACGCGGGGAGCGGCCCCTCCGTCATCGACCCCGCCGCGCCGCCTCACCCGCCTCTCCCCTCCCGCGGAGGCTCCGCCACCCGCGAAAGGGGACACGGGGGGACGCAGAGACGCCGGCGACACCCGAAGGCGATGGAGGGGTGTGTGGGGAGGGAGAGGGGCTAGGGGGGGCCCGACCGCGCAGCGCGCTCAGGCTCCGTGTATTACCCGTTCGCCGTAGTTTTGCTCCCCGCTGTCGCTCATTGTCCCGTCCCGTCGCTCCCGCTGCCGCCGCCCGAACCGGACACGACCGTCCCCGGCGACAGCGCCGTCCGCGCGGGAAGTGACGAGACGGCGGGGCCGCGCGCGCGCGCTCGGCAGGACACGCCCCCAGGGAGACATCCCCCGAGCTGGAGGCCGCGCCCACACTGCAGAGGCACGCCCCACATGGCACCGCCCCCCAAGATAAGGCCACGCCCCCGACCTTAGGCCACGCCCTGAGTTTGCGCGCCTTAAGAACACGCCCCTCCCTGAATTGATGTTGTCCGTGAGGCGAGACCACGCCCCCGATAGGCCACGCCCACTTTGTCCACGCCCTAACCCCACGCCTCTCATCCCTTACCGCCCTGTGTGCGATGGCCACGCCCCTCGATGTGAAGCCACGCCTCAACGTCACTGGTGATGTGAAGTCCACGACCCCGCCCCCACGAAAGCCCCGCCCCAGTGAGGCCCCGCCCCCCCGCCCCTCAGGTGAGGCTCGTCACCCTCGCCCCAGTGAGGTCGCGCTCTTCATCCTACCCAGGTCTCGGAGGTAGTTTAAAAATGTGATTGCGAAGGACTTTTTTTGAGAGTTAAAGCATTAGTTCAGAGCACGTGAGGAGGGAAGAGCGGGATATTTCTTAGGTGCCCACTCGAGGGCAGCAGAGCGTCGCTGAATGGCGGGTTTTCCTCCGTCTTTGGCATTGTTTCTCCACAAAACATATCCATTGTATCTGTTTTATGTCACAAGCAGCATCGGTTAAGCACCGGCAGCCCCAAAGGGCCAGGACTGTGCAGGGATTAGCAAAGGACACCCACACAGAGAGGACCACCCGGACATAAAACATACAGCTGTGGTTTAACCAAAATACCGACTTCAGCGCTTTCCAAACCACAACACTGCACAAGAGTTGGACTTGGGAAACAGGAGGAGACGTTGCACCTGCTCAGCTCATCCCAGTGAGTCCCAGAATTGTCTAGTTTGAAAGGGACCTTAAAGCTCATCCATTTCCACTCCATGCCCTGTGCAGGGACACCTTCCACTACCCCAGGTTGCTCCAAGCCCTGTCCAAGCTGTCCTTGGACAATTCCAGGGATCCAGGGGCAGCGACAGCTGGGGAACCCAAGGGCTCAGTGTTGGGCCCTTTAATATCTTTATCCATGATCTGGATGAGGGGATTGGTGACCCTCAGTACGTTTGTAGGTGACACCAAGTTGGGTGGGAGTGTGGAGGGCAGGAAGGCTCTCCAGAGGGATCTGGACAGGCTGGATCCATGGGCTGAGGACAACGGGGTGAGGGTCAACAAAGGTAAGTGCCAGGTTCTGCCCTTGGGTCACACCAACACCATGCAGCTCCAGGCTGGCAACAGAGTGGCTGGAAAGCTGGGAAAGACCCTGGGGAGGCTGGTGACAGCAGCTGGACACGAGCCCAGGTGGGCAAGAGGCCAATGGTCCCTGGGCTGTCCCAGCCATGGTGTGTCCAGCAGGCCCAGGGCAGTGACTGTCCCTCTGTGCTGGACCTGAGAGGCACCTCCAGCCCTGGGGACAGCTCTGGGCCCTCACAGCAAGAGGGACATTGAGGGGCTGGAGTGTGTCCAGGGAAGGGAATGGAACTGGGGAAGGGGCTGGAGCACCAGGAGGGGCTGAGGGAGAGGGGCTCAGCCTGGAGAAAAGGAGGAACCTTCTGGCTCTGCACAACTCCCTGACAGGAGGGGACAGCCAGGGGGGGTTGGGCTCTGCTCCCAGGGAGCAGGGACAGGACAAGGGGAAGCAGCCTCGTGGTTATGGCTGAAATGCTAAAATAAAGAGAAAGTTCCACTGCACCCGGTGCTCTGTAGAGACAGTTATTATCAGTTCCTTTTGCCAATAACATGCATCCTGTGAACACATTTACATGGGAATTGGGATCCTGCTGATTTGCAAATCAAAGTAAAATATGGTGTTTCTTTATGCAGAGTGTGTGATGCTGTGAGATGCACAAGAAAGAGCCTGAAGGGATCAGGATGATAGGTCCCTCCCTTATAAAGAGACCAAAGACTGCATGAAAAGGGCAGAACATTAAAGTCAAAGTGGGCCAGGAGGCTCCCTCTTGCCTTCCTCCTTTCTGAGGATTTAGTGAAGAGAGCCCAAACAGAGTGGGAGCTGTAGGGGATTTTAAAAGGATCTGGAGAAGGACACAAAGAGGCACAGGGAGCTGAACCAGCACTTTTCTCCACCCAGATCTACCAAGGACAATGGTGCTTTGCAGCCAAGTTGTTTCACCTCTTAATCCTCTTCCTTCCTCACATTCGGCCTTAGGAGGTCAGTGTCATGCAAGAACAAAGATTAAGTGACGATTAAGAACATTTAAGTGAAGGTTAAAGATTAGGAACAAAGAGTGAGTGAAAAGTCATGAGTAGAAAACCTTTGTGGCTCAGAGCTGCTGTAACAGCTCCCAGAACAACAATTTCCCACTATCCAGTTATGTGTAATCCCCAAAACTGATCCCAAGTGGAGAAGACTAGCTTGTGCCTACACTGTTGAGGTCTCTGGGCTGCTCTGACGACATCCAAATCAACTCCTGGTGGAAACCTTCCAGCTGTTCCTCAGCTCAACAAATGCTGAAGTCCATCCATAGGTCCTGCTAATCCGTGCTAATTGAGATTGGACTTTGATGGTTTTTTTTTCTTGGTTTTTTTCAACAGATAACCAACCCAAGGGAAAAAAAAAAAAACAACATAAAAACAAAGGTGGGAATTACTTAAATTCCTGACTCCAAATGCATCTTGGAAGTTTCACAAATCCACCTGCACAGTTTCTTTTCAGGATCGATGGAATGTGTCACCTGCTATATTTGCCATGTTTACCATGTAAAATGCAAACAGAAGTGCTTGCTGTCTGAATTGCAGGCTGAAAAATCCACACTTCTAGAAGTTATGGAAAGGAGTTTGTTTATTCCAGCAGCACACGTGTGCAGCTGCAGAGCCAGCCTGGCAGCTCCTGCTCCCCTCTGCCTGTCTTCCCCCACACCACCCACACAGCACGTGGACATGCTTCCAGAGCAACAGAAACCACAGCCAGCTTGGGAATCATTAGTGAACGTTGGCGGCTCTGCCGCCAAGGGGGATGGACCAGGCTCTCAAACAGCTTTTTCCTGGAGTGTCTGTGGCACCTTTCCCATGTGAGCTCCCACTGCCATCCCGCTGCAGCCTCTCCTGACTCTGCTGCTCCTGACTCTCCTGACTCTGCCATGCCCAGCACCTGGGCAGCTCTTTGCTGCAAGGGGATCACAGAAACCATCCTGCTAGGAATAACCTTTATCCCCGAGTGCCAGCTCACCTTCCTGTCGAAGGAGCAGAGGGAAGTGAGCAGAACAGATCAGAATCATCTGGGTTGGGAAAATGCAAATCCAGCCATAAACCTGACACTGCTGAGTCCACAAGTTGTGCCCTGGGAACAGAGTCTGACTCTCACCTGGCTGCCTCCTCCTGTCAGGGAGTTGTGCAGAGCCAGAAGGTTCCTCCTTTTCTCCAGGCTGAGCCCCTTTCCCAGCTCCCTCAGCTGCTCCTGGTGCTCCAGCCCCTTTCCCAGCTCCATTCCCTTCTCAGGACACACTCCAGCCCCTCAATACTCATTCTGTGCAGTTGGCTGTGATTTCTCTTTACTGCGGATGTCTGCCTTGGGAATTCATATTTGTTAGGTGAGACAGATCTTGTCTGTTGGGAAATTCCTCATCCTGGTTAGGCCACTGGAGCAGTGCAGCGTCCCCAGGTGGTGTCAGGTGTGGCTGTGGTGTCTGTAAAGCTGCTTTCTGGTGAAACCAGATAGTGCTGGTGTTGTTGCAGGGAACAACAGAGGGAGCAAGAGCTTTCCTGGAAATCCTCTCCAAAGCTTTTTCCCCAAAACTTCTGCAGAAGCTCCTCTGTTAATTTGGCTCTGGAGTGCTCTCTGCCTCCCTGGCTCTGGAAGTGTCTTGTAGACACACATGTTCCTCTTGGCTGGCTCTTCAGAGGGACTAAGGAGAGGGTGTTTCCCAAACTGAAAACTGAGGGAGCCTGTGTGACGTGCCTGTCTCCATCCATCACAATGACATGATTACTTTGGTGGCTCTTGCCGAACTTTGGCATTTCCTGCCAACATCTAAATAGTGGTCACACATGGTGTTCTGGACCCAGAGCAGTGGCGGCTGCAGACAGGGAATGTCTCGTGTGTGGAAGAGCTGCTGGAGAGCTGCCATGAGCATCCTCAGAACTACAGCATGACCAAGCCTGCTGTGACCCCCACACTGCAGCAGTTACGGGAACAACTTGTTGCTCAGAAATGAGGCATTCTCAAATGCATGGGGCTTTTCCAAGGAAAAGGAAGGGTCAGGGAGCAGAGCTCATCTCCCAAAGCCATGTTGCTCCTTCTATCCTGTTTAACAGCTTTTCTCAACCAGTACGGTACTTGATAGGGATCAGCTTCTGGAACACATAGAGCTCCTGTCAGCAGAGTGAGGTTGCACAAGGGGAGGTGGCTGTGGTTGCCCTCCCAGCTGCCAGGACTCAAGAGGTGTCCATACAGGCACTGCCATCTCCATCTCCACAAAGCGTTAGTGAGATTTGACGTGGCCAATATGGAAGACAAAACCACTCCATGCAGGACCTGAGGGAGTATCAGGAAGCTGTGCTGTGGGGAGATTTAGGTTGGATAATAGGGAAAGGTTCTTCCTCGCAGAAGTGGTGGGGCACTGCCCAGGCTCCGCAGGGAATGAGTACAGCCTCAAGGCTGCCAGAGCTCCAGCAGCATTTGGACAATGGTCTCAGGCACAGGGTGGGATTGTTGAGGTGTCTGTGCAAGGCCAGGAGTTGGACTCGATGATCCTTTGTGGGTTCCTTCCGGCTTGGGGTGTTGTATGATTCTATGATTCCATGGTACCTGGGAGGCCAGACACGCATCGATGACAGTGACAAGCCTGGAGGGCAGTGTGGAGGTGTGGCTGCTACTGGCAGCAGGGGCAGTCATCACTATCACTGGCAGCAGCTCCCAGCTCCTTCAAATTCCCTGTGTGTGACTCACACTCCAACAGCAATCCCACACCACATCCAGGCACTTCAGTTCAGTAGCCAGGAGACTTGGGAGGGTTCCACCTTTTCCTTCTGAGGCTACTGTGGGAATCACAAGTGAGCTGTGAGACCCTGCATAAAGGAATCAGAGATCACAGCAAATGTCCTGGTTGGAAATGAGAGGAAAAAATACATACAAGGATTACATGCAAGAAATGGCTTTCCCGTGCTCTCCACAAAGCCATTAAACAGATTCTAATAGGCTCATTTAATAAAACACTGATATGAAGCTGGAAAGGAAATGTGAGGCTGCTGCGTAGTGCAGACCTGACTGAAGGTACTTCGGATATGAGCCCAAGCGTGCAAAGAGCTTTTTGCTCTCTGGCTCCCATAGACTCAAAAAGTGACCACAACCAGGAATTAGGGGGGTGAGGTGGGGCCTCATCAGGCCCATGGGGAGATCTGTCCCCTGTTCTGGAACATTGAAAGATCTATTAGTGCCACTGCAGGGCAGTGAGCAGGATGTGGATGTGCCATGGATTGTAGGTGATCCTGTGCAGCCTGGAGAGGCCACGTGGTCCCAGGCCTCAGGGATTCTCCTGTTCTCTCCACGCACTTCACAAACCTAAATGCATTATTTAACTGCTCTCTTTTTAAAAGGCTGGGGCAGAGGTTTGCCTGAGATGATTATTGCTACTACTTGCAGAATTAAACTGTGGATTAAAATAGATTTTATTTAACTAACCTGAATGAAATAAATGTTTGTGTCTGATTCCATCTCAGGAGATGTGTCAGATCAGGCAGCGCCAGTAAAACTGATTGACCTGTGCTTTTTCCAGTGGGATGAGCACAAAAATATCTCTGTGGCATCTAGATATGATTCCTTAATCTCCTTAGCCTGTATCAGAGACAGGTTTGGCTGCCAGCAGTGCAGGGATTGCAGAGCTGGGTGGTTGGAATCATGCTTGGGTGTTTCCATGTTCCAGTGGAAGTGAAGGCAGCCTGGGATTCGGTGAACAAAAGTACCACAAAATCCTGGATATTGCTGTTCCTCAGGTCCTGCTGCTGCCCTCACTGACACACAGCCCAGGTGCCCAGATCCTAAGGTTCCTCATGCCAGCTGGCTGTGACAGCTGCATGCAGAAAACCCAAGAATTCCAAGAATTGCTTCATCTGCCTCCAAATGCTTTTGTATCCAGCTCTAAAATCCTCATGCACCACCTGTGTCCTGGCTGGCTGTGAGTGTGATGGCAGCTAAGTGCTAAGACAGAGAGAGGGAAGTGCAGTGGGATGATCTCCCTAACCCGCTTATCCCACATTTTTCCTGAAAAGTGCATGCCCATTGATCCCAATAAATGCACCCCTCAGTCCTTCCCTTATCCAGAAGTGTGGCAGTCAGGAGGGGAGGGAGCTCAGTGTCACCCATCTCTTCTCCCCACACAAGGTCATCACCACAAACAAGGGTTCACCTCCCATGTGTTCCCTAGAATCATGGAATAATTAAGGCTGGAAAAGACCTCTAACTTCGTGTCCAGCCATTAACCTGGCACCACCACATTCACTGCTGGCTCATATCAGGAAAAGGGTGTCCAGCAGCCCCAGGGTTGTGCCTGTCCCATGTGCTGGCACTGCTGAGGCTCCTCCAGTACTGTGTCCAATTCTGGGCCCCTCAGTTCAGGAATGACATTGAGGGTCTGGAGTGAGTCAGAGAAGGGAACAGAACTGAGGATGTATCTGGAGCACCAGGAGCAGCTGAGAAAGCTGGAGGAGACAGCCTGGAGAAAAGGAGGCTCAGGGAGAACCTTCTGGCTCTTCATAACTCCCTGACAAGAGAGGGAGGCTGGGGGTGGTTGGGCTCTTCTCCCAGGGAGCAGCAACAGGACAAGGGGAAATGGCCTCAGGTTGTGCCAGGGGAGGTTCAGGTTGGACATCAGGAGGAATTTCTTCACCGTTAGGGTGGTCAGGCTTTGGAAAGGGCTGTGCAGGGAGGTTTGGAGCACCCATCCCTGCAGGTGTCCAAGGAAGGCCTGGACATGGCACTCAGAGCTCTGGGCTGGGTGACAAGGTGGAGAATCCATCACAGCTTGGACTCAATGGTCTTGGAGGTGTTTTCCAACCTTAATGATTCTGTGATTTTATGAATCATGTCCCTAAGTGTCCCATCCACACACTTGAACCCTTCCTTTTGCAGCAGCACCCAAACACCCACACAACCAAACACGGAACACCCAACCCCCATCCTGCAGTTGTTTCTGTTGCCAGATAAAGTGAAAACACACAGAAGAGCACTGGGAAACACTGAATGAATCCCTTTTTTTGGACTAACCACACTGTTTCTCCAGACCTTTGTATTCCAGACCAGCTCTCCCATGCAACCACCTGCTGCTGTTACAGCCCTGAAGATACAAACAAGGCTTTTCTGCACCACATCATACAGTGGTGTAGAAACCCAGCAGTCCAGGAGAGGATTCCTGAAAGACTTTGGCTCATGTCCTGAAAAACAAGCCCTGAACCACTTGAGTCCCAGGGCTGGTTCAAAGGTGAGTGTTAGTTTTCTTATTGCCCCATGGGATAAGAGGAGTAAGAAACTGTAATGCTGTATTAGTCATTCTTGAGAAAGTCATTAACTCTTATTTGTACAAAACATATTTTTCAAGGGCTGAACTATCACCTGTTGGAATGTTTAGGAACTGACTGAGGAGAGAGGAGGCCAAGGATGCAGATGGGGAGCAGGCAGGGATGGGTGAGAGGGCACAAATTATATATTTATTATAGAAAACGTATGTGTATTTTATTTATGCACACTTCATACATATATAGATACAGGAGTATATGTGTAAAGTCAGATATAAAATTATACTCTCATGTGTTATTCCAAGGGGGAATGGGTTCAAATTGAAGGAGTAGGTTTAGATTAGATATTAGGGGGAAAAAAAAATCTTCCCTGTGAGGGTGGTGAGGCCCTGACACAGCTTGCCCAGAGAAGCAACCTGTGCCCAACCCTGGATGTCTTCAAGGCCGGGTTGAGGGGGCTTGGAGCAGCCTGGGGTAGTGGAAGGGGTATGGAATGAGATGGGCTTCTCCCATCCAGCCCAAACCATCCCACGATTCCATGGCGATCCTTTCACATAAATATACACCCACAAAGGCGTAGCCCTGTGTACAAAACGTTCTCTAATGAGATATAATTAAATTACTACTAATAGGATTTACCCGTAAACATGAATAACCACCTCAAGCCGGGGCCGTTGCGGCAGCAGCGCTCGGGCGGGCGGGGCGCGGCGAAGCCCGGCCCGCGGCGAAGCCCGGCCCGCGGCGGGGCGGGGAGCGGAGCGGAGGGGAGGGGAGGAGGGGAACCATCCCCGGAGCCCGGAGCCGGCCCGGCCGGGCGGGGCCTGAGCCCGGCGCTCCCGCCCCTGCAGTCGCGGCGCGGCCCGGCCCGGCCCGGCATGAGGCTGAGCCGGGCGGCCGTGCTGGCACAGGCCAAGGCGGCCGCGCTCGACGGCGTCCGCCGCCTCAACTGCTGGTGGGCGCGGGGACAGGCAGGGACG
>VZSR01001065.1:1383303-1431782 GCA_013398615.1 Brachypodius melanocephalos | reverse complement strand
TGGCCTTGCAGTACCTGAAGGAGCCAACAAGGAAGCTGGAGAGAGAATATTCCCAAGGGCCCTGACAGAGGGGAATGGCTTCAAACTGCCAGAGAGCAGGGTTAGACAGGATACTGGGAAGAAATTCCTGGCTATGAGGGTGGGGGTCACTGTCACAGTTGCCCAGAGAAGCTGTGGCTGCCCCTGGATCCCTGGAAGTGTCCAAGGCCAGGTTGGACAGGGCTTGGAGAAACCTGGATGTCCCTGCCCATGGCAGGGGGTGGAACGAGATGGGCTTTCGGGTCCCTTCCCACCCAGAGCATTCCATGACTATTCCATGCCATAGCAGGCTGTGTGATGCCATTATGTGCCACCCCAGGCTGTGCCATGCTCTGCCAATGACACGAGCTGGAGTTTTTGCTAGAAATTGACATTTTAAAATTTTAAATTTAGAATTATCTTAGGTGTAATTAAAAACCAAACCTATGGAGGAAGCCGTGCCGTGGATTTCTCATCCCCACTGCCCAGCTCGGCTCCCCAGAGTGTCGCCCCTTTCCAGGGACGGTGGTCCTGTTGCTGGATGCCCTCTGCACACCAGGTGGGTGCAGTGCGGTGCTGGGAGGCTGCTCCCTCCAATACTCCCCATTCCGTGGGAATAGTCTCCATCACTGTGTCCCTCTTGCCACCCACATCCCAGGGGAGTGGGACAGGGCCCTGCCCAGCCAAGGCATGGGGAAACTGAGTCAGGTGCTGGCAGCTCGCCCAATTCCATCTATGCCGGGGGGAGCTTGGAGCTCATCCTGCATCCTCAGGCGCCGCGGAGCCCGGCATATCCGGCAGGGAAGGGGTGCGGGTGCCTCGGGTTAAGGAAATGGGAGAGACCTGGCCGGAATCCCGCTCTCCTCCTCCCACAGCCACACCTCCCCGGCCCGCTTAACATCCCACGGGCCAGCCGTGAGGCCACCAGCGCGTCCCCAGCGCGGTGCCCAGGCTGAACTCCGTGCCGGGCCAGCCGTGGGGCCACCAGCGTGTCCCCAGCGCCGTCCCCACGATGCTGCGGCTGCTGCTGCTCGGCGGGGCCCTGGGGGTCGCGGCGGAGCAGGCGGGTAAGGCAGGGACGCGGCGGTGCTTGGGGACACTGGGGTTGGCGTGGGGACACACGGGGCTCACGGCGGGTGACGGGGCGGTGAGTGATGTCCCACGTCTCCCGCAGCTCCGCTCGCCTTCACCATGCTCCAGCTGACCCGCGTCTACATGGGCAATTCCATGTTCCGGGGGAACGCCAGCCTGAACGGGCAGCTCAGCCATCTCCTGGAAGAGGATAATGTCACCCAGGTGCTCCCGCTGGAGCCTCCGGAGGCCTGGGCCCAGCGGCAGAAGGTGGTGATCACCTACCTGAAGAACTTCAGGCAGCTGGTGCAGCTTTTCAACAAGGAGAGACCCACCAAATGTGAGTGGTACCCGGGGGACAGGGGTGGGTGCCCCGGGGAAGGGGAGGCTCTTCCGGCTGCCAGGGCACGGGAATGGCTCTCCAGGGACGGATGGATGAAGGGATGGGGACATGGCCATGTGCAAAACCTCTCCGTGGGCAGAGGGAGCCCTTCTGTAGAGCCGGGAATTTCTTACCGGAGCACACCCTGGGAACGGGATGATGCTCAACCTGTTGCTGCTCATCAGGAAAAGGGCTGGGGGCTGCAGCCTGTTGCATGGTAAGGTTTAGGAACGCTGTCTGCTCCCTGCCTGTGCTCTTCCTGCATCCCACTTGCACCCTGCCTGCATCCTGCAGCTTATGGGAGCTGTGGGACGCTGCTGGCGATGGTTTCGTGCTCCTGCTCCCCCTGTCACCTCTGCTTCTCCTGCCCGGGATGTGCTTTCCTTTGCTTTCCTTGGTTATCCCCAAACCGGTTTTGCCCCAGCCCCGCATTCCTGTACCCTCGGGGAGCCCGGTGTCACCGCGGGGTCTCTGGCACGACTCGCCCCACCCCTGCCGGTGTCCCTGTCCCGGTGTCCTGCTCCATCCACGAGCAGCTCTGTGCCTAAAACCTCCCCCTCTGTGAAACCGGCGCTGTGCTGTGTGGAGATAAGGGAGGGAAAATAATCCCAGCCTCTGGAAAAGTCACTGCCGTGGTCAACCCGAGGGGAAGCAAAGCCGTGGGTGGGTTGGGTGGTGCGAGGCTGAGGCTGTGTGAACTCAGAGCCCAGTTTGCTGCTGGTGAGGACCACGGTGCTGAGGGTGGGAGTGTGGTGACCCTGTCCCCTCTGTCTGTCTCTGCAGTCACCCAGCACCTGTGCTGCCACCTCGGCTGCCGCCTCTACCCCAATGGCACAGCCCAGAGCTTCTACGAGGTGACCCTCAACAGGACAGCGTTCCTCAGCTTCCATGTCCCCAATGCCACCTGGGAGCGGCGCTGGCCCGGAGAGCTCCCGGTGGCCACCTTCGCCCAGGAACAGCTGATGAAATACCCCATAACCACCCAGGACCTGCAGTATTTCCTCAACACCACCTGTGTCAGCATCCTGCAGCAGGCTCAGAGCGCCAGGACAGGTCTGTGGTGGGGCTGGGGACAGGGACAGGGACATGGTGGCGTGGCCCTGTTGTCACCTCCATCCCTCTTGCCTCTTGCAGGAAAAGTCAGCAGCCGATCGCGCACTCCGCTGGTACTGGGGCTGGTCCTGGGAAGCCTCGTCCTGCTGGGCATGGCTCTGGGCATCTTCCTGTGCACGGGAGGGAGCTGCTAGCCTGGGCAGCTGTCCCATGTCACCCCATGGACACAGGGGACGGACCTGTCATCTTCCATGCATCCATCACCACGCTGTGGAGGCAGGGGACTGACCCAACATCTCCCTGTGGAGTCGGGATGGATCCATCATCTTCCCAAGGATCCAGCAGCTCTCCATGGATCCATCATCACCCTGAGGAGGCAGGGGCTGGTTCCATCATCCCTGCACAGAGACAGAGGATGGATCCATCATCCCGCCATGAAGGCGGGAATCAAGCCCATCCCTCACAAGGGATGCATGTCCCCAGTGCCACAGGCTTTGCTTCCCAAGGACACCAGTGGCTTCCCAGTCCTGTCGCAGCTGGACTGACCCCTCCAGCAGCCCCCAGCCCTGTGGACGGTCCTCACACCTGGCAATGCACTGAGACTCCACACAGAAACACTGGGCATGGATGGAAAAATGGCAGGGAGGGACGTGGGGGGAAAGCAGCAGGAGAAACAGCCATGCAGTGGTTAAAAGGATGGTGTTAAGCCCTCATTTATCCCTGTTCTAGTGGGTATGGAGGGAGGATGTCACACCTTGTGTAATAAAACCACCCATCAGCTCCCACCACACCTTTGGCTGCTCTTGTTTCCCTTGGTAGCACCAGTGTGGGGCTGTGGATTCATCCTGGACCACGGCTGTTGGTGCTGGGTGGGCTTGTTGGTGTTGCCAGCCCTTGTGCCAGGCCTTGGGTTGTGTGCTATGTTTTCTAGTTCTCTGGAAAGACGCTGCTGGTGTTTGCAGGAGGGTGGTGCACCTCCTGAGCTCATTTCAACCTTCTCCCAGCTTTGGTTTGACTCACTTAAGTAATTTTCTCAATGTTTTTCATTTCCTCGCTCAGAGATGCTGAGGTCAAGCCCACACAGCTGTGAGGGGACAGTTTTCAACAATCCAAATCCAAGCTAAAAACTCCACTTTAGTTAAACTTTGATTGTGTAGATAAGAAACTCTTGGCCATGTTTCCCTTTCACCCAAAAGGGGATTTTGAGCTCTCCTGCACATCTCCACTGCTGTGGCAGCAGGAAGGGCTGGGAATGAGCCAGGGGACAGCACAGGAGAGAGGCTTTCCTGGATTAGCTTCCAGCTCTTCCCTTTCTAAACACCCTGCGAGCAAGACGGGGTGGGATGAGGGAAGATGGGAAAAGAGATGAGGGACAGCAGGGATGTGAAGATGACCTTCACATTGTGGAGGGATGGAGGAGGAGGTCTCCAAAGCCCACATCTCATCACCCTGGCCCCCAGCCACCCCTGGAGCAGCCTCCACCTCCCCCGGGCTCCTGGGGCAGGGGCCAGGGCGCTCCCCACCCTTGGCGGGCTCCAAGAGGCTGGAGAGTCCAAAACAAGGCGGACGAGGAACGGGAACGTCATCGCTCGGCCCTTGGAGCAGCGCCCTTGGCAGGAGCTGTGCTGTGGACGCTCTGTGTCCCTACTGCCAGCATCCAGGGACACCAGGGCAGTGCCAAAGGTCACACGTGCTGCATTTGCTGCCCACAAAGGGATTCAGTCCCTTCCAGCTGGGAAAAACTGCTGCATTCCCAGCTCTGCTTTGAGTCTTGGACTCGGGGTACCTCTGCTACCTGCAGATGTTGCACTGTGGTCCCCAAGACTTGGAGTGATTCCCATTCCTAGTCCACTGTCCCTGGGCTGCAGCTCCTTGCCCTGGCTGGGATGGCTGAGTGTGGATGCTGTGGGATCACCATGGCTACAATGGAGCAGGGATGGCACCCAGGACAGACCCAGGTGGCAAACACTGGGGGAGAGGCCTGGAACAGCAGAGCTTGCTTTGCTTTTTTCTCCAGAAATGTGTCATCCTTTTGAACAGATGAACAAGTCTGAGTTTCTCCACTTCATGCAGCTCTGGTAAAGCCTGTTTCCTGCCCCCGAGCCTCCCGTGCGTGTCTGGAGAACGCTCCAGAAAATGGAGCTGACTCTGCTGCTGCTCTTGAGTTTCCACAAGGGACTGGGCAGTGAGGATCCCCCAAAAGAGCAGAACTCCAAGGAACAGCCTCATCTCCATTGGTGTCCATGGGCAATGCACCCAAACCTGGCACCTCCATCCCAAGGCACCTCCCTGACAGTGACAAGCATCAGTGTTCAACCTGAACACGGTCCCCAGCAGCAGAGGGGTTATGGTGGCAGCATCCACCTCCAGCACATTGTAGCACCAAAATTTCACCTCAAACATCACAATTTCTTGCCCCAAAACCCTCAAGTACATCATGGCAGGGCCACTGAGGCCTGGCTGGGTGTGGCAGCTGGGGACAGTAGCTCGGCTGCCTCAGAACCGGGAGCTGGGCTCCCGTTCTGCCACCACTCCAACACAGACTAGCCTCCTGGCAGCCAGCAGCCACATGCATGGCTCATCCTTTCCCAAATTTGGCTGCTCTCTTCCACCCTGGATCACCGCTTAGGACAGGCGCCAGAGCATATTCCACCAGTGAGGGATGGCTTCAGTTTTCTCCTTGGAGGACTTTTGGGTTCTGCAGGAGGGTGAATGAACCCACATGGAAACCTCTGGCAGCTTTAACCAGCTCCCAGAGTGACCCGTCCCTGTTATCTGCAGGGACTGCCGGACAAGGCTTTGTTTTCCACGCATGGTTTCCATCAGCCCGCTCTGCTGTCGCTGTCTTGGATAAGGGCTCAGATAAGACACCCAAGCCTTGCTCCTTGTTCCAGTGAGGCAATGCCCGTGTGCCAGGACTCGGCTCTTTCCTTTGCCCCATCCCAGGGGGGACTTGGATGGGATGGGCAGGTCACTCCCATTCCTTTTGGACATCAGCTCCCTCTGCAAGGTTTGGTATCTCCATCCTTGTCCTTTGGGAGCTGCCGTGCCTCAGGACAAAGGGCTGGATGGCTCCAGGAGCTTCCCAAAACCAGTGATGGGCTCTGGTGCCTGCTGGGGGTGGGAGAGGGGAAGAAAGTGGGGCTGATGGGATCCATCTGGAAGGAAGTGGGATGATCCCTGTAAACACATCTTACGCACTCGGAGCCGGCACTGGTGTCATTGTGGCTTTTCAGGACTAAACAAACCCCATCCTTCCAAATTCTCAGAGGTCACAGTGTCACAGCTACAGATGTTTTAATCCCTGACTTTGGGACACCCTTGTTAGCCCCAGGGGCTGCACTGGGGTGAGGGGATCTGCTTCCTAGCAGCCTCCTGCTCCCACAAGGAAGCGAGCCTGGAAAAAGCTCCCTGGAAAAGCCTCCCAAGCACAGGGAAGGGCCGTGCTGGCCACTCCCTCCTGGCAGGGCAGACGGTGCCCAGCGCTGCCCTCTTCCCTTCCTGCTCACCTCTCAGGTCAGCCGGAGGAAACAGGAGGAGAGAGCTGGCTGCTGGCCAGGAGCAGGGATACGCGGCAGGCGGGATGAAGGCAGCCGGTACCACCTGTCCCACACCTCTGCCCTGCCCCAGAGGGCTGCCCTCTCCCTGGGGACAGCTCCACCAGCTCCTGCAATGCAGGCGAGCAGGGATGGGGGCTCCTAGCTGGGAATCAGTCAGGATTCCAGCGAGGAATCATCGCTTCACCTTCCCTTCCCAGCTGGAGGCTCCCACTCCAAACCCACGTGTCTTCAGAGCAAACACCTCCTGGCACCAGCTCCTTCTCCCTTCTTCCTCCACTGCCCAGCCCTGGAGCAGAAAGGTTCAGAGAGAGATAAAGACATGAAAAAACAAGACTTTTCTTTGGAAAAACCCAAGCTTGCTTGCACTGTGGTTTCAGAGAAGTCTCACTGGAAAAAATGTCTGTTTGGGAAGACTTTCACCCACTCCCGAGTTGGGAGCAGCCCTTGGTGTGACTGAAGCCATTGGGAGCAAAGCCCTCCTCCCAAGACCCCCACACCAAGGGCTGAAACTCCCTGGAGCAGCCCCAAAACTTTACCATCTAGTCTGGGATGGGGAATGTGGCTCTAGGTGCAGCCAGCCCGGACTGTGGAGGGACAGAAGACAGGTACAAGGCTGCAGGGCATGATGGAAATGTGGATCTGAGCCCTGTAATTCCCTCCCATCATCAACCTGCTATGGAATCCTCATCCCATCTGCTCCTTCCCCTCCCCTGGGACGGCAGGGATCCAGCCAAAGGGTGGGAACACAGCTCTGATGGAGGTGATGACATCTAAAAGCCAGCCTGTGGTGAGGCTCTGAAGGAACACACGCAGCCCCTGGAGGTGCTGAAAACCATTCCCATCAGGAATAAACCAGGAGCCCATTTCAGCCAGGCCTTCCCAAAACAGCATGGACTTCTGGGAGTGCATTCCAAGGACAAGTGTTTTCCTGGAAGAATTGAACAACATCTGAACCCTCACAATCCTCAGTGCTCCAAGGATTTAGGTTAAAAGAGGCCCAGGAAATTTGTGTTTATTTGTTCCAGTTTGGGAACGGCGTTGATTAGAAAGGACTGGAAATTCAAGCTGTGCACTACAGAATTCCCAGCCTGGAGGTTCACTCAGGATCCTTGTTTGGTGTCAGATCAAGATGTGAACACCTAAACCTTGTGGGAAGCATTTCTATGGATAAAGGAGTCCACATGTGCCATGACTCACTCCTACCAGCTCCATGTCACCGGAGAAGGGGACAGAGGATGTCATGAACACCCAGCACCCTCTGCACCCCCAGTCCTGGGAGGACAAATCTTCCATGATCCTGAAAAAAGCACACTGTGAGTGGGCCAGAACCAAAACCACTAGGAACTTTTGAGCAAGCACTGCTGTTGCTGCTGGGCAAAAGCATGGAAGCCCTGGAAGCTTTGTCTGGAGGTGGGAAAGGCGTTGGATGCTGGCTCTGAACACACCCCACAGCAGGGGGAAAGGGTGGAAGGAAGCAGGGATTCTTGGTTGGAATTTGGGGCTTTTTTCCTGTTTTTCTCCTTGCTGCTGTGCAAGCCGGGGCTCTGCAGCCATTGTTGTGTTCTCCAAAGAGTCTGGCCCCACAATGCAATAAAACAAACCACAGGAAGGAAAGGAATTAGCAGGGAAAGGAAAAGCAGCAGTGGGAACAAGGACTCAGGCTCAAAATAAACCTGCTGGCTGCTGCTGGGGGTGCAAATAGGAGAGGTTACACCTTTCCCTGGGGGAGAACTTGGAGCTCAGGGGTGAAATCCTGGCTTTTTGGGTTTATTGCTACAGGCGAGCAGGGTTGCAAGGGGCTGGAGTAATAGGAAACAGCCCCATGCACAGGGATATGGGAAGGAATTTATTTGAAATCTGAGGTTTCCTAGGAACTTGAGCTAAGAGGGAGCAGAGGCAGCATGTGGAAAAGACTGGGCATCATGGGCAGAGGAAGCAGCCTCAGCTGGGGCTGCCACTTTATCCTTACGGATTCTGAGGAGAAGCAGAGACCAAGGGTTTGGCATTGTGGGTTTGTCTCAGCTGCTCCCCAAGCCCCTGCTGTGCTCTGCCAAGGTAAATGTACACAGGATCCAACAGGAAATCTTCCCGGGGCTGCTGCTTCCCCTGCGTCACTGAACTGGAGCTGCAGGGGTGGGTGGGACTTTCTGCACCAAGGGCAGCATGGACACAGGGGCTGTGTCCACCTCGAGCTGCTTCCTGCTCCCAAGGAAGGAAAACGGGGAATAAACCGAAAACAAAACCACCTCGAGGCTGCATCTGCTGCTCCCCAGCAAACACTTCCCTGTAGGCAAACCACTGCCCACCCACTTCCCAAATAAGGGAATGGGGTAGGGAGAAGCTGGAAGGATCCCACTTGACAGCCCTCAAGATCCCTGAAGGAACTGGAAGGAGCATGGAGCGAGGTGGCACTGGGCTCTTCTCCCAGGGAACAAGCGACAGGACAAGAGGAAATGGTCTCAAATTGCTCCAGGGGAGGCTTAGATTGGATATGATAGAAAATTCCTTCCCTAAAAGGGTGGTCGAGCACTGGCACAGCTGCCCAGGGCAGTGGTGGAGTCCCCATCCCTAGAGGGGTTTAACAGACGTGTGGATGTGGCACTTGGGGACACGGGGCAGTGGTGGCCTTGGCAGTGCTGGGGGAATGGTTGGACTTGACCTCAGAGGGCTTTTCCAGCCTTACTGATTCCATGATTTCTGTTGCTGCCTGGCACAGGGGAGCCCAGGTCTGTTCCAGAAACACACCAGCAGGCAGGTTTTGCCATTCCAACTCCAACAAACACTTTATTCCCATCAGCCTCACCCGTCCTCACAGAGGACAGAGCGCAGGAGGGGAGGGAGCTTTTCCAGACTGGTTCCATGTGCGGGCAATGAGGGACAACCAAGGCCATGAGGAGCCATTACCAAATCCCACCATGACCAAGAGGTCTTTGCTAAGCTGGTGCAACTCCAAATTTCTAACCAAGCCTTGTCTTTTGGGACTTGGTAGTTAAGAGAGCCCACAAAGCTCTTGAGAGACTTTTTTCCCAATCAATTGTGGGGTCTAACACAGCCCAGTGCACTCCCAACAGCACCAGTGTTCCTGCCCCAAAACCAGACTCTGAACCAATACCACACTCTGGACTCAGAGGGGAAGGGGAGGAAGGGCTGGGATTAAAAATATCACCCCAAAACAACAGGAATTTGGAAGAAATTTACACAACGGACGTAAAAAGCAGGAGCAGCTATGAAAATATGTTGAGATGGCCAAGAAAAGTCACATCAAAATATATTTAAAAACCAGAAATTCCAATCTGTGTGGAATTTAAAACTCATTTTCCCACCTATGTTTTCCTGCTTAAGGAATCTCTGTTGTTCCAGGACATGGAACATGATAGGCAGCACCAGTTATGTCCTGAAAAAGTATTTCCCCAAACTCTGAGCACTTCCATAATTTACAACAAACCAAAGATGAGCTAAACCTCAACCACCGCCCCCCTCCCTCTTCCCCCTTCTACAGTGGGCAGGAGAAAAGACCGCAAACAAATCTGACTTGGCATTTCCAGGGAAGTCCAATTTTTCCACACATCAATATCCCTGCAATCCATTGTAGACCTTCTGCACTGATCCTTGCTTCAACAGCTGCTTGAGACCTGCAAGGGAAGGGAGAGTGTCACACACAGAGCACAGCAAAGATGTCAGGATGACTTTTCTCCAACGCTTCTTCCCCATTCCTGAAATCCCGTACACGGAACATTCCAAGGAACTGGCAGTTCAAGGACCTGCTGGTATCAAATTCTTACCAAACAGGCTAAAAAGAGTGAGTCAGCCCTTAAATCCATAATAGCTCATCTCCTGGGGTCGGCAGGACAGGGAAGGGCTGGCAGGTCTCCACTGCTGCTTAAAGGGCAAGTCCACACGGAGCAGAGGAAGCAGAGTAGCAAGGGTGGATGTGTCACTGTTTTTCCAGAGATTAGAGAGGGAGTCCCCTCTGATTAACTCAGCCTGGTCACTCACTGCCCTGGACACAGCTCAGAGCAGCCTCAAAAACCACTGAGCCCAAAACACGACCCAAACCAGAGGGAAACTCCCAACACTGTGGGTGACCTTCAAATAACTAAAAGAAGGACATTGAGGGGCTGCAGCGTGTCCAGGGAAGGGAACAGAGCTGGGGAAGGGGCTAGAGCCCCAGGAGCAGCTGAGGGAGCTGGGAAAGGGGCTCAGCCTGGAGAAAAGGAGGCTCAGGGGGAACCTTCTGGCTCTGCACAGCTCCCTGGCAGGAGGGGGCAGCCAGGCAGGGGTCAGACTCTTCTCAGAGGAACAAGAGACAGGATGAGAGGAAATGGCCTCAAGTTGCTCCAGGGGAGGTTTAGATTGACTATCAGTAATGAAGCCAACCAATTTACTTGTACAGAAGAAAATTCCAACCTTTCAGGCATGCAAATCCTTCAGAAAATCCTGTTTAAAAACAGTTTGTCTCCCTTCAAGCCTTGTCCTGCTTGTCTATCCTCATACCTTTTTGGTTACACATTCCACTGTCCTTGAAAATCAGTGATGGGATGCGTAAAGGGTCACAGTAGCTATGTTAAAATACTGGAAAACTGTCCTGGAAGTAGTAACTGGAAGCAGGACGTCTCTCTGCCAGGCAAGAACTTCTCATGCCTCTTGCCTGATGGCCAGAGACTCCTGAACTCTTTTCAGGAACATCAGGACAAAGGGAACCCCTGTCCAGGAGCTGCTCATTAATAGGAACATGTCATTCTCCAAGGCAAGCTCACTTCCTCTCCCACATCCAGAGGAGGCTCCAAGTCACTTCCTGGCTAGTGGGGGAGAGGATGTGGCCCCTGGATGTGTGGTTCTTAAAAAGGAAGGCCCTAGCTGGAGAAAGGTGTGCTCCAGGAACCCTGGAAAAACTGGGATTGGCATCATCCCACACCTCATTTCCCAGCAGCTCCCATACCTCTGGCAGCAGCCTGCTGGCCTGAAGAACACGCTCAGTAGCGCACAGGATATTTCAACACATACCCGAGGTTTAATCAGGAATTCCAACCAGGAATCCTAACAATTGGTGCTACTGCACTGCAGGCACTTTTTACTGGAGCCTGAAGCCAATTTTTCCTTTGAAATGTTGCTGATATCAAAGAGAAGTGACAGGTTACAGCACAGAGGGAGAGGCAGCTCTCATGAACAGTGATCAAGTCCCAGTGCAGGAAAGAAGGGATATTATTTCTGTTTTCCAAAGCTTGGGGTGGTGCTCTTGGGGCCAGAGTATCTTCTGACAGCTCCAGGAGCCAGACATGTGGTCACGAGATAAGAAATCAGGACCACTGCCAACAATAAGGAAAAAAGGGATGTTTTGAATTCTGAAGCCTACAGTTTTCCACTGAATGTACACTGAGCTGCTGCCACACACAGGGATAGACCTATTCCCTGATAAAACTCCAGAAATCATGGATGTTTGGAGATACTCAGCACACAGAAAGGCATCTGACTGCCTACCCAGTCACCTTCCCCTGGGAAATGTGGAATTGCTTTAGGAGGGAAACACCCAAGGCCCTGTGCCTGAACACACCCATGCCAGTGCCATCATCTCTGTTTCGGGATATCTGTAGAGGTGCGTGAGCAATTCTGTCAAAATCCTGGAGCCTTCTGTCACTGCTCCTTGCCCAGTGTCCTCTAAACTGCCAAGGGCAGCAGCTGGAATAACCTCACATCTGTTTCAGAGCTGCTGTTGCCTGATGAAGCTTCTGGAAGGGCAGCAGAGCCTGGACTGAGACTCCAAAGTGACGTGGTCATCATGCCCTGCACAACACTCTTGGAACAAGAGGAAAAGCACAGGGATAAAACCATGAACCAGGATCACTCTAAGCTCACCCAGAGGTACAGACCTTCCAGCCCAAACAGCTACAGGAGGAGCCTTGGCACATCTGGAGCTGCAGCCACCAACTGGACTGCACAGGGCAGCTGGCACAGTGTGGCCAAGGCAGCAGCAAGTGCCAAGGGTGGAATAAAACCCACCCAGGGCTTTGGCTTCCCACTACAAACTTGAGGAGTCCAGGAAATCACGAAAAGAAGTGAATCCACTTCAGAAGAAGCCCTGGAAGAAGTTCTGGGGATGGGGATTTCCTGAAGAGCTGCACTAGTACATGCCAGGAATATCTCTGTGCTGTGGCAGAGGATGAGGCCCTTGATTCCTACTCTAACACGGAGCAGCACAACCACAGAGGCTGCTGGAGCAAAGAATTCCCTGCTAGGAGTACAGGATTTAAAGATTTACCCTCCTGGCAATTTTAGGATGCCTACATGGTTCCTCAGGTTTCCATTTGAGCACTGAAGCTGAGCAGCAGATTTGTCCTAGAGGGAGCAGGGTGGAAGGAGCTGTGGGGAGGAACAACCCTTCTCCTGATGCAGTGTGACATTCCTGACCCTCAGTAGCAGAGGGATTTCCACAAGTCTTCCCTCCAAGAAAGTAGCAGCAGGGGCTGGAAAACCCTTTGTGATCCCATTCCAGCCGAGGCAAAGCAGACAGAGGCTGAGCCCAGCAAGGCTGTGGGGTCAGACAGACGGGCAGCACCAAAACAAAGCACCTGCAAACTTGCCAAGAGCTGCATTCCAGCACCAGCACATCCCAACCTCAGCCACAACTGCAGCAGCCAAGCTTCCAAGGGAAGTGGGAGTTAATCACAGGCCGTGAGCCAGCGGTGGACAAGGGGCACAGAGACAGGACAGTCCCTCCTGACTGCCCTGGATGAGCTGTGCCAGGGTCAGGTTCAGGGCTCTGGACACTCACCTTCCCGCTGCTCGGGCGTCAGCTGCTCCTTGGGGAACTCCACATCGAAGGTGATTATTAGGGAGCCTTTGATGTTGTTGTTATCAAAGTTTGGAAGCCCTTCTCCCTTCTTCCACAGCTTGGCGCCGGGCTTTGTGGTTTTATCTCGCCCAATGTGAACCTGGTGAGAAAAGGAATTTTAGAACATAACTGGTGTTACAGGATCAGTATCTCAAGATCACTGAGGTTGGGAAAGGCTTCCAAGATCAATGAGTCCAAACCATGACTGATCCCCACCTTGTCTGCCACAACAGAGCACTGAGGGCCACATCCAGATATTCCTTGGACACCTCCAGGGATGGTGACTCCACCACTACCCTGTGCATTCCATGTTGGAGTACTCCAACACTCTTTCCAACCCACTGGAAAGCTCCTGTTGGCATTGATTCCTTGGCAGAACCAGCGATATTTGATGGGTCCAGGCAGTTTTACTGGACACAAGCCAGAACTAACACCACCTACTGCTGGGACAGCCTGGAAGTGAGGCACACACTGTGCACCCCTCACAGAGAGCCCATTTTGGCTCCATGGGAATTGGCCTGGAATGCTCCATCAGAGGAAATACTGACCCTGAGCAAGCCAACCCCCAGCAGGGAGCTTCAGGTGAATTTGGGATGCACGCAACACCCTGAGCCTCACCTTGTGTCCATCCAAGTGAGCAATATCCATCTCAAAGCCTGTCAGTGCCTCGACCAGCGAGATTGTCACGTTTGTGTACAAGTCATCTCCTCTCCTTTCAAACACTGGGTGCCTGTGGAAATAAGAGCCATTGAGCTTTTCTCCTTCCCCAGAGGGGAAACAGGTCCTTGAGCTTCTTTCCTTCTATTTGGGAGTCTGGAGAAATCATAAATAGGAGGGGAAGTGAGAAATGAATCAAATTTAGCATCATTTTCCTGTGTAAGATATGCACTGATAAGCGCCTTTTCTATTTCTAGGGCACTGAGTGGTGAGGTGTGGCAAGAAGTCCTGACTCACACAGCAATTTTCTTAGTAGTGCATTTCCTTACAATAGCAAGATTGTGGGCTAGGAAAAAAGGAGATATTTATTCTGAATCACACACAGTGAATTCAAGCAAAAAAAAAAAAGATATTTTGATAATTCTACTTTTAACAGCACCAAGTCCAGCTCCTCCAGCACCAGGAGGGCTGAGCATTCTGCACAGCCCTGAGTGCCAGGCTTGCACCTGACCTGCTGAAGGGCAAGCTCCATCTGGCCAAGAAAGAGCCTAACTAGGCCAGAGACTTACTTAAGAACTTTTATTCGGAAGCGCAAATCTCCTGGCTCCCCATCCACGTGGGGCTCACCTGTGGGGGAGAAAGAAAAGCTTTGTTTAAAGGAAATAGTTAGGAACAAGTGGAGAGACAAGCAGGATATTACAGACTTGCAGCTCACAAGTCAAAGGGAAAAAAAAAAAAAAGCAACTAATTGATCTTTAGATGACCACAATTCTGCTTAAACATATCTTAAAGAGCTTAGGGCTTTCTGATTGTTGCCTCAGCAAGGTCACACCTCTGCTAAGACCTGTCTGCATGTTAATGATGTCCTTTAGTCACTGAAGGGCAGAGGGGATCCCTTCACAGCCTCAAGCCTGGACCAGATGCTCCTGCTCAAGTTTTATGCCAAACAGGAGATTTAGAGCTGGTTTTGTTCATGTTCCCACTCCCAGCTAAGGGAGTGGAGCTGTGTTTTCCAGACTTAGGAACATGCTCCTGGATTCCAGCACATGCAGAGGACACAGCATTTCCAACCACATGGGGAGCTTGGGCACTGCCAGTGCCAGAGAACAATGGAAGAGGAGCAGCTCAGAGCAGAGCACACACTCACCTTCCCCAATGAAGGGATACTCCATGCCATCCCTCACCCCTGGCTCTATCTCCACCTCCAGTGTCCGCTCCTCATTCACCAGCCTGAAAATGGGAAACCCCAGCACTCAGTTTTCAACTTTATTTATTTATTCCAACTTCATCTCAACTTTTAATTTGTGTCACTGGGGTAAGGAGAACATCCCCACAAGCTCACATCTAATCCTAGAGGGTCAGAGCTGCCTTTCTGGTGAGCTGAGACTCAGGGAGTAGAGAAGGTGATGCTGAAAGCTCCCAAATACAGTCAGCATCAGGGTGTGTGACTATATCATGGCATTCCACATCCAGTTGTTCCCAGCTCTGTGCTCTCAGTTCAGATTTAGCTGTGGAACCCCACTGCAGTGTGACTGTGCAAGGAACAAAAGGCTGGAAGAGGAAATTAGGGAGCTCTACGTCCAACAGATAAGGATAAAGAGTGGTTCCTTTGAAATGAGAACCCGGTGTTAAACCTTCCCAAAGTCCCCAGCTCTTCCTGGGAATACAGGTGCGTTCCCCCACCTAGCGGTGGGTTTTGGAATAAACATCCCTACATCCCTACATAAAATCACGGAATTTGTGATTTTGTGGAGCAAGAAAGAGCACCAAACTCACTTGACGTTGGGACATTCATCACAAACAACTTCCTGAGTCATCTGGAAGCGCCCAGGCCCCAGCTGGGTGGTTCTCATCTCCTGCCTGCAGTTGCATTTCCGTTTGCCAGGTGCCTGTCTTGCCACTGGCTTGTTCCTGACAACCTGCAGGGAAGAGGGAGAGGTTGATGTCAGCTTTCTTGGATCTCCACAAGGGTCTGCATTTCACTGAACAGAGAATGGTTTGGTTTGGAAGGAACCTTAAAGATCACCTAATTCCAGCCCCATGCTACAGGCAGGGACACTTTGTTGCGTGGTGCTGCCACAATAGCTCCATATGTGGCCTCAACAAAACACTGACAAGTTTTCACCTTGTGATCACAGGTTAAACACCAGAAAAGCCCTCTCTGACATCACTACTGCCCTTCTCTTTTCCACACTCTTCCACACAGGAAAGGTAACCCTAGGTTGGAAGACCCCACACTTTGGTTATGACGCTTCCTTGTCCCACACAACAGGGAAATTATCTGGAGTTTCCCCAGCAGCCACAACACAAAACCAATGGAAAGCCAACATGCAGACAGGAGGGATTGTCAGCACCAGAAACAGAGCTTGTTTAAAAGAAGATAATAATTTTCCATATACTCTTCTCAGTTATATAACCAGGAAACTTGCAGTGACACGTTTGGCCACAGAAGGAGACTGAAAAATCCTCTGTGTTGTTTTGCAAGAATTGCAAAGTGAATCTGAAGCTTATGAACAACCCCTCAAATATCCCTGAATTCTACAGAGGGACAATTTACACCTCTTCCAACTGGGCTGCTGCACTAGTCAAGCTGAGCCAATAAATCACTAACATCACACTTCATGGAGACACTGCCGCATTCAAAAGGTGAATAAATGTGTGGTTTCTTTAGTAAACTATAGGAAATAGCACCACAACATCCTTCACTACCAGACACAGAAAAGGAGCATCTATTTCAGCTCTAATTTTTGGGAGAAGATATTCTGAGCTCTGGTCGGGCACCTCAAACCTGGGAACACTGAGACAAGTAAACTTACTTCTACAAAGTTTCCTGAATACACCTCCTCCAATGTGACCTCCAGGTCCACGATGATGTCACTTCCTCGGGGAATATTCCTGTCTTGCTGCCGAGGGTTTCCTCCAAACATGAATCCAAAGTCCCCAAAGAAGCTGGAGTCAAGCACATTGATTAGGTCAGGAAGGGATTCTGGGCAAATGCTTCTGCTCCACTAAAAAACAGCCTCCCCACAGTCCTAAAGCTCTAGAGTAAACCCAGAAACCTCTTTTTACTCCTGCAGAACTCAAAGCAGCCACTTTGGAAGAGTTTTCTGCACTAAAGAAACCAAAATTTGGAGCAGAACACTCAAAATCTGACCTCTCCACACTGCACTGTTGCTCAGCTGCCATCACCAAAAGGTGCAAACTGAGGAGCACTGCAAGTCACTGCAAGAGAGATGAGGAAAACTCCCTTGGAATCCTCAGAACAGAGCAGAGCAGCAGTGCAAGTCCTCACCCATGATTACAGGAGCTGAGCAACTCCTGGAATTATTCTAGGATATTTATCCAAGGGGGCAGAAGATCAGGTTCTATCAAAGCAATGTGGAAATGCCTTTGGTTTTAAATGCTCCAAATTCTACAGGTACTGTACTGTACCTGTGTTACTGTACTGTGCAAGTAACCACAGCATTGGCCCCCAAAGTGATGTGTGACAACAGGTTAAACCCCAATCACACACAGATAACCTGAGAAAGTTTCCACATGTTTAATGCAGGTGCTGCATCTGAAAAATCACCCACAGTGCCCAGAGGTGCCCATGTGGGAAGTCTCTACTGGTTCCTGCTTGCAGCAAGGAGTGGGGCACACCAAACCTGGAAACTGCATGTGGGACACCCACTGTAATTGTATTACTTCAAATTCTCAGCTCACACATCAGCAACCCCGGGCCAGCTAAAAGCCCCACCAAAGGGTGCTTGAGTGTGACAGAATCAGAGCAGCAGCTGCAGGACAGCCCAAAGGGGTTAAACCTCCTTACTGGGAGAAGATGTCTCCGTGGGAGCTCTGGTGCCCATCCTTCAGGCCCTCCTCTCCATAGGCATCGTACTGCTTCCTCTTCTCCTCGTCTGACAGCACCTGGAAAAGGCAGGAGTGGAGGAGAGGCTCATCTGGAGCTGAGAGGAGGTGTTGGACAAGGCTCTGAGGGCCCCCAGCACTTTTCAATGGGGACACTACAGGAGCCCTGCTTGCTGTGCTGTCTAGAAAAGTTAAGCACATTTCATCCATTAAAAAAGCAGGAGAATCTGGAAAACATAAACATTGAGTTTATCTTAAATGTCAAAAAAGACTCAGAAGAGGTAACTCAAATCCTACAAAGTAGGACATGCTGAGACAAATAATCACATAGCATCATCTCTATGTCTCAGCCATGACTTTTAAGACTTTTAAACAGCGATTTTATTCCTAAGTTTTGATCTTTGCTCTTTCCTGCCTCAGAGATCCGGAAGTCTCTGTCACATTTAGTCTTCCTTGCCCTTCCTCCCCCATTGATCGCATCTGGAAAAGCCAGAGTTGGCAGGATGGCTTCCAGAAGGCTGTACAGGAGTGGGAACAGATGGAGAAGCAACTCAACGGGTGGAGAAGGAGCTAAAAGATGAAAACCAGGTGAATTTGGGGTGTTTGGAGAAGCTCTGCCTGCCCCATCTCTGGAAGTGTCCAAGGCCAGGTTGGACAAGGCTTGGAGTCACCTGGTCTAGTGGGAGGTGTCCCTGCCCATGGCAGAGGGTGAGATTGGATGAGTTTTAAGGTCCCTCCCAACTCAAACCATCCTGAGATTCTGTGGAATTATAACCAATGATAAATGCCAGCAACAGGGAAAAAAATCAGTGGTGACTCCACTACTTTCACCCAGCAGGTGAGGGTTCAATTCAGTTCTCCCTTTGCACTTGAGATTCCCATGGAAACTCCTCCCAAAGTCATCCTGAGACTCATGACTCTTTGTAGAAGAGTCTCAGCTCCCTCTCCTGGGATCAGTCTCCTTCCTAGTTGGAACAGCTGAATACAGACCATGCAGCTCTGGGCTGAAATCACCAACCCTGTGAAAATTAAGAGACTGAGCAGGTTCACTAACCTACTTTCCCCTCGGGTTTTTCTGGGAAAGCTTTGCCGTAATCAGCTACCCAGACCCCGAGCAGCAGTGCTGTTAACAGAGGTTCCATAGTGAGGAGGAAAACTCTGGTTTATAAGGGACACCCAATTCTGGTTCTATTTTGCCCAAAACAATGAAATCAACTCACTGTATCCCACATCTAATTCAGCAGAAGGATTTCCAAGCTGTCCTGACTAAACACAGATAAAGACCTTGCAGGGAGGGCATCAAAAGCTTCCTCCAAACCTCACATACATCAATACTGGATTTCTGATTTGATTTTACAAACATTTTTCCACTCAGCTTTTAAACAGAAAGAATAATCTCAACTGTTGGCAAACACTTAGATCAACTGGAACTCGAGGAAGAGGCAGAGAAATCCTCTGCCAGCAGAAAGTGCCAACAAGATCTCAGCTCACAGAAGCAGCACCAAGCTCACAGCTCCACATGCACCAATCCTGAGGAGCTGCAAATGATAGGGGATAGCTTTTATCCACAAAAAAATCCTTTGTATTCATTTTCCCTGTGATAATTAAGCTGGTTTATTTAAGTCTGAACTAAAAAGGGGTCCCAGCTTTGAGACAAAACTAAAGTGAGTGGTTTTCTTTCTCAACACAGAGAAATAAATGCCAGCTGGTTCTCTCACTTCCTCATTTGAGGAATATTTGCATATCTGAGGAGCACCAGGGACGGAAGCAGGAGCCAGCCTACAAACCCTTTCCCCTGTAGCTGGATTCTTCCCAAAGGACCCCAACCTCCCAACCAAAGAGCAATTCACTGCTAGGAATTTTTGCTGATGGAATTTTTCAGCACCGTCTTCCTCTGGGTCTCTCTGCTGCACAGTGGGGAGCAGGAGCAGATGGAGTCCAACAGTGACAGAAGGAGGACAAAAAGGACAGAAAATATGGAGGAGACAGCCTGAATTCCATCCCTGTGTATGTACAGCCAAGGAAAGCAGGCTTTGACTTCAGACCCTTGGGCAGTACAATAATCTATACTTGATTTATTTAATGCACTGTGCTAGTGTGAGGGATCATTTGCATGCCACAACATCACCATGGAATAACAGGAATCCTCCTGTGACCCACAATTACTTTTCTCATTTAATATCCTCTAAAGCCAAGGCCAGCACCTTTCACTTCCCATCAGCTCAGACTAATCCCAGCCAGGCCCTACACACACTTGGAGCTGCTGCACCTCAACTTCTGAGGAACTGGGAATAAATTCCAAAGAATTTTAAGCTGGTGCCTTGTCTTCCTCCTGGCTGAGAGAGCTGAGGTGTTGGATTGTCCTCTGGCAGGAGCAGCTCTCCAAGTAACCTGATATGCTCTGGATCTTTGTTTTCAATTTGGGAGAGTATCTGAAATTGGATGTGTAAACAGGGGCAGGATGGAATTTGGTGTAGTAATAGGGGGAGGATGGGAATTGATGAGAAGGAGAAGAAAGGGGATTTGATGTGAAAGGTGTCCCTGCCCACGGCAAAGGGATGGAATGAGATCATCTTTAAGTCCTTTCCAACCTAAACCATCCCGGGATTCTGTGACAATAAAAGGTGTAGGATGGAATTCAATATACTAACAGGAGGAAGAGGGAATATCACAGGGTAACAGGGGAAGGATGGATTCCAGCTGCACCTTATGGGAGAGCCTCTACATTCCCTACAAACCTCCTTTCCCATCCCCTGAATGCTACAGGATGAACCCTCACGAGTTTCAACCGCCAAGTTCCAGCCTGTTTTCCTGCGAGCCCCATCCACCCTTCCCAGCCCGGGGAGGCCATTCCCGGCTCCCGCCCTCACCTCGTAGGCAGCACCCAGGTCCTGGAACTTCTCCTGCGCCCGGGGGTCGTCGGGGTTCCTGTCGGGATGGAGCTGCAGGGCCAGTTTGCGATAGGCCTTCTTGATGTCCTTGATGGAGGCGCCGCGGGACACCCCCAGGATCTTGTAGAAGTCTCTCCTGACGTGGGGGCAGAGAGAAGGTGAGGGAAGGGGGAGGGGAGCGGGGAGAGGGTGAAGGAGAACGAGGATGGGAGAGGGAGGCAGGAAGAGGGGATGGGAAGGAGACGGGAAGGGAGAGTGGCGAGGGCAAAGAGGTGACGGGAAACAGGAGAGAGGAAAGCGATGAGGGGAAGGGAGCGGGGTCCCGTCAGCACGGCGGCCGCCGACCCTGAGCAGGGGGAAGGCCCGGTGCTGAGGGGAACCCTCCAGGCCCACGGGCGCGGCCCGGCGCACTCACCCCGCGGCGGCTTCCCCGCAGAGGCACAGCAGGAGCAGGCAGAGGCGGCCGATCCAGGCGGGGGCCATGGCGGGCCCGGCCCTGCCGGCTGAGGGGGAGCGGCGGCACCGGCGCGTCCAGGCGGCTCCGCAGCGCCCCGGCGGCCGCCACCAGCCAATGGGAGCCCGGGGTGTTTCCCGCCAGCCAATCCGAGCGCGCCGCCTCGCGCCGCCAACCAATGGGCTGCTCACACTTCACCGTCGGCGGCCAATCGCCTGCCGGAGCGTCGCCGCCGAGGGCGCCGGCCACGCCCCACCATCCCTCCGGGGTGACTTCCTCACGAGCAGCCAATCAGCGAGGGCTTTGCTTTTTCCCGCCCCCGCCCTGGCAGCCGCAGCCAATGGACAGCGGCTCCCAGCAGGAGGGAAGGGCCGTCTCTATGGTGCCCGCGGCGGAACCCGGAAGTGGCGGCGGCGATGGCGGCAGCGGTGGGGCCGGTGCGGTTGTGGGTGCGCACGGAGCCGTTCCTGGTGGGAGCGCTCCCGGCCCCGCCGCCCACCCGCCTCACCCCGCACTTCCTTCGCAAGGCGGCTGCCTACACCCGCGCGCGGGCGGACCAGGGCTGCTTCCCGCGGCTGCGCTGGCCCAGCTGGCGGCACATCGCCTGCGGGAAGCTGCAGCTGAGCCGCGACATCGCCTGGCTCTACTTCGAGCTCTTCCGCGGCCTCCTCGGGCCCGCCCCGGCGCTCCGCCTGCGCCAGGCCGACGCCGAGGCGGCCTGCGCCAGCGCCGAGGAGCTGGAGCGGGAGCGGAGCAAGGCAAGAGCCCGGACCCGGCCTAGGGCAGGGGGAGCCCCGACCCCGCCTCAAGGGGAGCCCGGCCCAGCCTGACCCTTCTCTGTCTCTCCCGTGCTCTCCAGCTCTCCGTGGACACTCTGCAGTTCCTGCTCTTCCTCTACGTGCAGCAGCTCCACAAGGTTTCCCTGCGGCGGTCTCTGCTCGGGGACGAGTGGCCCAGCCCCAGGACCAAGTGTCCCAGCCTGACTGGGAAATCGGCCGGCGGGAATAAGGTGCTCGTGCCTGTGGAATTCTCCTCCTGCAGAGGCTGGTTCTCTGCAGGGAGCTGCCCTGAGGAGGGTTGGAAAGGCGCTGGTTGGTTCCCGGGAGGGTTTCACCTGTAGCCAAGTGTGAGCAAGAGCTGCAGAATTCCTATTCCATAGTAAACCAAGTGAAGTTGTTGTGATCTCTGCAGTTTATAAAAAGGTTTTTAAGAGGTTTCCGTGAGGCTTTTCCCGACTGAATATTCTCTAAGGCTCTTGGAAAGTCTCCTTTCAAGGAGCAACAGTCTTTTCACTTTATTAGTCAAGCAGGAAGCTCTCCTGGTTCTCACAGTGCCTTTCTCATGATCCAGTGTGGCGTTTTGGATCCCGGGGGGTTCCCTGGCATCACATTCTGTTTCTGACAGGGGATTTGGTTGTTCAGCTGTCGATCAACCACGTGGAAACACTGTTTCCTTTTAAAATACTGCCGGATGTTTAGGAAGGAGTGAGTTGGATGTGTCCTGTGGGCAGCTCTGTGTGGGAGAATGAATTACAATTTGCAAACCTCTGGAATTCTGGCACGGGCGTGCTGCTGTGAGCAGGGTGAGCTGGTGGAATGTGGCTTGGGACAAGCTAGAATAGGGAAATGAAAGTAGGGGCCGGGTAGCTTTATCCTGAAACGTTGAACCAAAGTGGTGAGGGAGGACAAGGTGTAATCACAGCCATGTGTTCCTTCAGCAAAACTTAGCTTTATGAAGCTCTGCCAGAATTCCAGTCTTGTGCTTTTTTGGGGCTGGAGCCCTTTAGAATTTGAAATGAGGATTCTTTCAGAGGGTTTGGTTTATTGGTGCACTCACTGTGGAGAAATGACACTGATTTTTATCCTGGAAGGCAGCACTGAATCCTGGCTGCAGGTCTGGCCCAGCTGCAGGGATTTTCCAATGGAGCAGCTCCAAGACCTTGAGTGTCAGTTATTGATTTGTTTCCTCCTTTCAAATGCCAGGAGCAGTGACCCAGATTTGTGTGGGACTGTAGAAGAGCCTGGTGCTGCTCTCTAGAAGGAAATACTTGGTACTTGAGCTGGAACGTTTTATTTTGAGTTTTTGGGGGGAGGTGTCTTTCTAGCTTTGGAAGAGCAGAGCAGCAGGAGGGAGCAGGAATGAGCACTGTGTCTGGCTGGATTTCCTTTCTCTAGAAGGATCCTAAGTGAGGATTTGTGTCTATGATGCCCATGGAGAACTCACCCCCTTGTGTGTTTTCCTGTCCCTCCAGAACTGGAACGACCAGGAGCACCTTGCCTTTGTGCAGAGCCACCTCTTAGATATGTTGGAGCTGCTGCTGGAGCCAGAGCAGCTCTCAGCCTCTTCCCACTCCAGCTGCAGCAGCCTGGTGTCCTTTGAAGCCGTGTGTGCCCTCAGCTTCCTGCTGGAGGGCACTGCCAGCAATTCAGGCACCGTCCGGCCTCTCCACGAGCTGGCCCTCAGGCAGTCCTGCCACAGCCACAATGGATATTCCAAGGTGTCCAGAACCTTCTCCCTGCCCAAGCTGGAGAGCTGGCTGCGCTCCTCCCTCACTGCTAATCCCCTGGGCATGACTGTCTGCCTCAAGGCTGGGAAGAAGCTCGCCTGGGCACAGCAAGGTGGGGAAAAACTGCTGGGAAGTTGTTCTTAGAAAGACAGAAATGTGGGGAGGAAATTGGGAATGTGGAGAGAAATAGGAATGTGGGGGGAAATAGGAATACATAGGCAAAATAGAAGTGTATAGAAATGTACAGAAATAATGGCAAATAGAAATATTTAAAAAACAGAAACAGAAGCGTATAGGAATACAGAAATAGAAATATGAAAGTATAGAGAAATCGGAAAATAGAAATGTGGTAAATTAGGAATACGGAAATAAATTTAGAAATATAGAAAAATAAATGTAGATAAGTAGTATAAATAAAATTTAAGGGAAAAAACCCCAGAAATGGGAACTCGGCTCCTGTTGCTCACCAGGGGTCTGGTCCAGGTTTCCTAGATTTCCTCGTCTCCAATTCAGCCCCTCTCCTTCAGGGACATGGCAGTGGAGCCAAGGCACTTTCCCCCTTAGGATAAGGAATTCAGCTCAATGATTTGTTTCCGTGACTGCAGGATGCCAAGAGAGGCAGTGGGTTAGGGAAGATGGGGGAGGACTTAAGGATTGTCCTATAGGGAACATTTCCCTTTCTAAAACACACAATTCCTGCTTAAAACTTGCCCTCAGGATCTTCTGTTAAGCTGAGTCTTGTGTTCAGGAGCAGGCTTGTGGAACTGGAGGTTGTGAGAGGTTTTGGCTGCTCCTAAGTAATCCTGATGTGGTTTTGATCCTTCAATGTCTCTCAGTTTCTGAAATTTCTGGTGCCTCATGCTGCTGACCTGCCTGGGAGGCATTGGGGTGGTGTGACTGGTGTGAGAAGTACCATCCCTGAACATTGGGGCCGATTATTTTCCTGAGGGATTGCTGGATCCAAAACCGTTTTGGGCTTTGTTTTGCAGTGGAAGGAACAACCAGGAGAGCCAAGATTGCCTGCAGTGCCCGGGTGGTGCCAGAGGTGTCCCCCATGGTGATCATGAGCCAGGTGTACAGGCAGACCCTGGCCAAGAGCTCGGACACACTGGTGAGGGCTCACATCAGAATCCATCGTTGTAACGAGTCCTTCATCTACCTCCTGTCCCCTCTGCGGTGAGTTTGGCTTCTCCTGGGGCACAGCTGGGACTCCTGGCTGACCCTGAGTGTGTCCTGGGGGCCAGGAGGCCAATTGGATCCTGGGGGGCATTAGGAAGAGCATGCCCAGTAGGTCAGGGAGTCAGCCCTGTGAGGCACAGCTGGGGTGCTGTGATGAGGTCTGGGTTCCTCAGGAGGGACAAGGAGCTCCTGAGAGGGTCCAGTGGGTGGTATGGAGATGATTAAGGGATTGGAGCATCTCCCTGACAAGGAGAGGCTGAGGGAGCTGGGCCTGGATAGTCTGGAGAAGACCAGACTGAGAGAGGATCCCATCAATCCATACAGAGGTCTCCAGGGGGTGCCAGAGGGTGATGCCAGGCTTTGCTCAGAGGTGCCAGTGACAGGATAAGGAGCAATAGCCATAAACTAAAACACAACAAGTTTCACCTCTGCATGAGGAAGAACTTCTTCCGTTGAGGGTGGCAGAGTGCTGCAACAGCTGCCCAGGGAGGATGTGGAGTCTCCCTCTCCATTCCAAACCCACCTGGACTTATTCCTGTATCACCTGCTGCGGGTGACCCTGCCTTGGACTGGATGGAGGTTCCTCCCAGCCCTGATGGTTCTGTATTTCTCTGGCAGGTCCGTGACCATCGAGAAGTGCCGGAACAGCACCTTTGTCCTGGGCCCCGTGGAGACGTCAGTGCACGTCCAGAGCTGTGACAACGTCAAGGTCATCGTGGTTTGCCATCGCTTGTCCCTTTCGTCCACCACCGGCTGTACTTTCCACACTCTGACACCCACGCAGCCCCTCATCCTCTCGGGGAACCAGGCAGCCAGCTTTGCCCCTTTCCACACCCATTATCCCATGCTGGAAGACCACATGGCTCAGGTGGGCTTGGCCACTCTGCCAAACTACTGGGACAGCCCCATGCTGGTGTGCGGGGACGGTGGCGACACGGGCGTCTTCCGGCTCCTGCCCCCCTCAGACTTCTACACCTTTGTGATTCCCTTTGAGATGGAAGGAGACACAACAGAGACCCCAGGGGGGCTTCCCCAGGAGTACCAGGAGGCTCTGAGGCAGCGGGAGCAGAAGGTGCAGGTGTGGCAGCGCATGGTGAAGGAGGCAGGGCTGACCAGGTGAGTGCCCCCCAGGAAGGGCAGAGCTCAGCCACGTGGACAGAGGGTTGTTTGATGGGGCTTCACAGAAATCCTGGAAGGATGTGTTGGGTTCTGTGAGCCATGTCTTGCAGTCCTAGAGCATTAGTAATTAGCAATGCTGGAATTCTGCTTGGTGGGGTGGGAAGAGTGCTCACAGGGATAGCTCAGAGTTGTAGAATCCCAAAATGCTTTGGGTTGAAAGGGATCTTAAAGCTCATCCTGTTCCACCCCCTGCTGTGGAACACTTTCCCCTACCCCAGGTTGCTTCAAGCCCTGTCAAACCTGACTTTGAACAGTCCAGGGATGGGGCAGCCACAGCTTCTCTGAGCAACCTGTGCCAGGGCTTCACCACCCTCACAGGGAAGAACTCCTTCCCAATATCCCATCTAACCCTGCCCTCTGGCAGTGGGAAGCCATTCCTTGTGTCCTGTCACTCCAGTCCCTTCTCCAAAGTCCCTCTCCAGCTTTCCTGGAGCCCTTTAGGCCCTGGAAGGGGCTCTGAGGTCTCCTGGAGCCTTCTCCAGGTGAACACCCCCAGCTCTCCCAGCCTGGCTCTAGAGCAGAGGGGCTCCAGCCCCTGGAACACCTCTGTGGCCTCCTCTGGATTCCAAAATCCTTGCTATGCTGGGTATCCCAGAGCTGAAGGCAGCTCTGCAGGGGGCACTCCCCTCTGTTGCCCACACTGCTCCTAAGGAGGTGCTTTCTCATGGTTGCATTTTCCCAGCTTGTGAGACTCCAGGAAAAGCATTCCCGGTTAGTGCCGAGGTGAAGAATCCACCCTGGCAGTGGATTGGGCCAGGGCTGGGTGTGCTCCCTGAGCTGCCTGGGCTCCCTCTTAGCCCAGCCTGCACCTTGGATTGAAGCTGTGAATGACTGTCCCAGCCCTTGCTGAGGTGAGCTGGGAATGTGTGTGTGGATCATTGCAGCAGATCACCTTGTGATCAGCTTTTAAATTCCTTTGGAGCAGATCACATGGAATCCTCTGCTCGGCTTCCTTGGCAAGCACAGAATGGGGATAAAACCCCATTTCAAACATCTGTTGTTCTCCTGGGACTGCTGCTTCCCACCACAGTTTTGGGAAGGTGTTTGGCCTGTCAAAACCTTCCTGTGAAAGAAGTGTGAGGAAATAGGGATGATGTGCTTAGATTTGCCATCGTCTGCTGCAGTCACAGGAGGCGAGAGTTCGCTGCTTATTCCATAAAGGGGGGGAAACTTTGGCAAGTTCAGAAGCTTGTTGAAAAGAAACTGGGCAGCTGACAATGGAAGATGTGTGTTGTCTCCTGCAGGCAGGGAAACAAGAAGGGAGACAAGTAGGAAGCTTAGAGCAAACAGGATATCAGGCTTGTAGAAAGAAAAAAGCTGCTGTGCTCAAGCGGGGAGGTGAAAGAGAGTGTTAGAAATAAGAAGACATCTTTCAAGAAGTTGAAGTTGTCTGATTGAGGAAAGTGGGGCAAAAAAAGAATGTAAATCCTGCCAGGCTGAAAGTAAAACCCCCGTAAGACAGGACCAAGAAGACAGCTTGAGGAACAACTTGCAAAAGCATAAAATCCTGTTTATTCATTTTTCGAGCGTATCAGACAGAAAGTCTTTCAGGGTCAATAGCAGATCAAGGTAGAGAAAAAAGCTCTTGGAGAAGATAAATCCACAAGGGAAGAAAGAAGTGGCTGCCTTTGTGTTCACTGGGGAAGAATTTGGGTTAGTTTGTATCCCAGAACCCTGCTTTTTGGGGAATGGCTCAAGTGGAAGAGAACATATAGACAGCAGCCTTAACTTGAAAAAAAGGATGTTGATACGTGGAGCTTGTTTGAGGCTGGGTGGGACAAAACTGAATAAAATGGCCTGAATTGGAAGGGACCTTAAAAACTCAACCAGATTCCACCCCCTGCCATGGCCAGAGATGCCTTCCACTATCCCAGGTTGCTCCAAGCCCCATCCATCCTGGCCTTGGACACTTCCAGGGATCCAGGGGCAGCCACAGCTTCCCTGGGCACCCTGTGCCAGGGCCTCACTGCCCTCACAGGGAAGAATTTCTTCCCAATATCCCATCTAACCCTGCCCTCTGGTAGTGGGAAGCCTGTCTCTTCAGGCTCTTGGGAAGAGTCTCTCTCCATGTTTCTTGTAGCTCCTTCAGGCACTGGAAAGCCACAATGATTTCACCCCAAAGCTTCTCCTCTCTTAAATCTCCCAGCCTTTCCTTAGAGGAGGGGTGCTCCATCCCTCTGATCACCTTTGTTGTCTCCTCTGGAGTGGGTTTCCTGCTTTTCCCAGTACAAAATGGGGTCAGCACATCAAATTAGGAATGGGTTCAAAGCAAAACAGCGTAAAATCTCCAGAATACTGGAAAATGTTAATTGGTTTTCAGAAATTAATTGTGTAAACTCTTTGAAAAAGTCCATCAGGAGCTACTCAACACCTGTGCCACCTTTGGCTTAAGAAATTCTAGATGTGAGCTGATCCCAGAGGACTGGGGTGCTGCTCTGGAGATGCTTTTGGGCATCTGACCAGTGCCAGTTACCCTGAGCTGAGTGGCCCACCCTGTTACTGCTGGGCTTGACAAAAACACCCCAAAAGTTCATAATGAGCAACAAGAATGATGTCAAGTGTGTTTATAGGTGCATTTTTTCCCTGATCTCCATCTCTGGCGCTGTCAGAACAGAATTTTGTGTCCTTAGTGCATAAGCACTCGTTGCTAATCTTAGTTTTCTCCCTTTCCTGACAGTTTTTCAGCTGTGCCCTAAGGGGAAGGTGGAGGCAGCCCTGGAGCAGGGTGGTTGTGGTGGTGGGATGGGGAACTTTGTATGACTTCTCCAACTCCACCAGGTTCTGCCTTTGGGGTTCATTATCATCACATTCACTTGGTAAAAACCTTTTCTGATTGTCTCTGCAAGGTTCAGGAACCAAGCCTGATACATCTGGAGGCTTGTTTGGATAGTGGAGACGTGGTAGAAGTATAATACTGTAAATAAATGTGATTTTTTTCATGTTTCCCTGCTGATGTTTCTGTTTCAGGGATCAGAGGAAACAGTTCCAGACGTTGGTAGAAAACAAATTCTACGAGTGGCTGGTTCAGACGGGGAACAGGCAGCAGCTGGACAGCCTGGTCCCTCCTGCTGTGGGCTCCAAGCAGGCAGCAGGATAACATTCCTGGGCAGCAGAAGGAAAGGGAGGTGAGTAAAAGACCTCCTTCTCTTGCTTCTTCTCTCCCCTAAAGAGCTGTCCCATGTTTGTGTGCACAGCCAAGGCAGAGGTAAGAAAAGCAGGAGTCTGTTGGGTGAATGTTCTTGCAAGAGCCTGGCATCTGGGTTTAGTTCTTTCTTTCTTGTCAAAACCCATTTTCAGCTGAAATCTGTGTCCTCACTACTGCCTTGGTGTCAAGTTTGATTTGCTGGAGGCATCTGTAAGGCAGATGCACATAATGTGATATAAAACTGATTGGAATAGCTGCTCTGTCAAAGTCTGTGTATTGATGTCTACCCATCTCACTTTTTGCTAAAGAGAGTTGAGTGAGGCTTTGGGTCATTTTTTCAGGAAGACTTTGGGTAATTCTTACAATGAGATTTTTGGATAATTCTCACTGAATAAGCAGAGTTGGTTTAGGAGCTGGAGACCTGCCCTTATTGTGCTCTTCTGCCATGGCATGTTCCAAACCCCTAGAAAATGGCTCTATTTTTGATTTAGCCTCTTGAATTTCTTTGCTGGTGTTAGAAGTAAAATTGTCTCCTTTTATTTTTTTTCCAGAGCTCTGGGAACAGGCAGCGATCCACTCAGCCCGGTTCTCATTAAGACTTTGTGGCCATCCCACCTGCACCCACTGGATCTGACACCCAGCCCTGGTGTGGATTGGGCTGCACTGCTGCATTCCCAGGAATGTGCTGTAGCCCTCCTGTTGGTGACTGAGAGGTGCCTGACACTGGGGGAAGATGAAGTGTCCCTTGTTGCAGAGCTGTCACCACAGTTAGTGTCCATGGGGAGCAGGTGTCCAGCACCAGATTTTCTGGGACAAAGCTGGATGCAGGCCCTGGGCATCACCTGCATCCTCATGGTACAAACCAGCTGTGCTGTTTTTATAAATGTGAAAAAGAAATGTTTAAGGTTTTTTATGAACTAAATTCAACAATTGGTTTTTTTATATGAAGATGGCACTTTTGCCAAGATGAATTTTTGTGTATGGTTGCATTGTTTTGACAAATGTCAATAAACCAGACTTGTTGGACAAACCTGGTACATATTCTTAGCAGAAGGGGTTTTACCTGTACAGTTGGTTTATAGGGACACAGCATCTTTTATCTTAATGAAATATGAACCTGTCAGAGAGAGGAACTGCTAATTTATGAGGAAAGTGGGGCAAATCTGAAAGTAAAACTCCAGTAAAATTCAGCCATGGAGCTGAAGCTTTTGAAGGCTGCCCTGGCACAAGGTTTTGGTACAAGCCCTATTCCTATCTCTCATAATTTTCATAAAGATTATCAGCTTGAATGAGCACCATTCTCCTGTGCTGGTGGGATGTGTTTTGGGGAGATGTGCTCATAGCTGAGGACTTAAATAAGCTTGGAAAACAGGCAAAGGCATTGCATGGATGAGTGGAGGCAGCAGCTGGTGGTGCCTTGGGAAGAGCTATCCGAGCTGACAGTGAGGGGAAGACACAGTGCTCTGGAGTGCACAGCCTCAGAACTCCTCTCAAGGTCTCCCTTGGCTCGTGGGCAGGCAGGTGAGGTGAGTTTATTATATTTATTTATGTAAGGTGAGTTTATTGTGTTTAACCAACCTCTAAAGGTTGCAAAGTGACCACAGCTTTGAGTGTGAACCTTCTGACAGAACCCAGCTTGTGATCGAACTCTGATCTTCAGGAATTAAAAACTAAATCAACCCAAGTGGCCTCAATGAGGGCAACAGCTGTGGGTGATTCAAGGCTCCTAAAATGGGAAGAGGAGCAGCTGCTGAATGTGTGTGCCCCGGGCTTTCCCATCTGCCTGCTTTTACAGAGCTGCTGTTGCGAGAGTGCTTGTCCTGACAGATTTGAAAGAGGGGCTGCGTGTTTCGGGCGCTGCTGTGCCAAATTCATGTCCCTTTGTCTCGCTAAGCCTTTGGGCTGGGGCACTGAATAGCTGCAGAGGTGGTTTTTCATAATGCTCTGGCGGGGGGGTGGGTTTGGAAGCCACTGATCCTCGGCCTCCCCGCTCCGAGGGCCGGAGTGTGGCTGAAGGGAAAACTCCTCTGCTCCAGCCTCAGGTGCTGGGCTGAGAGTTGGGACTTGAATTTGTGACACTTGCAGGGACAGCCAGAAATCTGGGCATTGTTTGATGTGTGAAATCACTCACTTTGTGGGAAGTGGGGAGGTGGCCACATGTCCTTCTTTCCCTCAATGTCAGGAGGTGTTTGGAGCAGTGTGGCTCCAGCTTTCCAGTGTCCCAGGAAAACCTGCAGCCTCTTTGCTGCACAGATGTTTCCACTGAGGGCTTTCAGTGCAGAGCTGGTCTTTGCAAGCCTCTGGTGTCTGCTCTGAGCACATTTTTATCGTTCCTTAACTGTGTCCTTCACTGCACAGGCACATGCCCTGATGAATCTCATGTGCCCTCCTTACAAATGGGGTGGGTCTCTAAGAGCCAACAAGGATTCCTTCTTGTTTAACAAGCTTGGAAGGGAGGGAGCAGCCAAACTGCCACCCGTCCTCTTGGACTTGGCAGTGGGCTGCGTGTTTTGAGTGCATTTGGCAGAGTTTTGGTGTTCTGACTCAGCAAATGGTAACAAAGGGAGGATGGCGAAGCCTTCCTTTATTCCATAATCCTGTTTGCTTTTCTGGAAATCGGCTATAGCCTCAGAATCACTGACTCAATTTTTGGATCCTATTCTCATGACAAAGCGGCTGTCTGGTTTAAAACAAGCCCGTTATAAAAAGGGCACCTCGGATCCTGGCTGTTTGTAACAGCTGCTGACGTTCCTCCGGCACAGGGGAGCTTGGCTGGAACGGAAAATGTCCAGAGCTGGAACCAAGGTAAGTTTATTTGCAATGTATTCATGTTTTTGGCTAAAAGTGCAGAATTTCACAGGGATGAATTGTGGAGAAACTTTGTTTTCTTTGTTCTGCTGACAGCTTTCCCCTTTGTCAGTGTGGGCAGGGGGAGATGCTTGTAATCCCTCCTCACGTGGAGGGAAGCTGGAGCTGAGCTCTCCCAAGTATTTTCCCAGATTTTGGCTGGTGCCTCTAGGTGTGGCTCTGCCAGAGGATGGAGTCAAGAGCAGTGACTGGTGAGGAGGCATTTTGAAATGGTTCTAAATCAGCAGGATCTGATGCCTTGTAAATTGGGGGTGGAGGGGGCTGTGCCAGCCAGGAATCACTGCGTTTGCGGAGCGGAGTCTCATGGGAGGCTCCCTTGGAGCCTTGGGAGAGCCTGACTCCCAGCACCAGCAGACCTGCCAATCCCTTTTCCATGGTGGAGCAGAGGGTGTGCTGCCACAGAAGGACTCCTGAACAATGGCCATGGCGCTGAAGGGAATAGTGTTCCCTGAGGGATGCACACCAGCTTGGGATGCCGGTGCAATTGGCAAGGATGAACTGGAATTGGAGAAGGAGGTAGGTTGGAAAGCTCAGCTTCAGCTGGAGTGACATCTCAGGCGGGGATCCAGCTCCTCAGCTCCTCAGGCTTGGGTTTAGCAGAGCTGAGCTGGCTGATCCCACAGAACTTGTACTGAGTCTGGGACTGGGAAGGGAGAAAGAGCTGGGAAAGGAAAGGAGGGCGAGGACTTGGGCAGTGTCCCCTATGGAATGTCAAACACTGTGAGGAGGCTGCAGGAAGAGCTTCAGCTGAGTTTAGCTTTTGGGCTGGATTCCTTTTAGCCTCTGGAGGCTGTGAGACTGGAGGGGCTTTGGAAGCACAGTGAGCTTGGAGGCACTGGGCAATGCCATGGAAGATCCCATCTTGGCTTTTCCGTGTCCTTCAGCTCTGTGGCTCTCAGGGGTTGAGCTGTTGGTCTGGGAAGCCGAGGTGGATGTGCTGGTGGATCCCTGATCCCAGGGTACAAACTTTTTGTACCTGAGCCTAAAAAGGTGTTGGGGAATTGCAACTGCTCCATCCTTGAGTCTCCTGTCAGCTTGGAAAGCCTTGAGCACATTCTGCCTTTCCCCTGCTGAAAGCTGTGTCCCCTTGAAGTGTACTACAGGGAATTAATGGAATATGTGCTGCTGAAGGGCAGCAAGATGGCCAGGAGAAGCTATCTCCTATTTCTCTATGCTGTGCTCTTGTTTAGCACATTCCAGGGAGAAGAAAAGGGCAAAGTAGGGAATTAAACACCATTTCTCACAACCCCGGTGAGTGATCTGCCCTGGAAAGGGATCACTGCTGACAGAGGAGGCACTACTGGATATGATTTATGAGTTTTCTTCTAGATAAGCTACTATTGGAAAGAAATATGTGGTAACTCAGGTAAGGTGACCAAAGCAAGAGTTTTACATTCCTGAGAGGAATATCTGCTCTGGCAAACGTGCCTGGTAACCCCCAAAGGCAAGGTTTGGGCAGGGAGAGGTTGACAGGGGAGTGCTGGGAGCAGAGCTCCTAGAGGGTTTGGCTGAAGGAAGGCTATTTCCCTGCGGGTGAGAAGGGACAGAAAGCTGCAAATCTGGAATTGGAATCTGTAATTATTCTATGGGTGAAAATATCAATCTGCTGTGTTGGTGCCTGAATCCGTGCAGGAAAGCTGGGAAGTGAAGGTCTGAAATGAGCTGAGGGTGTGTCTGAAGGGTCGTACTGGAGAAAGGGTGGGCAGGATCCCCTAAATTCTGAGATTAAACCAAGGTTGGACAATTCTGTAGGAACAGCCATATCCTTAACATGCCTTCAGATTTCTTTGGCTTTTTGGTTTTATAAGTACAGGGAAAATGCTCCCCTGGAAACATCAGGAAGCTTTGCCAGGCTCCAGTTTGGTTGTGTTAGGCTGGGTGGGGAAGGAATATCACTGAATCCCAGAATTGTTTGGGTTGGAAAGCACCTAAAAGCCCATCCAGTTCCATCCCCTTGCATGGGCAGGGACAACTTCTACTATCTCAGGTTGCTCCAATCCCCATCCAACCTGGCCTTGGACACTTCCAGGTTCCCTCTGCCCAGAAAGCAGATCCACACTGGGCAGAGTTCATCATCAACCACGCTGGACACTCACTGCATGGACAGGAGTGGGACAGGATCAGAGTTTGGGGACAGATGTTGGATACAGGAGTCAGCCATCCCAGCAGAGGATAATGCTGAGCCAGGAATAAATGAATCTCTGCAGAGGGTTTTTCAGGGATGCTGTGACTTCCTTGACCACTGGCTTCAAGAAGAGGGTGACTGGTGATGCATGACTGCCAAACCCAGTGAGCAGAGCTTTTGGTGTTGCCTTTAGGTGAGGCTGGCAGATTTTTTGGGTGATACCTTTAGGAGCAATGCACCAGAAGCAGGATGTGGAAAAGGCAGCGGGTTGTGGCTGCGAAGACCTGGCCAGCATAGTTAACTGCCCAAGAGTAGGAAAACAGGAACTGGGCATTTCTGTGCTTTCCTTTCACAGCCTTTATCCACTGCTGGAAAGGTCAGAGTGATTCCCAGCTCTCCATTGAAGGTGGGAAGAGCTTGCTGAGGATGTTAGGAGACAAGTTGTTTTGTGTGCACCAACTGCTTCATGATAGTAGATCAGTCTTTGAAATTAAGAGGAAAACAGCATTATCCTAATAAATGTCCAGTAACAGGCCACAAAATTAAGAGCATGAATCCTCTGGAATGACCAGTCTGACTCCCCAGATCCCTTGGTCAAGCTGGTGGGACACACTGACCAACCAGCTCCAGGAAAACTCTGGCTAATTTAATTTTTAGCACAAAACAAACGATTAAAAATAAAAAGTGAGAAAGTTGTCCTGGATTTGGGTTGCAACACTGACAATGAATGATTTTTAAGAACAGGGAGGTTACATTGATACCAGTAGCCAAAGCACTGTAGGTGAAGTACAGCAGGTGGGGGTGTATCTTAATACTCAAACTATGGGAAAAAAAAGGGAAAAATGGATTGTGGAACTCTGCATGTTGGGTGTGGCCAGAAAGATTCTCTCTAGGCCATCTGGTGTTGTGAGCAAGCAAGGGATGTAGTCAAGATAGATGGGATGGTTTGGGAATCCTCTCGGAGAAGAGCAATGTTTGATGAGAATTATCACCTGGGAGGATCTAAAAATGGGTCTGGAGAAAGGACCGGTCTGGTCCAGAGCTTGGCAATATTTCCATGAAGGGATTTTTGAGGAAAACTGGGTCTCCTCTCCAGACCTGGCTGGGTGGGTGATGCCTTGGGTGGGAGGAATGGGATTTGCTCATCAGCTCCCAAGATCGTTTGAAGCCATGCTGTGACCAAAGATAAAGTACTCCAGGATAAAGTGCTTTGGGGTCAGCAGCCTGGCTATAGAGCAGCTTTTGGGAAAGAAATGTGGGGATGGATCGTGAATTTGTCAGAAGTTTCGTGGACTTGCAGCAACCAAAGCAGAACAAGCCAACTACAAATACAGTCCTTGGATATCCATAAAACTGCTACCCACCAAGCACATGGAATGCTCTCTTAGTTTCCTCTGGCATGGGCAAAGCTTTTGTGATGCCCAGCTTTGGGCAGTGAGTTTTGAGAAAGAAAGTTTTGGGTTGTTCAAGAGGGAACAAGGATGGACTGGAAGATATGAACTGGGAGGAAAGAGACTTCTCCACCCCCTCATCGGTAAAGATCTTGCTGCAAACACTTGGTAAGCCAGTATAAAGGAAATCATGGAATTGTTAAGGCTAGAAAAACCCTCTAAAGGCATCAAGTCTCACTGCTAACCCAGTGCTGCCAGACCCACCTGTGTCCCCACAAACCTGCTTTGTACATTCCATTGACTTTTCCCAGTGACTCCTGATCTAGAGAAGGTGGGAGTGAATTGTTTTGGTATTGTTTTGCTGGAAAAAGGACAGGAACTTCTCCATGGGAGTGTTGGGTTGGCCTGGGACAGAATGAAGGTCTGAGAAGGGCAGCACACTGGTGGCAGCTGGAGGTGTTGGGGCCGGGCAGGTGAATTTGGCTGACTGTCTGCAGCTGGTCCTGTTCCATGGCTGGGCTTGATGATGCCTGATATCCCGAGGGCTCTGCTTCCAGGTATTTCCTGTGATGTGGTTGGAACATGGAGACGTGCTGGGTGAGGAAACTCCCCACTCTCCCTCTCTTTGCTCGTTTCAGGTCACCTTCTATGAAGACAAGAACTTCCTGGGCCGTTACTACGAGTGTGACAGCGACTGCCCCGACTTCCACAACTACCTGAGCCGCTGCAACTCCATCCGTGTGGATGGAGGCACCTGGGTGGCCTACGAGAGGCCCAACTATGCTGGGAACATGTACGTGCTGACCCACGGGGAGTACCCCGACTACCACCACTGGATGGGCCTCAATGACCGCCTGGGCTCCTGCAAGTACATCCAGATCGTAGGTGTCACCCCTCCCCGGGGGATGCTGTCCTTTACACCCGTCTCACACATCATTTACATGTGAATTTACACATCATTTACATGTGAATTTACACACATCATCATTTACACGTTTCTAGTAGTGCCCATCTTCCTGGGGAACCACAGAGGGGGTGGCTGCAGGGGATTTGCTCCCATGGTCCCGCTCTGGGAGTAGCAAGGTGGTTTGGTGGGGGGAGAAGGTGAATCTCTCCCACTCTGGGTTGCAGGGGGAAAAGGCAGATGCCTTTAAATGTGGGGGAGTTTCCATAGGAATAGCAGTGTAGTTTCATCAGCATGTTCCTTTAGGGATTTCAGTGTCCAGCCAGGTTGCTCCAAAGTTTTCCTCTCACCTTTTCCCTGGTGTGTAACCAACTGATCCAACGTAACAGTGGAATGTAGATTTTGCAGGAACATTTGGACTGAGGGGCAGTTTCCCCTTCTGATACAGGGAACTGAATCTGTGTCACCAAATCCCCCTCTGGGCATGGACAGACCAAGCCCAGCAGCAGACCTGGAGTGCCCAGAAATGAGAGGGAGATGCCTGGAGCCCTCCTTGGCCATGCTTGGAGCAGCCTGATGCCTCTTGGTATTAGGAGAGCACAGGAGGTGTGCTCATCCTTCCTTAACTGATGATGGGGAGAAAGCAGAAGGGAGAATGATCCTTTTGGGAAGCCTATGGAGAGGAGCATCTTTTAAAATTGGGATTGAGGATGAAGTGTGGATTGGTGCTGCTGAGATTTTGCCAGCAGTGGGGCAGAAGACACTGGTGATCCACGGGTTGCTGACTTGGAGCACGGCCATGAATTCCCCCTGCATGGAGCAGATCTCACAACTGAGAACGGGTTTTGCTTTTCTGCCTGGGACTCTAACGCCCCTCTGAGCTTGTTCTGGCTTTGAACTGGGTCTAAATCCCTTTTCATGGGACAGGGAGAGTTTCCATCCCGTTCAGAGCACTGATCTGGCTTAACACATGGAGCTGAAACACGTGCGAGATGAAAGGGAAGCACAGCTTCCTCCAGCAGGATGAAATGTGGGAGCCTTATCCTGCATATCCATCTGGTACCTGGCTTTTCCTCCTGCCCTGGGTACACCCCGAGACTCCACAAAGCTCGGCTGGGGAGGCGGGGAAGAGGTGCCCGGGCAGCTGCAGATCAGACGCTCCCGCGGTGCCTTCGGGCGAGGAGCGCTTCCAGTCCCGGTGGGAACCAGCGCTGCCTCCGCAGCAAGGCGGCCCCGCCGGGGTCAGCGGCTCATTAAACCCTTCTCCGCCCTGGGGAGAGGGGACTGGAGGGGGTCTGGCTCTCTGATGCTCACGTGGAGCACTGAGGGGTTCAGGGCCGCCCAGGATATCGAGACTCGCACTGCTGACTCAGCGTTACCCCGGAGCTGCTCCGCACGCGATGCTCTGTTAACATTTACCCCGGCTGCTTCTCTCTGTGCTTCTGGAGGCTGCCGTGAGATTTCAGCCCTGTCCTGGTGTGCTGGGGGTGTTTGGTACCTGATTTGAGTCTGGCTGTGCCCAGCCTCTGCCCCTCTGTCGGAGCTGAGACATGTCAGTGCCTTCACCCGATGCTCTGGTTGCCAGTGAAGTCACCCAGAGAAGCTGTGGCTGTCCCACCCCTGGAAGTGTCCAAGGCCAGGCTGGACGGGGCTTGGAGGAACCTGGGATGGTGGGAGATAAAACTGGATGATCTTTAAATCCCTCCCAACCCAAACCATTCCACAACTCTATGATTTTTCTCTCCTTTTTTTTTTTAAATTTTTTAAAATTATTTTTTTATTCCCCTAGCCAAGTGGAGGTCGAGGCCACATCCAGGTGTTTGAGAAGGGAGATTTCGGCGGGCAGATGTTCGAAGCCACCGAAGACTGCCCCTCCATCATGGAGGAGTGGCACATGAGGGAGGTGCACGCCTGCAGGGTGCTGGAGGGCGTCTGGGTGTTCTACGAGCATCCCAACTACCGGGGCCGGCAGTACGTGCTGCCCAAGGGGGAGTACCGCAAGCCCGTGGAGTGGGGTGCGGCCAGCCCCGCCGTCCAGTCCTTCCGCAGCATCACTGAGTGAGCCAGCCCCGTGACCGAGCTGCCACACCCCCCCAAATAAAGCAACTGAGTCGCTCAGCTCCGCCTTGTCCTGCTTATTCCCGGGGTTTGCGTGCGGGTTGTCCTGCCTCGGGGGAGCTGGGGTGAGAGGAGCCTTCTCAGAGCAGAACAACCCCCGCCAGCCCCGGCTGTCTCGTTGTCACCTCCTTCCCCATCCCCTGCCCTCTGTCCCGCTGCTCCTTTAGGAAAAAGCCAGCCCGAGTGTGTCAGGTACAGGATGTCCCCCGTAGGTGTGAGCCAAGGGATTCAGCTGCTTAAACCGGGGCTGGGCACCGCAGGGATCCGGGGAGGTGGAGGCAGGAGAGCAGGATGGATGTGGGATAAGAGGCAGTGAGCGCCTCTGGGAGCTGCCCTGGTGTGAGGCGGCTGCTCGGTGATCCTGAAGGGCAGCAAGAGCTCCCTGAACACCTGAGCTCTGCAGGGAGCAGAGGGGGCTCCCAGTTAGCCCACTTTGCCACCAGGAACATCCCATTCTGCCTGGAGGAGAGGCAGGTCCCAGGCACAGCCTCCCGGGCAGAAATTACTGATGGCTGGGCACTCTGAGCGCCGGGGACCTGCAGCCTGTTAGCACACGGAGCCGAGGGGCTTTGGGACAACGCATGGAGGTGGGAGCAGAGCCCTCCCAGCCATGCTCTGCAGTCTCTTCCCGGTGATGTATGAGGTTATTAGGGAGGAGGGAGCCAGGATATGCTTGTCAAGCCACGGGGCTGCCACCTCCCGGGGAAGCTGCTACTGGTGGAGAATGAGGAGGAGCTGTCCCTCTTGGCAGCTCCAGCCCCCTGGACTTCCTCCAGCACAAAGATGAGCTGAAGAGTTGCCTTCCCCTCCTTCCTCTTCCTCCTCTCCCTGCTGTCACCCCTCTGCCTTAGCCTCCTGCCCAATTCCAGCCTTTCCCTGCAAAGGGTGATGCATCTTCATCCACTTCCATCCCTTCTCCCCTCCTCTCCATCACGGATCAGCAGGATGCAGACCATTCAGCAACACAGTTGGGTTTCACTGTATTTTTCCCCATAATATTTCTCCAGGACCAACCAGCCCTCAGCTCCAGCTCCTCTTTTCCCCCTGGCTCCTGGCAAAACTCTCCAAGGGCAGCAGCTTGAGCACAGCCTAGCTCCTGTTTTTTTGACCATGAGCCTGTTGCTGTCCTTCTTGTGGATGGAAAATCTCCTGTAGGTAGGCAAGCTCCACCCAGTGCATTTCCAGCCATCTCCCACCCTGATTTTGGGCAATGGCCCCCTGTGTCCATCCCACGCGCCCCACACTGGATGGGTTTGGGATGCTCCAGCTCTGTGGCTGCTGGTGTGCATCCAGCCTGGAGCGCTGGAGGAGCCAGGCCTGGATCTGGTTTGTCCTTAAGGTGATGTTCTCCCAAGTCCTTCCCTTTCACTGCTGATCTACCCACTTCTAAAACCCAATTACCCCAAGTCTTTCCCCCTTCTCCTTGTCCTCCAGGCTCTTGCCCTTGGGTGAACGTTGCGTCCTCAACATTTGCAACCGACACAAATAACAATAAACTTCTACTTGAGTGGGGGTTTTTTTATCATTAGTTTTTATTTTATTGTTATTCCAGATGACTTTTTCCATTTTTCCCTTGCCACTGCAGCACACGGAGCAGGGCTCCTGTGGAGATGAGCTGGGAGCGCAGCAAGCCAAGCCCAGGCGTGCTGATGCCGGTTTTTTCCTTGACAGCTAATTTCCATTTCCCAGTATCAGGGGGTCTGCTCCAGTAATTGGCATGCAGATTGTGTCCGGTGGGCCTGTTAGACACGAGCAAAGGCTCTGCTGCTTGGAATAAGCCAACCCCAGGCTGATGGATGGGGTGTAAGGAGGTCATGGGGAGAGAGAATATCCAGATGCCCGCGTGCACACACCTACGAAATTTCCCATTCCGTGCCCTCCCCCCCATCCCTACTTTTCTTCATCCAGCAAACTCTAATCTATCATATTTCATTGAGACAAATCCTGCTCCATTTCTCTCTCTTTCCCTTTTTCCCTCTAAGGGAAATGTGATGGAACCTGCTCCTGGATTTAATGAGAGGACGGTGCGGCGTAGCAGGAATTAAAGCGGTGCCATGCATCGTTAGCTGGTGGGGATCACACGGGGCAGGCCCAGATGTTAATTACACTTTGGGAATTAATTGGTGTAAGGCATTCCTCTCCTCCATCATCCGTAATCCGGTGGGTGTGTGAGGACTTCTGGAAGCAGAGATGTCTAGGCAGGTGTCTGTCTGTTTGTCTGTCTGTCTGTCTGTCCCCCACTTCCTCAGCCTGCCTGGCACTCACTGTGACTGAGGGGCACTGGCTGGTTTGGAAATTTTGAAGTGACTTTCATTTCTATCCCCTTGGTGCCCAAGGATCTGCTGTAATTTTTCCCTCTTTTCCTTCCTGTGTCACTCTCCTCCAAAATTTTTCTCCAGGTGCTGGAGAAAGCAGATCTGGATGGGATTGGGCAATGGTGGGAGATGACACAGTGTTGAAGGAGAAAAGAACATCCCCCTCAAAACTGGTCATCCCCAGTGGATACCAGGAGATCCTGGTCCTTCCTTCTGTTCCTTGACCTGTCCTTGCTGGCCCATCCCTTCCCTCCAGCTCAGAGGAGCCTCAATCTGCCCCCACAGCACCTCTGCTGCTGAAATCTCAGTTCTCCAAGGCCAGTTTCTTCCCTTTTCCACCTTGGCTTCAGCCTGATGAAATGCAGAAGCTGCTGAAAAGCTGAGAGGGGGGCATTATTTTGCCAGAGGACAGAAATTATATGCTTGGAAATGAAGAATATTCCTCTGAATGCTGCCAATTTGTTCCTTTCCTGAGCTGGCTGGTGGTGGCCCAGCATGGGGCAGGGATGTCACTGTGAAGGAGCAGCACATCTGTGGTGTCTGGCCTGGAATTTGCTGCACAGCTCCAGTGGGACACTCAAACTCAGCCCTGCCCCCCACTAATTGCCCCCAGGCCCCGATGGTGGGGCACAACCAGCCCAGGCTCCCATTTTCCCTCCTCTTCCCGAGGTCCTCAGGGCTTTGTGGGTCTTCTCTTGGTGTTGCTGATGCTCCTTGTTCTCAAGATATCAGCACCTTGATGTGTCTTTGTTCTGCCAGCAAAGATCACCCCCGAATGAGAGCCACTGCCCCTTCCCTCCCATCCCTGGGAGCACTCAAAAAGTGTGTGGACATGGCACTTAGGGACAGACATGTGGCAAACCAGAGCAATTCAAGGCCACTTTGGTAGGAGTTGAAGAAAAACAATGCTTTCAAAACTCCAAAATTACTGTTTTGGGGTTGGATGGAGAAAGAAGAGGAGATGTTTAATAATTTTGTTTAAATGCCCTTGATTTTAGGTCTTGATTTTCGCTTTAGGGGTGGGCTTGGCAGTGCTGGGGGGACAACAGGTGATTTTAGGGCACTTTTCCAACATAAACAATTCTATAATTCTGTGATTTCACAATTCCATGATTCTGTGATGCCATAATTCTATGGTCTATGATTCTATGCTTCCATGATTCTGTGACTCAGGGCAGCACTTTGCCATCTGGTTCCCTTGGTGCCCTGCCACTTCAGATCCTGCATTTCCCACCATCTCCTCACTGAACCCCAAATCCTAAATCAGGGATTCAGCCTCCACCTCAACCCTTGCCAGGGCAGTCTGAAGGTCTTCCCCAGTGACTGCAGTCCTCACTTTGGTTTTGCCAAAACCACTTTCCAGGTGTTGTTTTTTCCTCTCTTTTATGTGTGACCCACCCTGTGTGTTCCCCTCTGGCCCTGGCTGAGCTGTGGTTCCAGGATGCTCCTTCCATCCTGCCCTGAACATGTGGGGAAAGTCTGGCCCAAGTCTGGGTGGGGAGAGGTGGAGCTGGTTTGTATCTCTCACACAGGGATGTTCTGGAGACTCCATCAGTGTCTGGCCATTGTCACACGTGTCCTGTCACCCAGAGGTGCAGGGCTGGCTGTGCCTGTGAGCCGTGGGAAGGAGCTGCCTCTCCAGGATGTGTGTACGGGCTTGAGGGATGTGGCACCTCAAATGGGGCTCTGAGGTGCCCTAGAATTGCACAGGGAAAGAAGAGGAGAGGGGAGAAGGGGAAAGAAAGAGGCAGAGGGCACTTCCCAGGGCGCCATCCTTTCCCTTTGCCAGAGCCCAGCAGAGGGCAATAGAAGCAAATGGAAGAGACGAGACCTTGCGAGGGATGTGCGACAGCAGCAGATTCCAAGGCAGAGCGGCCTGGAAGCGGAGGGATGTGCAGGAAGATGTACGAGATATGCAGGAGGATGTACGGGATGTGCAGGAGGATGCACGGGATGTGCAGGAGGATGTACAGGATATGCAGGAGGATGTACGGGATGTGCAGGAGGATGCACGGGATGTGCAGGAGGATGTATAGGATGTGCAAGAGCGGGGAACAGAGCGCTGTGCAGGGAGCAGGGCTGGGTGGGTGCTGAAGGAGGTCGGAGCAGAACACAGCAGTTCAAGGTTATTTTGGTAGGAGTGAAAGCAAACCGATGCTTTCCTAATTCCTAAATACATCGCTTTGGGGTTGGATGGAGAACGAAGGGAAATGTTTAACCCTTTCGTCTAAATCGTCTGGATTTTAGGTCAGTTTTTGTGAAAAGCGTTGCATGGCTGATCACATCCAGTGGATGATGATGGAGGGAAAGGCTGAGAATTCCCAGCCCTGATTATATTCCAGCTGGATAATTGTGTGACTGAGCCCAGCTCAGTGTCTGGATCTCTCGGAAATCAAATTCCACACGTACCTGGAGCCTTCTTTTGGTTCTGCCTGAGCTCTGGCAGGAGGGATGTGCTGGGCTGGGGCTGGCACGGGCTCTCTTCCTCTCTGCAGAGGGAAAACCACGGCAGGCTGTGGGAGGAAACAGCAGGAAAGAGTTCGGAAACATCATCCACTTTCCACCTTCCTGCTGCTGGACCAGCTGAGACAGAGCTTGGGCCGGAGCCTCCTCTCCTGCTCTCTGTTACTGCTCCCTGCATGCTCCTGCCTGCCTAGGCAGGCATTCCCAGCTGGATTTCCTACATATCCAGATCACTTCCCTATGGTTTTTAAGCTTTTTATTTATTTTTTTAATTTTTTTTCCCCCTTTTTCTCATTTTTTCCCCCCTCTAACTCTTTGGAGCGCCACAGGGACGTTTAACAGGGAAAATGTTCCGTGGCAGGATCGTGATGCTACAGCTGCCCTCACAACCAGGACAGGGCATGTGTAGAGACACAGCGGGGAAGTCTCCCCTGAAAGATTCCCTCCTGAAACCTTGTCTTTTTTGGGGGAAAACAACAATTATTTCAAAAGGAAAGGTGAAATCCCTGTGGCTGGGAGGTGTGGGTGGGAGGCCGGGAACAGGCAGGATCCTGCCTGGCTGCAGGATGCTCGGGAGTGCCGGACACCCCAGGAAGCAGCTGCCGGGGGGGTTATTTGGGCAGAGCCCCACCACGGTGCTGCTGCTGCTGCGGGGAGCGACCTTAGGAAAAAAGCATGTTTTTTTTGGGAGCCTTTTTTGGGACGCTTTTTTGTTGGGCTGCTGCTGCTTGGAGAGAGCAGCCCTGGGCTTAGAGCAGAAGCAGGAAGGGTCGTCCCCGCCTTCCCCTGCGGAGCCCCCCACCCGCCTCGTTCAACCCGTCCTTGCGGAGCCGATCGCGGCGCGATCTGCCCATCTCAGCCTTATCTCCCCATCTGCCTCCTCCCCCGCCACGCTCCCAGATGCTCCTTATCTCCCCTCACCTTCCCGGAGAGCCGGCGTGCTGGGGGCAGGGCCGGCTGCCCAGACTCCCCACCTGTGATCTCCCCGGCTCTTATCAGGCTCCCTGAGTCCTGATCGAGGCCCTGTCTCAAAGTCAATCGGATTTTCTGGCGGGGCGAGCGCGCCCAAGGTCGGGCGGTGGCGGGGAGGCTGCGGGGACCCCGCTCTCCCCCTGCGCCCCGCTCCCCAGGTAGAGCCTCTCCCCATTTATTCTCCAACATTATCAATTACATTTGGATTATTATTCCTCATTGAAGCCCAAGTGAGCCGCAGACAGCTATTTCCTAATGGGGAAACGTTACAGGCAACTTATTAACGAACAATGCGTCATTAAGGGGGGAGAGCTTCAAAGGCTCCTAAATGCATTTCAAAGGACACAATGCGGAGCGGATCCTGCCGCCGCATATCTGGGGGACATGGGCGAAATTTGTGACAAGGAATAGACCGGGCCCAATGTAATTAACTAATTCTCGATCAAAGGGGTTTTAGAACTGAATGGTCAGGGAATTCAATTATGGGTTTCCTAATGAAGCACTCTGTGCCAAGGCAGGGGGATGTTTTCCTCTGGAAAAGCAGGGCTGAAGATCAGGGCTAGGATTTCTAGGGAGGTTGGGGAGAGAAGCACCAGAGAGCTCCTCCCGGGTGGATTTGGCGCGGGGAGACAGAGATCATCGAATCATGGAATCCCAGAACGGTTTGGGTTGGAAGGGACCTTAAAGTTCACCTCATTCCAACGTGCCATGGGCAGGCGCATCTTCCACTAGGCTGGGTTGCTGCGAGCTCCATCTGCCACCATCCAGGCTCTCTTTGATGGCCGTGTGTCCTGGACATGTCCCTGTGGTGGGCCATGTTCCCCCTCCCTCTGAGTTTGGAGCCAGAGCTGCTGGAAGGGGCTGTGGGATGCAGCAGGAGGGCTGTGACAGGGCTGGCATCTCCTGATCCCCTCCCTGGAAAACCTGGGTGGGGAAGATCTCCTCCTCTGCTGCCTGAATCCAGCCTCTGGCAAAAAGACATGGTTTTCTGCTCATGAAAGGAGCATCTTCTAGTCCTCCACTAGTTTTCTCTTATTATAGAAAGTTGATTTGCTCACTTTACAAAGGGAAATGTATTATGAATTTTCCCTTCATTCTCCTCCTTTTTTTTTTTTGCCCCGTTTAACAACCGATTTGTGTGTTGCATGAAAGTTACACAGTTCTTTAGATGCGTTTGCTATTTTATTTTCTTTCATTCAAAAATATGTCAGTAATCTTTTTGTTAACATGAAAGATAAAGGATTAGTAATGCAAGATGCAGTTTTCTTGTAACCTTCTTGAAAGCAGACTATAGTTTCTTATCTGGCTCTAACATTCATTTTCCTGAAATGAAAAAAAAAAAGAAAAAAAGAAAAAGGAAAAAGGACTTCTTAAAATGAAATAAACTATATTTGATTCAGACGAGCAGCGCCAGCAAAGGAATTTATTGCAGCCAGCAGAATGGAGCAGCTGCACTGATGGCGTTCTGCCGCAGCACTGGGGACATTCCCCAGGAACAGCACACACGGATCATCGGGAGCCTGGGAAGTGCTGCAGAGAAGAGAAACCACTGGAGAATTGTGGAATGATAGGAAGGTTTAGCTTGGAAAAGGCCAGTGAGATCCCTGAGTCCAGCTGCTCCCCCAGCACTGCCCAGGCCACCTTTAACCCATGTCCCCAAGTGCCACATCCACAGGGCTTTTAAATCCTTCCAGGGATGGCGACTCCACCACTGCCCTGGGCAGCTGTGCAAGGGCTGGACAACCCTTTCCATGAAGAGCCTTTCCCAATATCCAGCCTGAACCTCCTCTGATTCAACTCTGATTCAACTCTGAAACTATTCCTTCTCATCAAGAGCAAACCTTGTGTTGACATCATGATGTCTCCCAAGATGTGCCTGTCCAGTTGACTTTGGCAGCCACCACGTTTACCTTGGGGACATCCAGGTTGTCCCAAGCTGGAGATGGGCCACGGTTTCCTGGGCATGGTACTCACTGCAGATGCACAGAGAAGCTGCCAGGGAAGCTGTGGCTGCCTCATCCCTGGAAGTGTCCAAGGCCAGGTTTGATGGGGCTTGGAGCAATCTGGGATGGTGGGAGGTGTCCCTGCCCATGGCAGGGAGGTAGAACTGGATGATCTTTAAATCCCTTCCGACCCCAACCATTCAGTGACTGTGATTCCATGACCTCCCACTCGTGGCTCATGAGCAAACAGGGATTTGCAGGACTTCCAGCTCCTGGGAATTTATTTGGGCAGCATTGGGTCTCCAGGAGGTCTCACCTTGCATCACCCTACCACCAGCCTGACAGCTCCTCAGGGGTTAAATCCTTTGATAAACTGCTGGATATGGGTGGCAATCAGCTAATGGGTGCTCAGCATCTAAACAAGGTATTTTCCCCCCATCAGATGGATTTGGTTATTATTGAGTTGGCCTGACAAGGAGCCAGCATTTACAACTTTGTTTATAACCCGGTTTGCAGGGAATATTTTGTTTTGCTCCAGAGAAACTTGATATTTTCTCTTGCGGAGGGGAATGATGATTTCTGTCCCACACAACGTGGACTGCAAGGCTTAATAAATAAAATAAAGAAAAAATAAAGATAATAAAATAAAATAAAGAAAATAAAATAAAGAAAATCATCATCCTGTGGGCTCAAATCTTTGCCTCCAGTGTTTAATGGGGCTCTTGTCCTGAGCTAACAGATCCGTGGTTTCATTTGAGGGAAAAGTGTGTTTTCATATCAAAGGAGCCCCCCTGCACTGACCCAGCCTTCCCTTCCCCCTCTCTGCCCTGGCACACATGCTATTTTAATATTTCATATATTTCATAAGCTTTTATGCTTCTAAAAGAGAAGTGAATTTGTGGAGAGTTGAGCTCTCCAGAGCTGTACTTCAGAGCTGGGAAGTAATTCAGGGTGAAGCCTGTATTAATCTCAGGTGAGAGAGATATTTAAATTCAGGCTACCAGTGTGAATATAAAATGGGGATCTCTTTACAAAAATTTCAAATTGTAATATGCAAAGCTTAAAGAAAAGAAACCCCAAGGGAACAGCTTTCTTCTAGAACATTTTGTTCCAACCATCATCTCTTTACCTTTATTTTTTTATTTAAAAAACCCTCCCTTTGCCATTTTGTATTTTTAAATTAAATCTTTCAGTTTTTAAAATGAAATTCTTTATTGCTGGGAGATGGTGATGGGGAAGGGGGAGCAGGATGTAAGTGCCTGGCCGTGAAAAATGGTGCACGGACCCAAATTTTAGCTGGCACAGGAGGAATAGTGACCAGTGGGAAAATTAATCCCTGTTTGGTTGGTCCAAGGAATGTGGGGCCACCTCCCCACTTGGTAGATTCTGCCTGAATCCTGTTTTTGGAGAGAAATCTCTGCTTGGAGGGAGGAGAGAGGCAGCACAAGCACGTCCTTGCATCCTCCTCTGCCAGTGCTGGGGAGCACTGGGACGAGCTGGTCCATCCCATCAGCCTTCTCCTTCTCCACAGATAAACTTCAGAATGGATTTGTGATCCTGGCCAGTGGCCACATTCTCTGAGTGCATTTTGGTAGGATGGGGATCACCTGCAGGTGTCTGTGCTGGGTGTAATGAGCCAGAATATCCCAAATCCCACGGTAGCATTCCTGGGAGAGCCCCGTGTTTGCACCTCTGGCTGCAACCAGCTCCCAGGTCAGGAGAGCTGGTGACAGATGACATGCTATTATCAGCTCTGTCAATTAATTAAATTATACATTATGCTTATGAGGGTGATACACTGAGCCGCTCTAGATTAAGTGTCGCAATTAAGTCTTTAATTTCTATTTAATAAGTAAGTTATTACATGTTAATAAAAGATCAATTAGTTGCCAAACAGAGCATTGATCCAGGTACAATGAGTGTGTCAGGGAAACATCAGGGCTGACACGAAAGGGGCTGGGGGATTTTGTGCATGACATGTGCACAATTAGGATTTTAATAAAGACAAGCTGGAGTGGGCAGGGGCCATCCAGGTGGGCTTGAGATGTTGCTCCATACACGAATTCCCAGGTTGGCAGGGCTGGGACAGCCAGGACAGACCCAGTCATAGAATCCCGGAATGGTTTGGACTGGGGGACCTTAAAACTTATCACATTCCATGTTCTGCCATGGGCAGGGACACCTTCCACTATCCCAGGTTGCTTCAAGCCCCATCCAACCCCGCCTTGGACATTGCCAGGAGTAGGGCAGCCACAGCTGCTCTGGACAACCTTTTCCAGGGTCTCCCCACCCTCACAGCCAGGAATTCCTTCCCAATATCCCATCTAACCCTAGTGTCTGGCAATGAGAAACCATTCCCCTTTGTTCTGTAACTTCAGGTCAAATATCACTCTCCAGTTCTCCTGGAGTCCCTTTAGGCACTGGAAGGGGCTCTAAGGTCTCCTTGCAACGTTTTTTTTTCAGGTGAACACCCCCACCTCTCTCTCCTGCAATGTCAATGACAGCAGGTGGTTCTCCTGTGTGGGGTGACTCCAAGGAAGGACCTTACACCGGAATGGCCTCCAAACCGGGTGTTTTTCCTGCTTCTTGCTCTGTTGTCTGTGCATC
>VZSR01001065.1:1360457-1379875 GCA_013398615.1 Brachypodius melanocephalos | reverse complement strand
TGCTGGCTGTGGGACATTGGCCATGAGGTCACACTGGTGCTGACCATGGGACCCCGGATATGAAACCACGCTGGTGCTGGGACATTGGCCATGAGGCCACGCTGGCATTTGTGTGGAACAGTGGCCAGGTTGCCAGGCTGGTGTTGTTTGCCAGGTGGCCACTGGAGGCTGCTGCTGTCTTTACAGTCACCGGCAGCTGCCTGCGGTCCCGGAGCACCCACGGACGGAGCTCTGCCCGGCTGGACAGCAGAGAGAGGCCCCTGGTTCTGCCCCAGCAGCCCGAGGCTCAGCTGGGAAACATTCTCCTCCCTTGTGTTTCTGTCCTTCATAGGAAGGAAGGCAAGGAGCTGGGTAGGGATTCTGCACTCCTGGGAAGGAAGAGGCATTTCTGTGCCTCTTCCTTTGAAACAGGATGATCTCCCAACCTCTCAGTGCCCAGGTGTGTTTTTTGTAAGAAATACAGAATTATCAATGCTCTCTGTGCATTTTCATAGATTTAGAAGCTGTTTAAAAAGGAGCCAGCCCTGGTATTGTGGACAGCCCTGGCATAAAGCCGGAGCCCTGAGTGTGCTGATGCATCTGGGCTGCCCTGAGCAGGCTCCCCTGGGACCCTGCCCCACAGACACCAAGCTGCCTATGGGGTCAGGAGCTCAATTTAAGCCCAGATGTGAGTGTTTGCTCCTGGCATAGGCCTTGCTGTAAATGTGCTTGTCTCCAAGTCTTGCTTTCCTCCTGGGCAGGACTGGAATGTATGTTGGGTTTCGTTTGTCTTTGCCCCATCTTTTGAGGGGTCTCTTGGTATGTGCCTTGGACTGGTCCAGCCCCTCGTTGTGTCAGGGGCTGCTGGTGCAGTCCCATGTCAGCACTGGGTGAGCTCTGTGGCACTGAGTTGCTCTGCCATGGTTGGTGAGGGCACTTCTTGTGCTGGGATCATCCTTGGCTCTCAGCTCATCCCGCCTTGGACAGCAGTGGAGCTTCCTGCTGTGTGGTACAGATCCAACCTCATTGGAATGACCCTGCTGTGTGTGACTGGCTGGTTGTCAAACTAAGGGCTTTCCACTGCTTTGAAATTTATGGGTGAAAAACATAATCCAGATGGGACATGCTCTGAACGCAGCTAAATTTAAAGCTTGCGTGTGAAGCAAATTCTGAGTTGGACATCCAGCCATAAAATCATGGAAGGGTTTGGGTTGGAAGGGACCTTAAAAATCATCCCTGAAAAGATTCTGTAGCTTGTCAGGGTGCTGGGAAAGTTCATTTACCTGCTTGGCTCCTGGGATAGTGGGAGGCACAGTTTCCCTGAAGTACACACACTACATTTAAGAAAAAACACTTCCATACTTCTCCCTGCTATAACTGGAGTTTTGGTGACTTCATTTGAGTCAGTTCTCTGGGCTTTTTTTTTTCTTTCCTGTTATAATTTGGTCAAGCCCTTGGGATACACAGGAAAGCTCCTGAAGTTACACAGGTCTCACGACTCACAATAAAATGCTTTCAGTGTATGGGGGCTGTCATGCTCCAGCAATCACAGGTGATGTCTCTCACCTTCTCTAGGTGTCCTGACAGTCTTCTCAAGCTCAGTCTCTGCGTCATCTCGATGTGATGTGCATCAGCTCTTTCATGCCCTCGTCTGGGTGTGGGGGTGGCTGAGAGCTCTGTGCTGGGAGCAGGAGGGGCAGTGGGATATGGAGTCTCTCCCAAGCCCTCTGTGAGGCAGAACCGTGCAGGATTGAGAGCTCAGGGCACAGGAGGGGGCCTTCATCTGCCTGAGGAGACTGGATTAGCTCCTGGAGATGCCTAGGGGGACATTGCTCTCCTGCTGCTGCTTCATAAACATGTTCCTGGTGCTAAATCCAGGGAAGTGTCATGATTGCAGGAGTGGAGCTCAGCTTGATCAGTTCCCAGGCCTGGTTGCCAAATTCATGTGTATTCCTAAACCTGTAAGGGCTGGAATTGCTCGTGACACTCCTGGGTTTAAGATCTGCCCAACATCTGGGCAGCTGTGCATTAAAATCAGCTTCTGTCCCTGGAAGAAAGGAATACCAGGGTTATCTTTGGCACCTAATCCTCAGGATCATCTCCCTGTAATGTTGGCACCAGGGGAAGAGGCTGAGTCAGTTGCTGGGCACAGATCCTGCAGCTCTGGATGGGACCAACAGGCACAGACCCACAGAGATTGGAAACCCTCTCTGAGATCACTGAGTTCAACCATGGGCTCTGGGAAAGAAAACCGGGCTTGATTGAGGTTCCAGCATGCCTCAGTCCAGAGTCTTGTCAAAATACTCTAGGAATCAGCCTCCAAAGCCCAGGAATTTGGGTGCTGAAGGGTAGAAATGGGTGCTGAAATACAGCGCCTGGATTTGGGAGAAAAGGAGATGTTTTCCTCATGAAGAAGGGTGGTATTTGGAGGGAGAGGAACACCTTGAAAAGTAAATCTACAGGGCAAGTGGGAGAACAGCTGATAAGGATTTGCAGGGTCCGAGCTCTTGACACACAGGAATGGCTGCACATTCCCTCTCCAGTTCCTCAACTTGTAAGGTCTCATGTGATGAGCAGAGATCTCCAAGGTCATTGATTCCAGTTCCTCCTGCTCAACTGCAGGTGGATCCCAGAGGCCACCGTGGTCTCTCTCATGTCTTCAGACTTGTTTCCAATACCTGTAGCAAACCTGTGATGCCCTGAGGTCTCTGTGCACTGATGGTGACTGCCTGAGATTCTGGTTTTGCTCCCAGAGCTTGGTATCCCCTCTTGGAGGTGACCAGGCAGGGATTTTATGAGTAAAAATAAAATAAGCTGGTGCAATCAGTTCTGAGAAAGACTAATTGTGACCCAGAGGTAGTGGAGGCTCATGTGGCAACTCTACCAAGGTCATGAGACTCACTCCATTCCCTGCCAATAACACCATAACAGAACCACTCCCTGTAAGAAAAACACGGCATTTGAGGCAGCTTCTTTTTCTGGCAGAGCAGAGGGGTTTTTTATTCCACAGGGGGAGAAATTTATATGCAAAATGATGGATACAATTGACTCCCTGCCTGTAGGCATGTAGGGGAAGAGCTAAAAGAGGTTCAGAATGCAGAGGGAGGAAGGTGTGGAGAGCTGTGGCCAAAGTCAGACAGCACTGCAGGAGCAGGTTTACAACACCTTCGTATCCCAAAGGTGGGGGAATTTGGGATCACTGCCGATGCAAGGAGACTCTAAAAAGGGAGAAGACTGATGATGGAGAGCAGGACCTGCTCCTTTGTGTGTATTTGAGCTGCTGGCTCTAATGGCCCTGGATGGTCATCCCAGGTCTGTGCTGGGTCTTCTGGATCAATTCCTGGGCTACCTTTTTGAGCTACAGTTCTGCTAAGCCAGGCATGAGGGAATGGCCTCTACTAGATCCCTACAGTATTTCTGAGTGTCCCTAAATCCCTTTTGTCGTGGACTGTAAAGGGGAAAATGCAATGCATTTCCTGGAAAAGCCTTGCTCTGCCAGCCCTGTCCCTGACCCCACTCTTTGAATGCAGAACTTGCTGCTGGGAGCCCTTAATGTTTGTGCTGCTTCATCTTCCCTGGGTTTGGAGCTGGCACGAGGGGCGTGAGCCATTGCCTGAGAGCCTCAAGCGTTTGGGCAGCATTTCCATCCTCTGGCTGCCAAGGTTTTCCTCCTGCCTGGGGCAGCAGCACTAGCACTCTAGAAATGATGGAGATGGGAACGCTGCAGTTTGGAAGCAGCAGCACTGAGGGAAGAAACCATCCTTCCCTTCATCCACAGAGTCAATCCTCGATCACCTCCTGTTTTTCATACGCTGGCGAAGGCAGGGAGCAGGGAGGGAAATCTCATTAAAGACCTTGCTGTTGGGAATGGCTGGATAGCTCATTAGAGTGGGCAAAATGACTCGTTTCCTCTCTTTTCTTCCCCAGGAACTCCGTGGAGGGAAGGAGTTCATTTAAAAACAAATATTCACAGCAGCGTGCCTGCAGGACACACTGCTCCAGCACGGGATTCAATCCCAGCACCCAGGGAAGAGCTCAGCGCTCGTTTCCGAGAGGAAAACCTCATTTAGGCGCGTTTGGCTTTTTTTGGGCGCTGCTCAATTTGCCGTGTCCCGGATTGTGGGGATGGATCCTTGGGAGTAGACTCCAAAATACTGGAAAATGGTGGAAAACAAGAGGAGGGAGAGGTGGAGTGGGGGGTGACGGTCCTTTCCCAGCACCCCACCCCGCGCCTGGCGCACGCTCGCACACGCGGCCGCTGCCGTAGCGCTGTGCTCCTGCCAAGAGAAACTTGGGAATGGGGGGAGAGCCAGGCAGAGACAGCAAGCACACTTATCAAGTGGCTTGGACCGTAGCCGATTTGAAATATTACTAACCTTGCATTTTCAAATTTGATGCACAACAACCAAGATGCTAATACTTTCCTTAGTTTAGAAAAAAAAATCCTTTCACCCATCTCTTCTAGCCGAAGATTAGGAGAGAAGCTTTAAGAAGATTTAAAAAAAAAAAAAAATCAACTTCTGAGCAGCGGAAAAAATGGTTTGTGATTCAGGGGCTCCGGGCAATTCATCATGGAAATTGGGTTTCTTAGCCGACATCATGTGAATCCTTTCGGCCCTGTCAACTTTTTAATACATTACATTGAGAATGTAAATCGTGTTGGTGAGGGGGAAAGAAGAGGGGGAAAAAAAAAAAAAGGGAGGAAAAAAGAGAGCTGCTTCATTTTGGGTTTAGAGGGGAGGCAGCTTGAGGCCTGTAATTCATATTAACTAAATAATAATACTGAAAAAAACCCACCCTCTCTAAATCTACAGATATGGATGTACACCTAGGGAGAGAGGGGGGAGGGAAGCGAACGAGACAGCCCCAAATTGAAACCATTTTATCCTTTTGAAGGGTGAGTATTTGAGAGGGGTTTGTTACGGATTTATTTTTATTTTCTTTATTTTTTTTTTATTTGGGTTTATTTTATCCCTTTCTCAGCTTGAACTCGTTCTTCCATCAAAGAGAAGAGCAAAATGAATGTTTTGGAGGTGGAGGAAGATGGAGGAAACAGAAAAAGCGAAAGCTGCTGTAATATCTGGGATCTTTTGGGAGTTTGGTGGATTTTTTTTGCTCACATCCAGGTGATTTGGATTAACTCTTTCATGGGCAGTGGAAGCTCATGCTAATTTTTTTGAGATTTTAGAGGGCGTGAAAATAAAGCTCTGGATGGGGAGGAGCAGGTAGTGCTGTGAGATCCCTGAGACTGGGCTTCATGGAATTGCAAACACGGACCTCTCAGTGCATTTATTCCCTGAAAACGTCCTTTGGGTGGTTCACTGTGAGCTAAATGGAGCACAAAGGCTCCACATAAACCCCTGGATAGGGCTTAGCTGCTGCATGGGCTCCCAGCTGGCTGGGAGGTGGGGAAGCTTCACCAGGCATGTCCTTGTTATAGCTGGTGGCTTCTCCTGTTCCTTAAAATGCTCCTGGCATTAGAAAAGGGGGATTGATCACCGAGGAGAGGCAGGGAAAACCCAGAGTCTCTGGCCTCGCAGGGAAAATACCTTTATTTTTTTTCTGATTGGATGGTGCTACATGGAGATTGACAGTTATTTAATACCAGTCATAAAATAATTCAGGGTACAAGCGACTTCTGTGGGGCTGTACATGGGTGTCCTGCCCAGAGCTGGGCTGGCTTCTGCATCCCAAACCTCCCTGCTCAAGGGCAACTCGGGAAAAAGACAGAAAAATAGGTGGAAGGATGTGTCAGGAGAGATTATAACAAATAAGGGCTGATTGGTTTCCACACAAGTTATGAGCATCAACATAATTGTATGAGAATTGAGAGGGCTCCTTCAGCATCCTCAGAGAGGGGAAAATGTCTGGAAGTGGGAACTGTAGATGGGGCACATCTAGAAAAATCAGAGAGTCAGGCTTGTTTGGGCTGCAAAAAGAATTCTTGGAAAGCATCTGGACAGTTTAAACCTGTCTCAGAAAAGCCAGATGGATGCTCTCCCTCTGGAATGCTGCTGCCAGTTTTGGATGCCACAGGCAGAGGGTGGTGGGGAATGGAAAGGGCTGGAGCACAAGGGCCAAACCCCTGGCTGGGGCATCTGAGAGTGGCTTTGAGCTGGTAACACGATGTGCTTCTGCCAGCAGTGTCTGCTCTGCAAAGTGACACCCAAATGGAATGTTGGAGGAGTCACCAGCGCGGCACACGTGGCACTGGGCTGGGCATGTTGGGGTTGGGTAGATCCAGCACACAAAAAATCTGTCACCCAGCTGCAGTGTGGGGAGGCAGCTCCTTTAAAAGGGTCCTTAGTGGCTATTTGGGGGAGTTAATCAGGTGAGTCCAACTCTTCCCAGCTGCCCACACCCCACATTTCATCCCTCTCCCTTTTTCCCCCAGCCATAACACCAAGGACTGAGGACTTCACCTCTCCTATGGGACAACTGGTTTGTCACTGGTGCCTTCCTTGCTTGGCATCTGTGAAAGTCCTGAAAGAAAGATGTAAAGCAGGAGGTGCTTTACTTGTGACTTATTAACTGCAGTTTAACTATTAAAATAGCGTTGTAAAAGCAAAAAAAAACCCCAAACCCCTGAATGCTTCTGTTAGGGTTAATAATCCCCAGTTTTATTCCTCTTTTGACTGCTGGATTTGGGTGCTGCTCCTCACTGCAGCCTGACAGCAGACACTGATCCTGCCACTTTCCTGGAGACATTTGCAGGTGAATTGGTGGACACAGACACACACGTGGACTATGCAGTTATGCAAATCAAGGGGGTTGATATTAATAATGCCCAAGGAAGAGGTTGGGTGTTATTTTTATGCATAGAAATATTCCTGTGTGTGACTTTGAATTCCACAGTCAAGCAGTTGATGTCATCGATGTATTATTTAGTCCGAGGCTGGGTACAGGATTTCCAGAGGGGTTTTTGGGCCTGGTGTCCTTCAGAAATAATTAATTTCCCTTTTTTTCTACTTCCAGGTCTGCACAGCTGCTGTTGGAAAACAGCCCTTCTCCTATCTTGTTTCCATTTAGGCATTGCACCCATGGCCAGAACCTAATCCTGGATGTCTCCAACTCCTGCCAAGAGCCTGGTCTGCTCCAGCTTTAAAAGGTTCTGGAAGAGTGAAACCAGCAGTCTTTGGGAGTAGACTCCAAAATACCGGAGTTCATTCATATGATGATGTCCAAAGACTTTTGAACCCGCTTCCCTGTGAGGGTGGTGAGGCCCTGGCACAGGGTGCCCAGAGCAGCTGTGGCTGCTCCTGGATCCCTGGAAGCGTCCAAGGCCAGACTGGACAGGGCTTGGAGCAACCTGGGATAGTGGGAGCTGTCCCTGCCCATGGCAGGGGGTGGAATGGGATGAGCTGTAAGGTCCCTTCCAATCCAGGCCACACTAGGATGAAAATTCCATTGGTGGCGTCTCCTCTGAGGATGAAGAAAGGATTTTTCACCTTCCTTTGTGGGTCAGGAGGGACAAATCTCAGTCAATGAGTGACCCTTATCAATTGATGAAGGTTGTGTGGGCAATTCCCTGCTCAAGCTGGGACACACCATCCCCTCATTCTCCACAACCTGGGTGCCTCTAACCTCAACACCTGCAATCCTACAGGAATCTCCCTCGAGAGGAGCCTCCAGAGCCTTTGCACTCTCACAGATGGAATCTGCACATTCCCAAGTCCTTCTAGGAAAGCCTTAGTCAGGTTACTTCGTTGGGTTGGTTTTTTTTTTCCCTCTGGTGCTTCAATCCTCAATTGCCACTTGCTGGGATGGTGGAATGAGTTGTTGAGGCTGTCAGGGCTGTGCAGCACATAATGAAGTGCACACACGTACATCTATACATTCATAGGTGGGCAGGCTTATGTTGTGATGCTGTAATACAGCTTAATTAGGACATCACTCAGGCATCTGGGACTATGCCTAAGCTGGAGATTTCTTTTTTTTTTTTTTTTTTAATTTTGGTTTTCTCATTTAGGTTCTAGTCAGATTCCCAAGTGAAATAAACAAAAGGCTAATTGCTTTTGGATTTTAATTACCGCTGCAATACCTGGGTTTATTGTATGAATTGTGTTTTATAGGTGGTGAAAGGACACCGCCAGCGAGTGACAGATTCTCAGCTGACAACAGCTCTGTTCAAACCAAAGGAATTCTTTGCAGTGGGATCCAAAGGACAGCACATTCATTTGCTAAACTCCTAAGTTTTTTTTTTTGTTGTGGAATGTAACTTCAAGACTTGGCTGACTTTTAAACATGATATAATTAAGCACGCCTGAAAATGCATTTATGAAAAAACACAGAGACACAAAAGTAGAAGTACTTTATAATCCACAGTGTTAAGTCTCTTCAAAATTCCTTGGATAGTTACACTGCTGCTTTAGTTGGGGTGAGACAGCACAGTCCTAATGCTTAATCCCAAGTGACTTTTCACACAGTGACTCAGTTACCAGAGCTCTTTGGTTCCTATCTGGTTATCTTTAATACCTTCATCCATACATCTCCTGTCTGCTTTGCCAGGGGGGTTATTCCACTGATTTTGAAGACTGCAAAATAGGCACATCCTCATTCTACATCTATTTATTAATCCTAAAAATGTTTGACATCTTTTTTCTACCCAGCTGTATGTCCTTATCCATGATGTCCTGATTGAAGAATTGCAGAAGAAAAAAAAATCCTTCCTTGAACTGCTTCTAATTTTTTTTTTTGACATGTTGGATCTCCAGATTTCCACTTTCATTGGCGGTCAAAGGAAACAGCAGCAGTCGGATAATGTATTTCAAGTGTATTTATTCCAAATATGTCTATTTGGGACTAATGTTGAGTCCTACATAAACTTTTGTATAACAAGCCTTACACATCTGTAAAAACAAGGAAAGTCACTTGAACAACTTTGAGATTTGTCCTTCAGAGTGAGAAGAAACAAAGAGGTGAAGAGTAAATTTATAATTGAATGAACCATCAGATCCTGAGAGCTTTTGGACAGAAGCAGAGTGTGGATTTGATAGGAATCCTGATTTTTTGAACCTATGGGCGGGAGGTTTGTGGAAGGACAAAGCATCTTCTGTGTTGAGACCTCTTTGGAGGTGTCCCCACAGGTAAGTTAATTATAATTTTGGAAGGATTTAAGGTTCATCTAGAGGGAATTCAGTAAAAGGGCCATACAGGTTTGAAGCACGGTGGTTGCTTTCAGCAGAAGTCTAAAAGAAATTCTTGCCAACCAAATTTTCTTTGAAATCATGGGATGTAACAATCAAAATTAAACTGTGTTTCTTTGGAAGTCCTGTGCTGAAAGTATAATGAGTCACAGAATTACTGGTTTGGTTTGGAAGGGCTCTTGAGACCATCCCATTCCACCCCCTGTCATGGGCATGGACATCTTCCACTATCCCAGGTTGCTCCAAGCCATGTCCAACCTGGACACTTCCAGGGATCCAGGGGCAGCCACAGCTTCTCTGGGACCTGTTCCAGGGCCTCATCACCCTCAGAAGGAAGAATTTCTTCTCGATATCCCATCTGACCCTGCCCTCTGGCAGTGGGAAGCCATTCCTCCTTGTCCTGGCATTCCACCTCTTGGAAAGAGTTTCTCTCCATGTTTCTTGTCGGCTCCTTCAGGTTCTGGAAGGCCACAATTGGGTCATCCTGAAGCTTCTGTTCTCCAGGCTGAACAATCCCAACTCTCCCAGCCTTTCACCTGGTTTTATTTCAAGACTGGAGATGAGAGCACACTCAGGCCTGTTCAGAGAAGGGTTTGCTCACACCATTGTGCAGCTCCAGCTGGTTCCCTCCTCTTTCAGCTCAGGGTTTTAACTCTTTGAGAGAGGCTGTAGAAATCTTCTTCATCTTTGTTGCCTCAACTGTTTGTCCCAGAAAAGGGGACGAACCTTGGTTGTCCCAGTGTCCTGGGTTAGGGCCCCACATCAGAAGGAATTTCTGCATGGAAAAGCTTGTTGGACACTGGAAGAGGCTGCCCAGGGAGGTGGTGGAGCCTCCAGTCCTGGAGGTGTCCAAGGAATGCCTGGATGTGGCACTCAGTGCTCTGGGCTGCTGACAAGATAGGGATCGGTCACAGGTTGGACTCGGTCTTGGAATTCTTTTCCAGCCTCAGTGATTTTGTGCTGGGAAAGAAAGGATTTTTATTTTGCTGTGATTATTAAAAATGACTGGGATTCATAACTATTGCTCAATTTTTATGCTAGAGACATGATCCAAAGCCTTGGTTGATCTTGGCTCTGCTATCAGGAGTGGGATGTTTCTCTCCATCTCATCTCCCTCATCTCTCCCAGTGCTCCCAGCAATGGTGTTGTGCTCCATCAGGAACCTTGGTGGAAGTCACTAATCCCTAAATGATGCCATAATTACCACATGGTGAGGTTTATTCCTTTGGGGAAATGGCTCTTTTATGACATCAGATTCTGGATTCTCTCAGACCAAGGGAAATGTGAGAGCTGGCACAGTTTGTGTCAAGTGGATGAACTCTGAGGCTAAAACACCCTTGAGATGAAGAGTCTTGGATAAGTGGGAATGATGGAGTGGGGTGTTCTAAGCAGGAATGATGGAGTGGGATGTTCTGGAGCTATTGGTGAATCAAGAAGGAAAACCAGTGATTGTGCTAGTGCTGTTCGATTAAATCACAGGGAAACAGAGAGTGGAATTTCAGGGGTTAAGGACAAAACGAAACACCTGTTATTTTTAATACATTAGGGAAAATGTTGAGAAGTTGTTTTTTTGTTGAGGATTTACCTCAACAGGGATAGAGCTTGTTCTGAGGCAGAATTAGAAGAAATATTGAACTATTGAAAAGTTCACTAAGCCAAATGTACCAGCTTTCAGCAGAGCTTAAGTGAAGGCTAAAAGGATCTAAGTTTTACTTGACAAGACAAAGATTGTTGCTATCAATAAATGCAATGCATTTACAGTTTTCTTATACTGACAATGTATGGGCTGGTAGAGGCCAGTGAGACTAATCCAAATCATATCTGAAAGACATTTCAGATATTCCTGCATGGAATTTTTAACAAGAAGGAAACATTTCTATGGGGAAAAATGATCTCCCCTAAAAAATGTTTGGTGAAATCATCTTGTAGTTTAGAGAAAGAGAAAATATTTGAATGGGGATGCTGGGACCTGCTGGGTTCCTGCTGTGGACCTTTCTGGCTGGAGAATAAATAATGGGTTAATAGAATTCGTCTAGGCTGTATAAATTGGTAAAATGTATTGATGGATCCAAAATGACCCAAATCAAACAACGTACTTTTCAATGCCATCAAACACAAGAGCAAATAACAAGAAAGATTAGGAATCACTGATGGGCTCCAGGAGGTTATAGTTTAGATAGATCTTTCTAGAAGGAGGAATCTGAAGGGATTTTTGAATTTGAAGAGATTTTTTGTGTCCTTCCTTTTGCTGTCCCCAGACACAGAGGGTTTTGTGACACCTGGCAGAGTGATTTGGAGCAAATAAGGGATATTATCTCCACTAATGGAGCTGGGATGATCCTTGTTGGGAGGCAGAACTCAGATGTGGTCTGCACACATTATGAGGGGACATAAGTGCATCAAAAGCTGTGGGTTCAGCAAACACCTGCAAATTAGATGGAGCCAGGAGACCAAAAAGAAGCTCTGAAGGGCTATTTGACTGTGTTTTCTCAATATCAACACCCTCACCAGGTACTAGAGGTGTCATTGCTCTAATAGAGCCAGCACTTCCCGCTGAGCTCCTAGAACAGAGAGCTCCTAACGGGAGCACTTGGTTGGGCTGAAGTACGATAAATTCCCAAGGGAAATAAGATGCTGACAGTGAGAGCAATTAACTGGTGGAGCAGCCTCTCCTGAATCCCTCAGGACTGTTTGCCTCTTAATTCACAACGAAAGGGCTCTCTGAAAGGTTCCCTCCCATTCGGCCACTGCCATGGAACAGGCTCCAAGCCTCTGAAGGAAGTGGAAATCCTTCTCCTGCTACACTTGGGAGTTGAAACTCTGTGATCCTCATGGCCAGCACAGCCTTCTCCAGGCTTGGCTCCCACTCACTCTGGGTAATGCATTCAGGCACAAACCCACGCTCCTCTTCACAAATGCCTTTGGCACAGCTGCTTCCCTGGAACCAGGAAGGAAAAGATGATGAAGCCACTGTGGTTTAATGTGAGAGGATTTCCCAGATCCAGCAGAATTCCTGGGTACAGGGTGCTTTCTGCATTTTAAAATAGGTATGACACAGGGGGACTGTGATGCCTGACAGGCTCTGGGAGTGTGAACGTCCTGGGTTGCTCGTTGGGATTGGGAACTTGTCTTCAGCCAGGAGAAGATACATCCAGCCATGGGAAGCCATACTCTTCCAACATCACTTTTACACTCATTGTGCCTCAGCCTGGCTCTGAGACAAGAGTTTTAAGTTCCTTTTCTAAAATTGGAGGGGTTTTCCTGCCTTTGGGATGAATTCTACTGAAGATAATGAAGGCAGATTTCGCTTTCTGACCTAAATCCATCAGTCTCTTCCTGGCAGCTGGAGCAGGTTGTGCCCAGGAGCTGGCAGAAGGAACCCTTGGCTGTGACAAAAGAGGCACAAGGTGTGAAAGGTGCTAAGAATGAGCCTTCTATATATGATAACAACTTGTTAGTACTTTCTTTACAATTATTCCATTCCCATTTTCCCCTCACTCATCTCCTCTTTTGCATTTATTTTGCTTTTTCTCTTTCTGCTTCTCTCTCCCAGTCTTGTTTTCCCTTCTCTCTATTCTGCCTTGCATGTATCAGCTTTTCCTGCCACAAATCAACCCTATTAGAAGCTCCAAAGGGATCCTTTCCAATGGCCTCCCTTTGTGAACTCTGCCTTTTTTTTTTTCTTTTTAATCTGCAGTGTTCCACATTACATTGCCATTGATTTAATAGACCACCATGAATTTTACTGCCTGTCAAACAACAGCACAATTATTTTGAATTCTATTGTGGCAGAGCTTGACACCCAGCTCTGGATCACCTTACACTTTTCACCCTTGCTGGAGCGCACTTGAAAATCCAGGATGATGTTATGTGTGATTCCAGGATGGCATTTTGCAGCATTGTTTTAATTCAGCATTTTAGGGATTGAATGATTCGGCGGTCGATGGATAAAACTCCCACTTACCTGAATCTGGAAATGACACGTGGAAGATATTACAGGGTGTTAAAAACCCCAACCAATCCTGTTTTTCCCTCTCACTGCTCCCAGCCCTAAATAAACCAGATGGGAAGAGGAGCCATGGTAACTCTTGGTTCATTGGGCATGGGCTGATCCCAAAAGCCTCCCAAGCAGGATGCTGAGTCCTCTGTTGCTGGGCATTAATGGGTTGCTCTGTGTGGGAAAGAGGTTGGATCCATGTGCCTGGAGGCACATTCCCCACGGAGAGGCAAAAACTGTCGAGTACTTTGAGAGCCGATGTTGGCACTCACCAATGTACAGCAGATTTCTTACATGGAACGAGTGGATTACAGCTGTATCCAAATAAAGAAAGGATTGGTTCATTCAGGATGAATCAACGCTCTGTATCCCTGTTTAAAGAGCTCTTTCTATCACCTTGCATGCCCAGGATAAATTGTTTTTCTGATGACAGGGATAAAAGGTTGGGTCTGTGTTGTCCCAGGGGCTGCACATGCAGAAAAGCTCCAACTCTGACACTGAATATACTAAGGAATGATATCCTGTGAATATTTTAAGGAATAGAAATAGGTTTATGGGTGAAAGTTTGGACTCAGAAGAATAAATTACTTACCAAGGGCAAGAGTGAGTCTGAGTTGCACCTGGGACCTGTTTCCAGTTTCCTAAGGTTTTATTCCAAGATGTTTTCCTATCCCTGCTGAACATGGTCCTTCCCACAAAGAAGTGTTCTCCTCAGGGTCTGAGGCAGACGGATTTGGTCTGTGAGTGATCACAGAAAGCTGTTCTGATAATCCAGATTGATTGTGGGCTTTTCCTTTTACAGAACTTCCCTGTTCCCAGGAGAGCTCCTGGTTGTGTTAAGGGTGTAATGTCAGTAATGTCCACTTGTTCTTTGCAGGGGAGAAGGTTTATTGTCTCCTCTCAGGAAGCTGGTGGATGATACACACATCTTGCTGGTCTCCATCATGCACAGGGCTCGAATTTGTCCTGTTACAGACAGAATTTGTCCTGTTTTCGGTTCAGGGTGGGAAATTCATGGGCTGAATAAATCTCCCAGGGAACTCGTGCAAGATGTGGTGGCTCTGCAGTGCATATGCTGGGAACCTGGCAGAGCAGGCAGGTCTCTGTGCTTTATGGCCTGGGCAGAAGTAGGATTGAGCCCAGGTCCCAAAAATTTAAAGTTTAAAAGGGCCGGTGCCCTCCTTCCCCAGCGGTGTGACAAATATGCCTTGTGATCCATTGTGGGGATCCCAGTCAGCCAGAATAATTAGGTGGCAACTCAATTTATTGCCTGCAGCCCTCTAAAGCTCAGGAAGTGCTCTTTCAGCACTCAGCTGGTATTTAATCAACATATCATAAGTTTTATTAAGCCTAAATGCAATGCTCCTGAGACACTGAATTTAAAGTGCTCCTGAAAACCAGGGCTGCTTTTATTTGATTTACATATCACAGCATCATGCAGAATGGGACCAGGGTGACAAGGAGCCTGCATTACAGGCTCAGGAGGCTCCAGAGAGTCTTCTCCTGCTCTGGCACCTCTGATACATCACCGGGTACCAAGAAGGTGGGAGAGGGGTTGGAAACTTTTTGAGGCCATTAATTACAGATGAAGAAATTGAGTTGCAGTGACAGCGGCTTCACCTGAGCATCAAAGGGCACCCCTGGGTCCTTGCAGAGGTGTCCTTGCAGGTCCACAGGCAGGGAGAAATGCTCACACCCTTCCCAGGAAGAAGAAAAGAAATGCTGTGTCTATACTCTGAGCTCTCCTGGGCATCCCAAAACTGTCCAGGGCCATGGTGGAGTCCCCATCCCTGGAGAGGCTGGAAAGCCACGTGGGTGTGGCACTTGGGGACAATGGGTCAGTGGGGCCTTGGCAGTGCTGGGGGAATGGTTGGACTGTGATCCTGGAGGTCTTTTCCAGCCCAAAGTATTCTATGGTTTGGCCATCTCCTTTGGCCTCCCACATCCTGGTCCAGTCTCCCCAGCGCTCCTCAAAGAGGATTCCAGCCCTCAGTCCCCTGCACCTGCACAAGGGCAGAGAAGCTCTGAGCTGCTTTTGCCAACTCCTGAGCTTGGCAATTCCAGGGCCATCCAGGTCCAAATGCCCAGGACAGATGGTTGCAGTTTGGTTTGGCCGGTTTGTGCCCAAATCACACAGGTTTTTTGGCATTGTCCAAAAATCCCTCTGTAACTGGTGCCACAAACTTCCCTGGGCTGAACAATGGGACACCCCTGTCCAGCTGGGATGGACGGGGAGGGTGAGGGAGAGAGAATCACACCCTGGTTTCTGACTTTACAAGATTCCCAGGAGGTTTGCCAGGAACTGTAAAACTTTGGCAAGTGTTGGAGATTGGCTTAGAGCGTCAAAGACAATATTTAAACCCCATGGAAATTCTAAAACAAGGGTTTTATTAAAGTGGAATTAAGGACAAAGGAGTTGTTAATATCTACAAGAAAAGGGAGAATTAAGAATGTTTGGGTTTAAAATAGTATTAGAACATTAGCTGAAACCTAGAAATAAGGTTTATCTGTAAAACATTGTCTCTGAGAAGGTTTCAATTCATGGAAGAGATAATAATTTGATTTTAGATGTCTCATAACACATTCCCTTGTTCCAGGGCCATCCTGGAGCTGGGAGGGCAGGGTGCTGTGTGTTAGTCTAAATTATAAGAGCCACTCAAATGGCAAGGGACAGGATTGAATCCCAGCATAAATACCCTTTGGAAAGAATATGAATCCATGTGCCTCAAGGGAAAAGCAAAATTCAAGTGAGAATAGGAAACTTTTGAAAGGAAAAGCTCCATTTTGAATAGGGAATTTTTAACCATGGCAAAACTTTGTTATTGCCTGGCTGGTTTCTAACCAGGGAAGGCATAGAGGAGCTATTTTTTAATCTCAAAAAATAAAGATTTTCAAAGCACAGTATTCCCTACTCACTATGTTCTGAATGTGAGTTAGTTATGAATGTTTTTACAGTTATCAAAGACTTTCCATTTGTTTGCGCTTTTTCGTTTTTTTTTTTTTTTCTTTTAACACTGATGTAGTGACAAAATTAGGAACTTTGAGCAGGATAGAGTTGTATTCTAGGCTTGCCTGGAGGCTGATGGCCTCACATACAGGTCTGGCCCTTGCCCATAATTTAGTTTTTAAGGCACAAAAGCTGTGGGTCCCAGAATGTTGCCATGGCCAGCAGGTCAAGAGAAGGGATATGTCTTCAGCTGTGTGAGGACACATCTGGAATATTGTGGACAGTTTGGGGACCCCAGTACAAAAGATGCTGCCAAACTGGAGCAAGACCAGTGGAGACCAATAAAATGGTTGTGGGGTTGGAACCCGGAACAAATGGAAGCTGCTGGGACAGGGGCAGAGGTCTGGGAGGATTTCTTCATTCTTTGGAGATATTCACTATTTGGCATTTTCCTCTTTGAGCTTCACAGAATCCCAGAATGGATTGGAAGGCTTAAATCCCTAAAACTCATCCATTTCCAACCCCTGCCATGGGCATGGACACCTTCCATTATCCCAGGTTGCTCCAGGCCCCAGCCTGTCCTTGGACACTTCCAGGGATCCAGGGGCAGCCACAGTTTCTCTGAGCACCCTGTGCCGGGGTCTTCCCACCCTCACAGGGAAGAATTTCTCCCCAATATCTAATCTACAGCGGCCTCATTCAGCTTCCTCCAGATGGTGAGAACTCCAGCCTCCCTGCAGTGCCTCGCATGGCTCTGTGCACTGTGGTTTGCAGGCTGAGGTTGCTGAGGTTGCTGAGGTTGCTGGTGGAGACCCTCTTGGGCCAGGGCCATCAGAATGAGCAGAGTTGGCTTCCAGGGTCTGGTGCTCCACGAACCAGGAGACACCTGGCAGCTGGAAAAGAGGTGAGGAGCCACACAGGGACAGACAGGTTCAGCTCTCAGCCAGAGCCTTCCAGTGGGAGAATGGTTGTTGTGTGCAGAAAGCACCAAAGTTTGGACAGAGCTGCTGGAATTTGTGTATGCAGAGAAAACTTTTTTGGATCTGAAGCTGCCTGGCTCCACTGGAAAGCTGTGGAGCAGAGATTGTGTTGTTTACCTTCTCTGAATCCATTCCAGAAGATTCAAGAGATTTCTCAGAATCTTCTCAGATTCTTCTTTTGAATCTCTTGAAGAATCAAGAGTTTCTTGCTGGTTGTGCATGGAGAATACGAGCATCACCTTATACATAAAGATAAAATGTTCTCCCTCTGCCTGGAGCAGGTTAGAGACGGAAGGGAACCAAAGCATCCTTGAGGCTTGTCTAAAATACCCCATGGAACAGCTCCCTGTGGCTCAGGCAGAAGGTCTGGAGGCAAACAGGCAGTTCAAGGTCATTCCTGCATCCCATGGCTGTCTCCTGGTCAGCTGGAAGGTGAATATCACTGGCAAATGCTCTTGTCATTAAATATATTCTTTAGCACACAGATGATTGCTAAACTGAGCTATAATTATTGGTGGAGCTGGCAGTGGTGCCTGCAATTCGGGTTGCCAAACATTTCCCATTAAAAGATTCTCTTTTCCAATGCTAAATCCATGCCAACATGGAACAGTTCAGGCTGAAATTTTCAGTCTCAGGCCATTGGCTCGGGCTGGGCTTTGTGTATATGAATATGTGTGTGTGGGGGGAAGCAGGAGGGAAATAGAGTTTAACCAGATCCAAGAGTATGATATGGGTAAAAAGGCATTGTTTTACAGTTATTTAAGTGGGAAAAAAAAAAAAATCCAACACCCACATTGCTGAGAAATTCTGTCGCTTTCATGCTTTATTTTTGTTTTCACAGGGACTTGAAATTTGGCTTTGGGACTGATTTGGGACTTGTGACTCCTTCAAACTCCCTGGTTTTGTCCAAGTCATACACCTCTACAGATGTGCTGAGAAGAGAAGATTTGCTCTGAAATTTGTCTGGATTTTGTGCAGCCCAGGTCTTCAGGAAGAAAGGAGGATTCCTCCTTCCCAGGGCAGGTTGGCAGCCTGGTATGTGGTTTGGCCCTGGAATAACGAGAATGCAGCGTGGATTTCCCACACCCGAAGCATTTCTCACGTGATAGGGAGGCAAACACACTGATAGTGTGGGATAAGGGATTTCTGAGCAGAGATGGGAGGGGGATACAGAGTGGATCATCCAAGGAGATGAATGGGGAAAGGATGGCTGTCTATAGAGTGAGGTGTGTAAATCCTTGGAAGGTTTTACAGCTTGCAGTCTGCTCATCCCAGCTGGTTGCAGGACCAGCCCATAGCCCTTTGTGCTCACATCTCCTTCTCCGGGATCAGAGAGTCCTGAGAGTGGGAACTTTCAGGAACCATCATTACAAGCATCGTTTTCACCCTGTCTCCAAGGCTGGGGAGATCTTCCCTCTGAATCTTTTCTGTCCCAAAGCCCATCAAATCGTGTGAAATTTGCTGAGCTGTTTTGGCTGTACTGTCAAATACTGTTCCCAGCTAGAACACCTGGTTTAGGTGTTTTGGTTTGGTTCAGCTTGGCAAACAGAGGCACCTGTTTGAAGGTGCTCCAGGGGCTGGAGTAGCTCTGGAGCCAGGCTGGGAGACCTGGGGGTGTCCAGCCTAGAAAAGAGAGGGCTCTGGGAAAACCTTGGAGCCCCTTACAGTGCCTAAAGGAGCTTATAAAAAAGGAGTCTTTTTACATGAGCAGATTGCAGCAGGACAATGGGGAATGGTTTCAAGCTCAAAGAGAAGAAATTTAGATCAGATGTTAGGAAGGAATTCTTCCCTGTGAGAGTGGAGAGATCCTGGCACAGGTTGCCCAGAGAAGCTGTGGCTGCCTCATCTCTGGAAGTGTCCAAGTTATTTAAAGACAATGTTTTAAAATTTTTTTCCCATACTTTGTCCCTAGTTTTGACTGGACAAATTTAAGAATGTATGACCATCAAATTTAGGTAATTTCATAGAAGTTTCTGGATTGCAAATCTGATGAATTCCTTATTTTCCAGAAGTTAAGTTGGGTAAAAATATCAGAAACACAATATCAGGGTGGTAACAAATTCCATGAGGGCCTGATGCTCAGCTGGCATAAATTGTGTTGACTTCATGGGTATGATGACGATTTATATCACCCGAGGATTTGGACTTAATCCTTTTACAATAAGGTCCTGGGATCCAGAGTAGATAATTTCACCCTTCTGAGTGAGCAGCCTATCGGTTTCTGTGCCTCAGCTGCTCCCTCTGGGCCCCCTATTCATAGTCCATGGAGATGGAACCAAAATATTCAGTGGTGTTTGGGGAATGACCCATTTCACCAGGGGTTTGTTGGAGAAGGTCTCACGAGGTGTTTGTTGAAGCTCTCACCAGAT
>VZSR01001065.1:1340457-1355457 GCA_013398615.1 Brachypodius melanocephalos | reverse complement strand
ACGGGATCATCAGAACTCCGTTCTTTCTGTGGCATCCCATGGGTTTCTGTCCCTGAAACTGACTCAGTGTTTGTGCCCTTGTGCAGACATTGTTATGACAGGGTGTCCTTTGTGCACAACCCCATCAATGGCAGCAATTTCAGAGCTCTAATCCCAATAAGTTTTTATGCTCAGCACTGGCTTGATATTTCCTTTGGTCATCCTTGCAGAATTACTTTCCCAAAACTGTTGTCAACTTGGGTCATTTTGTGTTACTTGTTTGAACTTGTCAAATTTCATTTCAGACATGGGTAGTACTTGACTCATATTTACTTCAAACTCCTCTTCCTGCAGTTCATTGCTTTCATTATTTATAGGTGTTCTTGAAAGCATATCTGCTAAGCTCCTTACTGGGCCTGTATTTCACATTTAATGAGTACTTTTGCAATTTCATTACATTTTTTTTTCTCAAGTCCAGGTGGCTCATTGTACAATGGATTTTTCTCTATGGCTCCTGGTGCTTTATGGTCTCTTTCAACCTTGATTGAATTCTTCCCATAAACATATTCATGAAAATACTCGTGACCTAAAACAATTGCCAGGATTCCAAGTGCAAGCTGAGCTTTTGGCGGGTTTTAGCCCATGGCTCAGATTGTCATCTTGCCAGGGGGCCAGAGCCAAAGTGACCTTGCATCACTTACAGGTGTGACCTTGTTGCACTCCCAGGTAACCTCAGAACGTTCCAGCGTTGATGCTTTCATGACAGCTCTGCTTTACACCAAACCTTATTCTATTTGCAATTATCTTGGAGTTGTTCTGCACTGTCTGTGAGATCCAAGTGGCCCATCCAAGTGGGAAAGGCCCTGGGGAGGCTGGTGACAGCCCTGGACACGAGCCCAGGTGTGCCCAGGTGGGCAAGAGGCCAATGGTCCCTGGGCTGTCCCAGCCATGGTGTGTCCAGCAGGCCCAGGGCAGTGACTGTCCCTCTGTGCTGGACCTGAGAGGCACCTCCAGCCCTGGGGACAGCTCTGGGCCCTCACAGCAAGAGGGACATTGAGGGGCTGGAGTGTGTCCAGGGAAGGGAATGGAGCTGGGGAAGGGGCTGGAGCACCAGGAGCAGCTGAGGGAGCTGGGAAAGGGGCTCAGCCTGGAGAAAAGGAGGCTCAGGGGGAACCTTCTGGCTCTGCACAACTCCCTGACAGGAGGGGACAGCCGGGGCAGGGGGATCAGGCTCTGCTCCCAGGGAACAGGGACAAGATGAGAAGAAACAGCCTCAAGTTGTGCCAAGGGAGGTTCAGGTTGGACATCAGGAGGGATTTCTTCATGGAAAGGGTTGCAGCAGCTCTTCCACAAAGAGTCTTGGTCAGGGAGTATCCCTCTGTCATTGCAATATTATTAGCAGGAAAAACTGCTTGCGCTCTCATGCATTCCCAAAAAAGCTTCCTGGCCAGAGGTTACATAATCCCACCTGCCCTCACTTGGCTAACTGCAAAGCTCTGCTAAAGAACATAAACATTTCTGTGTTCTCAGTGCTCCTGGTTATCCTAAACATAAGATTTAGGATGTGCTGCTGCTTCAGTCTCAGTGGTAATCCTCTGAGATCTGGGCACGATATGTTAGTGCTGAGATTACCCTACAGAGATGTTTGCTTGCATCTCCTGAAAGAATTACTGAGCAGAAGTAGGAATCTTTTCCATCAGCCTTACCCTGCTACCTAATACAAAAATCCTCTGGAGTTTGGAAGTCTAGACTTGCACACATCAGACATGCCTGCAGGCCTCCTTCAGATGTTTTGCTGTGGTTTTTTAAAAAAATTTTTTCAAATCCTTATTTTGCTTGTTTTAATGAAAGTGACTATTTTCTGTCAGGTACGTTGGTTGGTTTCTGTATGCACTCGGTGTGTCCTGTTTTGTCACCCACTCAACTTCAGCTGTTTTGCCTTTTGGTGTCTGTGTGACTTTATGGGGTTGATTTGGAGAAAAGGAGGCTCAGGGGGAACCTTCTGGCTCTGCACAGCTCCCTGGCAGGAGGGGACAGCCGGGGGGGGTCAGGCTCTGCTCTCAGAGAACAGGGACAGGATGAGAGGAAATGGCCTCAGGCTGTGCCAGGGGAGGTTCAGACTGGACATCAGGGGGGATTTCTTCCTCAAAGGGGTGGTCAGGCATGGAGGGGGCTGCCCAGGGAGTCCCCATCCCTGGAGATATCCAAGGAATGCCTGGACATGGCACTCAGTGCTCTGGGCTGGGTGACAAGGTGGGGATCGGTAACAGGTTGGACTCGATGATCTTGGAGAGCTTTTACAGATTGTGATCCTGTGTTATGGTGCATAATTCTCATGGAACTACAGCTGTAGTTGTCAGTGTTCTGACTGATGGCATGACTTGGGTGCCCCTTTGTCACCAGAATCATGGAGACCCACTGCTACAGAACTGGATATGTGTCAGTCTTCCTCCACCATGCTGGTCTCCGTGTGTCCATCAATCCATTTCTGCTCAAATCAGTCCCAGTCTGTAGCATTTTTGTTGGCCTGTGCATGTGCTTCAGGCTCCCATCAAAATTCACAGGGGTTCAGAAAGACTGTTTTTGTATCTGGTTTAATTTTGAGGTGGGATTGCGTTCTGAAGGGAGGATCTCTGGGAAGTCATGCCCGCCAGAGCTGTAGAGGTGACACGGTGGCTCTTGTACAACCTCCACCTTGAATTTCCACGGAGAAGGGAAGGGCCTGCAGGGCTGGAGCAGCTGGATCTATGATTTGACCTTGGAGAGGGCAGGAGGAACTTGCCTGAAGGGCTGGGAATTCACCTGAGGTCTCAGAGTAATCTGGAGCCCGGGCTGACACCAGAACACACGTGGAGCCTCTGGAGCTGGATAAATCCTCCCACTTTTGGGCAGCTCTTCACACCACGTGGATTTGTTCCGTTCCTCCTCTTCCCTGTGACCACATATGTGAGAAAGACTTTTCCAGGTCTCCCTCCCTCAAAGTCTGTGTCACCTCCCCATGCCAAACTCTCCCAAGGAGAAAAGCAGAGCCACCAAAACAAAGGTGAACCAGTTTGATGAAGATTTCTCCAGCAGACAACCTCCTCCTCCAAAACTGGGATGCACCAAATAATAGAGAGAACAAATACATACAAAAAAAGTCTCCGTGTGTATCCTGAGCATTTAAAATGGCTGGGAAATTCTTGCTTTTTGGGAGTGACCAGTTCATTGCTTTGCTAAGTATCTTTCTAAGCCACCTCTTGTCAGAAGGAGAGAATAAATGAAAAGAGAGAAAGAGAGAGAGAGAGAAAAAGACCTTTGCATAGCTTGAGCCTTTGTGCCGTGCATTCAGACTGATTTGTACCCTTTGTAGTCTTAATTATTTGTGAGAGCAGGATAACAGGAGTACCAAGCTCACCCATTATTTCCTGCATAAAAAAAGGCACACAGAAGCCGCTGATCGGTTTTGAATTAGCAAACATGATACTAAAAAAAAAAAAAAAAATGCGGGGGGGGGAGAGAGGAGAGAGAGTGCATAAAAAAAATTCATTAATATCATCAGGGATTAGGAGGCTGATTAAAGTGTAGCTGTTAGCGTATGCAAATGAGCGATAGGCATTTATCAGAGCCTGTGCAAGCTGTCTCAGAGCTGTAAAGCCCACGTATGTTTTTCAGCTGATTAAAACAGTTTTAAGTTCTGGAGGATTTTTTTTTTTTTTTTTTTTTGGAGAGAATAAAAAAAAAAATTAAAAAAGCCACCATCATCTATCCTTTTCCTTTTGGCTAAATTCCGCTAAGTGCACTCCAACCATTTCCACTTGAATACACTCACTCTCTTTCTTTCTCTTTCGGGTAATGAGAGTTTGGGAAGGAAATGAATGCAAACGAAGCACGAGGCTTGCAACAGCCTCCTTGGCTTCCAAGGAGCTTCCAGAATGAGACCATTGGAGGCTGAGCCCCAGGAACATCTCTGGAACATGGACATGGTCCAGCCTGGCCATGCTCAGGCTCTGGGGGGAAGAAATGGACTGGTGGCTCTTCCTCCTTGGCTTCATCGTGCTTGGGGGTCACTTTTGGAGCCCTGCCTCGCTCTGGGATGGAACCAGGGTCTCCATCCAAGCCTCTCACAAGCCCTGCTCCCTGTTACAAAAGATTTGTTATTTCCACCCAGGCAGTATTTCCTCCTCGTTCTGGATGTGTTGGTAATGGACGGAACAGCAATGGATAACCGGGGGTCTGCAGGGGAATATGGGATGGGATGCAGCCCCCGACCTGCCAGAGCACAAATCCTGTAACAAACCCCATAACAAACCCCATTACAAAGCTTGGAAGAGGGACATGTAAAACACAGCAGAGGAGCAATGTCAGAGAGAGCTGCAGCTATTCCATGCTGACACCTCCAGATTTCTTTTTCTGCACCCCACACCCCATTGGATCTGCTTGGCCTGGCCAAGGTTTGTTGAAGATTCTGGGCTTGGTTTTATTCTGGAGTCCCCAGCTGAAATCCCCAGAGGGGAATTTTTCAGGAAACAGTGATGCTTTCTAGGATGGTTGTTTAACATAAACACCCAAATCCATGCTTTCCACTGGCTCAGCCCATCTGCATCTCCAGCCCTTCCAAGGTGAAGCCACAGTAAAATACATGGAAATGTCCCTCTGTTATCACTGATATTAGGGTTTTATGCACCCATTCATCAACACTACATTAAATTTCCCTTCCTTGGGGTATTGTCCATAATCAAAGCATTCTCTTTTTTTTTGGTTATTTATCAGAGATACTTTAAAGGGTCTGAGGTCTTGTTACACCTTTAAATGTGGCTCAATTGGGAAAGGAATTTCACAGCCTTGGGAATGAACAAAAGTGGTTTGACCAGACTGAAGCGAGGTGACTGGCTGAGGGGAGTGAACTCCTGGAGGAAATTCTGGAATTGTTCTAGATCTGGGAAAATCATGTGGCAAGTGGATAAGGGTGGCTTTGTGTGGTTTATCACGTGAACCCAAAATTTACCACGTGAACCCAAAATTTGTCACGTGAACCCAAAATTTATCATGTGGCTCTTGAGCTTATGCCATATATGGAGTAAGCATCATGGTAAGCATTCCTTGGAAGAGCACTCTCAGCTATGAGCCTGCCAGGTTTTCCATTATAAACCAACAATGGTATTTAAAGTGTTTATAACTTTGCTGTAAAATTTTGCTCTGTTGAAACTTGGCAAACGAGGGCCCTGCCCAACAGCAATTTCTTTTTTTTTTTTGTTGCTGTTACGTATTTGGAAGTAAATCAGCTTGGCCGTTTATGTTTTAAAAGATTATTTCTTTTGAGCCCCAGTCTCTCATTTCTGAGGCTGGCAAAGGCTCCCGGCGCTGCAGGGGAAATGCATCCAGCGTGGAGGACGGGCTTTGTGCCTGTCATTGAACAGCGACCCCTTCCAATAATTGGGGAAGCACTCTGGCAGCTCCTGGACTGCATCCCATCCCATTTCCCCCTGCAGAAGCGTGGATATTCACTGCTGCTTCATACCATTCATTACCAGCCCTTCCAAGGCCGGGGAGAACTGTCGTGTCTGGGTGGAAAATCGAAGAGCGGTGGAAAGGGGCCAGGTCTGGAAGCGGCCGTGAGTGACTCAGGAAAGCACAGAGCTGGGGACACAAACTGGTGGAGCATCAGCAGTGGTGGGTCCTTGTGGGAGCAGCTGGAGGGAACGTGGCAGAGCCCAGCAGCAGGGACACAGGGATGTCTGTATGGCAGGATGGGCACAGCTGCCTCCAGCCCTGGGATGCTCAGCGTGGGAAGGGCATCAACCTGCTGGGGTGAATCCAGAGCAGACCATGGAGGTGCTCCAAGGGCTGGAGCCCCTCTGCCCTGGAGCCAGGCTGGAAGAGCTGGGGGTGTTCAGCTGGAGAAGGCTCCAGGGAGAACTTAGAGCCCCTTCCAGTGCCTAAAGGGGCTCCAGGAGAGCTGGAGAGGAGCCCTTGGACAAGATATGGATTGAGAGAACAAGGGTGAATTGCTTTAACTTGAAAGAGAGTAGGTTTAAATGGGAAATTATGAAGAAATTTTTCCCTGTGAGAGTGGTGAGACTCTGTCACAGGTTGCCCAGACCAGCTGTGGCTGCCCCTGGGAGTGTCCAAGGCCAAGTTGGACAGGGCTTGGAGCAACCTGGGATAGTGGGAGCTGTCCCTGCCCGTGGCAGGGGGTGGAATATCGTTGGATTTTTACAGTCTCTTCAAATCCAGGCCATTCTATTAGCTCTTTCCTTTTCCAATGACAAAAAGAAGCAACAAACGATGACTTGTTTAAACAAATAATTGGTGCCCAGACTGACATTTCTATGGCCAAGTGTGGGCTTCCACCTTGAAGCCGATGAGAAGTTCTGGTTGTGCCACATCCAAAATTAAACAAAGAAACAACAAAGGCTTAGAGATGATACAAACACTTCCAAGTGTGGCTGGAGTGACAATATTGTCTGTTTTTTTTTCCCAGGAAAGAATGACTAGAAAATTAAATGACTGCAATAAACGGTATAAAGGAGGTCAAGCAGGCAGTCAAATTTATTTTTTAGACAATTACAACAGTGTCTCATTCAAAGGGACACTGAATAAACTTGAAAGGCAACAGAACTGAAAACTGATAAAAAGACACTTTTGTGAGCAATTCATCCATAGCCTCAGGCATTCATTGCCCCAAGATATTGCTGCAGCCAATTTCTCGTGGTATGCTACCCAGGAAAAAAGCTGATAAATACAGAAACCACCGTGTTCCAGGGCTTACAGGAGGTCGTTCCACAGCAGCCTGTCCTGGGATTTTCTGCATTGCCTCCTGGCATCGGTGGGGGTGCAGTGACACTGGGACACTGGTGCTGTTCTGAGCAGGTCCAGCTGTTTGTATCTCCCAACATCTGGAGATTTCCTTATTGCACCTGGCCCCCTGGGAGACGGCACCGTGCGCTGCTCTGGTGGGGCTGGCAGGAGAACAAGGTTTTGTATAAATGAGAAAATTGGGAATGTGGATTTCCCTTGAGGATGGAGGCACATTTCAGGACAGAGTGCTCCACGTGGCTGCTCCCACATGGGAAAGGAGGAGCACGGGGAGGTGACCTGTGAAGCACAGTTGAAGATGGGAAGATCCATGTCTCTTCCCTCCTGTGGGAAGCTGTGGATAGACAGAACACCCAAATGTGTGCCACAACCAGAGAGCTTGAGTTCTCTTAGCTTTTCTTTCAAATTAGTGCAGGTGAAGCCTTAGTTCAGTGACAAGGAGTGGAGAATCCCACAGAGGGGCTCATGGAGTGCTCCGCTCTGTGCAGCCAACTCAAATCCATGAGGAATGGTCTCCAGGCTGAAGAGGAGGAATTTCTGCATTGGGAATGAGCAGCAAAGAGGATGAACACACTATCTGATACCACTTTGCTGTTCCCAACCCAGGCATCCCAAGTGCTGAGTGAAGCAGGGAAAATACCACGGAAATAGGGTGTCACCAGGCTCGTGGGATCATTTAGGTTGGAAGCCCTCTAATGTCATTGAGTCCCTCCAGCTTTGCCAAAATCACTGCTAATCATGTCCCTAAATGCCACCGTCTGGGGGTTTTTGAATCCCGTTTCCTTTTCTCTAGGCTTGAGAAAACAAACACCCTGATTATGGCATTTAACAGCTCCTTGGTCTTTCACATCATGACATTTAATTTTTTTGGGGTGTCTACCTACATGGAGTCTTCAGGAGAGAAATCATCTGCAAATAGATTTATAATTCTCTGCAAAACGTTGCCTCCCCCAGGCTAGAGCTATGAAATTTTTGTGGTTTTACTTTAGACAAAAAGTTACAAAGCTGCTTTTTTTTCTTAAATAGCATAAATCAACCTATTCTGAAACGTGTCATTCCACGGAGCCTTTCAAGTGGGAAATCACGATCCAGCCAGGTAAAGATTTCATCGTCCATCTGCCGAGGACGATTCCTAAATTTCAGAGGAGATTTGGGGCAAATTTTCTCCTGCTGCTCTCCTTGACAAGGCAGTTTGGAGACATGAGCAGCTGCCGAGACAGGGGAGCTGTACGAGAAGAAATACAGCCCGACTCCTAAGCATTTTTGGACCTCTCCAAAGGCTGGCTGCAGTCTCGTGGAGCTGGCAGATGAAATTGGAGTCCAAGATGTATTGCAGTAATTCTGCCAAGGAAGTGCTAACAACAGGAAACACAATGCAAATATAATCGAGGTCATCAGCCCCTTTTCCTTGCATAAGTACTTAAATATGTGCTGGTATTGCAGTTACTTAACTGTAATTGCTCAGGGCTTCACGGTCGCTGAGCTTGTATTCTTCCCTCAGGTGATGTATTGGTTTCTGACCCTCCTCGGGCACGCCCTGTAAATATTTACACACCTCCAGCCCACGGCTTTGTGTGTTTATTCAAAGAGGGGACAATTAACACGCAGGGGAAGGAGTTTTCCAGGCTCCTTACAGACCTGGAGTAGAGGACAACGATGGATGTGAGAGGCACATCCGAAATGTCTCGCTTTTGGAAGGGTGCAGAGCGACTTTTTTCTCTTTGCTTCAGGTGGGGAAAACCTTTGAGCAACTGCTCGAAGTGATGCTTGAATTACCACCATTTAAAAGACACGGGCTGCTCAGAGATGCCACTAAACTTCCTCCCACACCACTGCCAGAGGGTGTCCTTGGTCTCTCCAACCCCCCCAAGCTCTTTCCAGCTGGTCCAGCCGGAAATATCCATGTGTGGCACAGACAGAGTTAACCAGGATGAGGAGATCTTCTTCACAGCTGACTGCTCTGCAACGGGACAACGGAGATGCTAAAGAATATTTGCTAAAAGGCAGAACATTTGTGGGGAAAAAAAATATATCCAAGCACACATAATTACCACAGCATATCATGCTTTCATTTTGCAGCTTTCTTGATAACTTCTGGCACAGCTCTCTGGCAGGGAGAGCGTGGGTTAGTGAACAAGCCTTTCCCATCCTTGATGTGCCAAGGAATTGGACACAGCCCCAGCTGAAGCTTTAGTCTTGGTTTAATGTGCACTTCCAACTGGCATATTCATGTTTTGCCATCCAGACCAGGATGGAGGGTCCTGGTGCCTGAGGACAAGGTGGAGGGGACCTCCTTGGAGTAGATTATACCACTGCAAACCATGTTGTGCACCTTCCACATCCCTCTCATGTGCTTTCTTGGACACATTTGCTCACCAGAGAAGAAAATGATGCCTGGGACAGGTAAGACACTCACTTTTCCAACTCAGAGTGATGCACCTCAGCCAAAATGTTCTGAATGCTGCTAAATCCTTGTATTTGCACCATTTCCTTTGTCTTTTTAAACAGGAAGTTTGTTGAGAGACATCCATGTCTCCTTCCCACAATTTCCTGAGTGGATTCTGCCTTATGTCCCCTGGTGCAGGTGAGGAAATCCCATGGCCTGGGTTAGGGCTGGACCACAGTGCACAAAGGGAACACCCAGGTCTGGAAGCTGCCTCCAGCACACCCATTCTTTGCCATTTCCACCTCTTTCTGGTCCTGTTTTGCTGTGCAGGGTGAGGTTGCAGGTGGCAGCTTGTCACTGTGGGAGATACCAGGGAGGGGACACTGGGTGCCTGCAAGATCTCCACAGTCCCAGAAACACTGCAGAAGGACATCCCCAGGCTCCATGGTGGTCTGGGAGCAGGTGGGGGTTGGATGGGATGTTCTCTGTGCCCAGTGTCCCAGAGAGATCGTCTGGGTTGTGGCTGCTGAGTCCCTGGTGTGAGAGATCCTGCTTCTCCAACCTGTTAGAGCTCAGTTTGCCATGCCTGGAGATGTGTGTTCTCTTTTCAAACTGCAAAAGTATAAAATGACCCTTCCATGAAGGATTTCTGATCCTGCTGAGGGCTGCCTTCAGCAGCCTCTCAGTGCTGTGGTTGCCTAAAGAGTTTCTTTCAGGGATGGGATCATGTTCAGGAGCATTTGCAGGATCTGCTCCGGTTGATGCCTTGGTGATAGGGCTGAGGGTTGCAGGGGCAGCTTAACAAAGGTTTTCTACATTTTTGTCTTACATTTTTGTAATATCCTATCCTATCCTATCCTATCTTATCTCATCCTATCCTAATCATGCCATGTCATGTCATATCATATAATTATTTGTGTTGGAAAGAATCTTAAGGCTCACCTCATTCCACCTCTGCCATGGGCAGGGACATTTTCCACTATCCCAGGGTGCTCCAAGCCCTGTCCAACCGGGCCTTGGACACTGCCAGGGATCCAGGGACAGTCACAGCTTCTCTGGACATCACCACCCTCACAGGCAGGAATTCCTTCCCAATATCCCATCTGACCCTGCCCTCTGGCAGTGTGCAGCCATTCCCCCTTGTCCTATAAGTCCCTCTCCAGCTCTCTTTGAGGCTCTTTAGGCACTGGAAGGGGCTCTAGGTTCTCCCTGGAGCCCCTCTCTTCTCTTGCCCAGCCTGTTTCCAGATCAGAGGGCCTCATGCCCTTGGAGCACCTCTGTGTCCTGCTCTGGAATGTCCAACAGCTCCGTGTCCTTCTCGATCCCATCACAGCAGAGGAAGCTGGATGTGCATTGGCACCCTCGTGGGAGTCAACACAACCCAGAAAAACCTGGGAAAAGGCCCAGCCTTCCCCCCACTCACAGGGAGGCAGCACAGTCCCCAGGACATGGTGGGAGCTGTGGGATTCCTGACTGGAGACAGGCAGCTCAAAAACCTTTAGCACCTCTCCCAGCAGATGATCCTTTCTGCCTTGGAATGCCTCTCTCAGCTAATGGATGTTACAAGTAGTTTAGCTCTAGTTTTGCTGTATGGCGTTTTGCAAATTCAATTACAGAGCCTCTTGTCTTGCCACAGTTGGAATTGTTCTCAGCCTAATATCGTGCTCGTCAGGCTTTTGTTTTGTTCTCCTTGCAGCCCAAGTTGTCCTTGTTGTGAGCCCGAGCATCTCCTCTGCCTCACAGCCCTGCTACCTTTGCGTGCAATCCTTCTGCTGCTCTAAAGATACCAAAAGGTTTTAATTACGATTAAGCCAAGTCATTTCTCCAGTTTTGAGCTGTAAATAAACAGCCTGTTTTGGATAATGGAGGTAATGGTTTGCATTTCAACTCTACTTCTAACCTCTGATTTTTGCTTGTAATATTTTATGTGGTTAAATCAATTTTTTCTGCCATTGAACGTAGCCTTTCTTTCTTTTTTTTTTTTTTTTTTTTTAAACCCAGTTGTAAAGCGTGTGTTTCATCACATCCTTGTTACCCTAGGACATGTCTGCTGCAGTTAAGCTTGCCTGTAGTCATGCTCCTTTTCAGAGGGGTCTGGAATGGAGAGGAGGAGTTTTTGTTGTTTTCTCCTATTGCTGAGAAAGGAACCAAATGCTTCATCTTGTTAAAAGTCAGGTAAAAACGCAAGCTTTGGGGTGTGGATATATTTTCTGAATTCACAGTGTGGTTTATTGTACAGGGTGCTGGGCTTGGCACGCACCTGGTTTGGGGTCACAACCTGAGTCAACACCAGGCTGCACTCAGACCATCACTGCATGATTGTTAAACACACTCTTCATTTCCAGAGCTGCTAAACAACATGCTTTACGAGGGCAAAGCGACTTTTCCAGGCAGGGAATTAATGGTGATTATTTTGGTGGACAGGAAATGTAATATGTATCCTCAGTGCAAACTGACTTAAGCCAGCCAAGGAGTTATCGCTGGAGTATTTTCATCTAGGTCACTTAAAGCCTTCATTAATTAAACAGTGCTGTGTGATTTCTTTCTAAAATTTAATCTACAAGCTGGATTTTTGATTAAAATACGTGCAATTTCAGCCAGCTCCTTGCAGTGACCGCACTGTGGTTTTACAGAGTCCTCAGATGTCACCGTTGTTGCCTTGGATTGTTCTTCACCGTGTGCTGCTGAAATTGCCCTTTGGATCCTGCCTCAGTCCCTTCCCCAGCACCCTGCACTTTTTAGATATAAACCCTCTGTTTTTGCTGGTCCTCCCTGCTGCCTCCTGACTGGTGGTGTTTTGTGCATGAGAAAAGTCACATTTTGAGGCAGGGAAGAGGTGGGAGAAGGGGATGCTCTTCGCCCAGTTTGGTGGCGGCATAGGAATTTCGGCCAGGAATTGCATTATATAATTTCCGTATGTCTGTATTGCTGGCAGGCCATGGAGTCCCAGGATTGGAAGGGATCTTAAATCTTATTCAGTTCCTGCCCCTGCCATGGGGAGGGACACCTTCCACTATCCCAGGTTGCTCCAAATCCGATCCAACCAGGCCTTGGACTCTTCCAGGGATGGGGCATCTCCTGTTGCCAAGCTCCTCAGATTTGTGTCTCTGCAGGACCTTTAACTCCACGATGTTGGACCATTAATTGCTCCTGGTAATCTTTGGTAACATTGAATTACTCCTGGATCAGAAAGTGAAGGCTTTTTCCTCCAGGACTGGGCTGTGAGCTGCTCCATGAAATGCAGCTCCTTGGCCCCTGGATGCTTCCCAAACACGGTGGTGGTCAGTGGCTCTTTTCCCATGGAGGTGGCAGGGAAGAAATGGCATCTGCAGAGCTTTGCCTACAGAGTGTTGGTGTTACCTTGCCTGGACTGTCTTCCTGAGCAGCAGGGAGTGAAGAGGAGCAGGGAATAAGAGACACAGAGAATTCCTAAACACGTTTTTCCAATTAAAACACCAAATCCAGAGCCTGTATGAACATAAAGTATTGCGTGTGTGCATCACTTTAAAGACCTGCCTAACCCCTTTCTCCAGACCACAGCCATTAACTCTTTTTTTTAAAGCCAATAATCAATGTGGGTCTAATTTGTTACATTGACATTTTTGCTGGTTTCATCTGAAAGAATTAATTAACATCAAAATGTTTCCTTTCCAGGTGTAAGAGTGTGGGGTCTCAGCAGTCAGATAAGTTTTGACCTTTGTTGAGGGAACATTTAAATGAGGTTAAGCCTCAGGTCTCGTTGATTGAAGATCTGATGTCTGCTCTGACAGATCTGGAAATACACTGCCTGGGCCTTCCAGGCAGTCTGGGGCCAGTGCTCTTGTCAGGGCAACTGGGAAGTGGCCAAAATGGGAGGTGGAGGATGTGAAAACAGAGCAAGCTCCACCCTGGGTCCTCTTTTCCAACTCCAAGGCATCCTTCTGTCTTATTCTCTGCAGCTGCAGCTTGGCCAGGAGTCCCTGGCACCTGCACTCTGCTAATTGGAGTGCAGCTGGATCAAGGCTGTCTCAGCCTGAAGAGCAGCTTTTCTTTATGAAGCATCATCTCTAATGCACCTTGTGTTGATTCCAGTGGGTGATAGGGCCCCGGGGAGAAGGGGAGAACAGGAATGTTATCCAGGTACACCTGGATCTACAGCACTTGTTTTAATTGCTTCTGGAGCTCTTCACCATGGCCTCCTCAATAGGGCTGATACACAGGAGGACTCAATTTATTTCCCACAAGAGACGGTGGAGTTGTTTTCTCTTTGTTATGAAGATTGATAAGAGCAATTGGATGAAGCCTGGGCTGCTACTTAACCACCTCTGATGTTCCTGGGACTGGGTGGAGCCTGGCTGCTGAGCTGGGATGCTGCAGTGCATCCCAGGAGGGGTGTGGGAACCTCGGGCTTTCCCTCCCGTCCTGCACTGGCAGCACTGGAAACTTTAATCAACAAAGTTAAGCTTTTACTGCTTAATTTGGAAAACATGCAATGCCAAATGTTTTACAGGTTAGGATGGGAGGATGATGCAGAGATCTGCTGACATTACAAGGAGTCAAAGGAAAATATCAGGGAGCAGGTGCAGGTGTCCCCTGTGCTGCAAGGTCACCTCCTTCTCATTTACTCTATCCTGTGTCACTGACCCAAGAGACACAAACCCTGGGATCAGTAAAATAACCTTTTTGGGCACCTTCAGAGCCCTGCCTGCCTGACACAACCCCTGACAGACTCCTCTGGAAGCACCACAGTGTTCCATGACCAGGTCCAGGCTCAGCTTGCATCCAATGAGCCTGGGTGCCCCATGACATGTCCCTGGTGGCAGCTTTCCTGTGGTGCCTCGCTCATGGACCCATCATGGGGCTGAGGACCCAGCCCAGCCCAGATGTTGCTCCATCTCGGCCTCTTTGCTGATTGTTTTCCAGGAGAGCTGTCTGGAGCAGAGTAACTGCAGTGTTTGGGAGGGCGTTGGGATGACCACTGTCTGTTTTGTGGCAGACCCCACCTCTTCCTTGTTGTGTGCTCTTCTCTGTCCTCTCCTGAAGTCCTAACCAGTGCAACCTCAGTGAAAATTAATAATGGTATCCCTAAAAAATTAAAATGGTATCTTATTGTCCATATTCTGCCATGCTTTGGAGTAAAGGAGTTTGAAAATAGCTGGAATAGCAGAGCCCATTGGTTGTGTCGACCACAGGGGGGAAAAGTGAGGTGGTGGATGCCTCACACGCCAACTTCTGCCCTGGCAATTAGCAGAGAAGAGAGAGAATTCATTTGGGTTTCAAAATTTAAATTTAAATGTATCTGTTAAAGATAATTCATGCAGAGAGCACACTGGCTGCCACCTGCTGTGGCTGGTCAGGAGCTCTGGCAGAGAATGACGCTGCTCCTGGAGGGATTGATCCCTGGTTAGGGCAGTCATGTCCTCTCTCTGGAGGGAGAAACAGCTGGTAACAAATCTGACTTTGCGCCTTGATCACTTGAGGGACATTTTTGGAAGTGTCCCCCGGTGCTGTTCCCCACGAGGTGTTTGAGAGGACAGGTTACCTGTCCCAAGGGATGACTTGCAAGTGGGCACAGCCCCTCAGCATTCCTTGGGAATTGTGGAAGCCCACACCTCTCTGGGAATGCTGGAGCTTCCAAACCAGCCTGAGCTGCCCCATTCCCAGTGGCTTCAGCATGAAGGCAGCTGGAAGTGCAAGGGGTCTGCTGGTGCCACATGGCCACATCCACAGCAGAATCCACTCCAGCCACGACCACAGAGCACACACAGACCTGGGGTCCTTCCCACACCCTCCAGCCAACCTCTCCTCTGAGTGAAACTGTCTGAGTTTGGAAAGGCATGTGTCTGCCAGGGAAAAGC
>VZSR01001065.1:1297762-1340357 GCA_013398615.1 Brachypodius melanocephalos | reverse complement strand
CAGGAGACACCTGCCCCCTTCCCCTGGAGTTGGGAGGAATGGGTCATAGAAGAAATAAAGATAAAACCAAACAACCTCCCCAGCTGGTTTCAACAGATGGGAATAGAACTCATCTTGCATTGAAGCCAAGACAGAAGCCCACAGTCTGTCCCACCTCAATGCCCCCAGAGAGCTGTGTGCCCATTTGGCACAACCTGGTGGCACCACCAGTGCCATAAATGGGTCTCACCACATCATGGACTGTGGTCCCTGGGTGGCACAACCTCTCCATCATTGTCCTTGGGGATTATCCTGGTGCCCACGGATTAGCACCACTGGGAAAGCTTTTTTTTCGTGCCTTCATCCTCATTTCCTGCCAGGCATTTCTGGTGTGCCTGCTTTTAAGTGTCGTGCGCTGGTGTACAGCTATTTACAGTGCCTGTTCCTGCTCTCCCAGCAGTGTAAATCAAGATTAATTCCACTGAAGTTTATGGAGTTACGCCAGTGTAAAACTGACTGATAAGAGATTCAGGCCATTTTCATCGGGTTTGTTCACTTGTTTGTTTGAAATTATATGTGTTGCTGTGGAATGATAAAAAGTAGGGATTCAAAGGCAGGTTCACTGCAAAATACGATTCAAAAGGTTTTTGACTTCACATAATACAGCAAAACAATCACTTACAGCAGTTGTATTTTATTGTGGAGTAGGACCACGGAGTTTGGAGGAGGAGAGGATGAAAATGAGGCAGAGAAAGAGGAGGGGGAGAATGGAAGTTTCCCAACACAACATCAAAGGTGCCAGTGGAAGATTGGGGTGCTGTCACGAAATTTTACATGGATGGTAATTTAAGCAGGTATCCATGAGAATGAGGCTGAGTGGCTCCCAAAATCTCTTCAGTGAGGGACACTCCAGCTCGGACCCCAAGTGGACAATGCAATTCCCTATTTTTTGCAAATTCACCTTGCAAAAGAACCCCTCTGCAAATGAAGGCAGTAAAACCTCTCCAAAAGAGCTGCTGTGTCACGTGTCCTTGTGTTTGCTCACAGATTCCCATCTCTGTTAACACATTGGAAGGTGAGGCAGTTCCCTGTGACAGAATCCACTGTGTCCTGGGGCATGTGGCATGGAAAACCCACTGGTTTTGGTCCTTTATGTTCTACAGAGCAAGTGGCCAGTGGATAAATAATTCAGGTTTCTTTCCATGCTGTTCCTAAGGAGATTTTGAGCTGACATCTGGTTTCATGCATCTTGTACCAATGCATTTATCCCTTCTTTGTGGGAACTGTAGTTCCTGTTCTTTTATCTCTGATATGACACAGATTCACCCCAATGAGCTCCTCTCCCTCTTCCCAGGTGTCTGCTTGGAAGAAGCTGTCCTCCAGCACCTGCTGACTTTCCCAGCAGCTTTTCCCAGCTCCCTCAAGCCATCACAGTGTTTTTGGTTCCTTCAACGCAGAGATACTTCTGAAGAATTCCAAGCTCCAGGTGGGTTTGCTCTAGCACAACTATTTTTTAGATCAAAATAGTGGGGTTCAGTTTCCTGTGGCTGTTAATAAATGAATTCACTCTTTACATGCTCTTCTCACCACTTTAGTAATTTATGCTCGTTTCAGAAGACAAATATATTACTCTGTATGTTTCTGTTGGACAATGTTGCTTTGCAAAGCTGAGGTCTGGGAAGGACAGATTTTGGGGTTGGTTGTGGTTTCTCGTGTGTAAGATCATGGCAGAGCATTTAATTACACAACTGTAGTGCTTTATTTCCTCGGCTGGGCAAGTAGGAGGCACTGAGGAAACAATATCACGGTGTGAGGTTTCCTTCATCCTTCAGTGTGTGGCTCCTGGAGTTGGTCCAGGGAAGGGATCAGAGCTGGGGAAGGGGCTGGAGCACCAGGAGGGGGTGAGGGAGCTGGGAAAGAGGCTCAGCCTGGAGAAAAGGAGGCTCAGGGAGATCTCTCTCCACTGAAGCTGTTGGTGCTGGCTGGAGGTGTCCCGAGCAGAGCCAGCAGGGTGGAGCTGTGCCAAGCGCAGCATCCCTGTGCTCTCAGGGCGGATCCATCTCCAAAGAGGCTCTGGAGTGGTCCAGAGGGAAACCAGCCTTGATTCACACGGGCACAGACAAAACCAACACCAGGCTTCTGCAAGCTCCAGGATGGATTTGTCCCAGTGTCCTCTCAAATAACCTTTAGTTGGAGTGACATTTGGTGATATTTCCCTCCCTGGCTCCGAGTACACCCCACCTTTATCCATGGGCCCCACACCCAACCCCATGGAGCGCCCTTCACGTGCTGAGGAGAGGCTCCTGCATTATTCCAGAGCCTTCTCCCCCCTCGGAGCTTGCCTATGTAATGTTCTTCCCTTACAAATTTCATCTTGCTGCACTGTGCATCCAAACGATCCGGTGATGGAGCGCACAGGGAAAAAAAATTATAATGCCATTAAAAGTTATCATAAATTTCAGATCAGCATCACTTTTAATCCGATACACAATTTTACTGCCTCTATAAAGTAGGTGATTTGCAGTGGTCTGAGGCGTCTCCTGGCGCGTTTTACTTCTTTTTAAATTAAACACACCAACTTTGTGCTGAATTCAGAGTGCGGACATAAAAAAGGGGGTAAAAAGGAGAGGGAAGGGACATCAGATGGGAATTGCAATTGAATCTTTATATATGCCATCTTGGTACTGTGGTACTAAATATAGTGCCAGGTAAATAGATGTGCTGAAATATTCAGAATAAAAAACAAATGTTCCAATAGCAGAGAAACTGAGCATGGAAAATGTCTCCCTCGCTGCTGTGCTTTAGAGGCTAAAATGCTGTTGTTTAAAACACTCTCTGCTGGAAGATCTTCTGTATCTCATGCATTAAATTATACACTGTGCACAAACATGGATTTTATATTTTAGATTGTATATTATGTGGTTTCTAACCCTCCCCCTGCCAATGGAGCGAGCAGTAAACCCAGAATATCCAATTAATATAAATATAACATTATGCCGTTTGCTGATATGAAATTTTTAGGACTGGGAAACAGACAACATTTCACGGAGAAATATTTGAAATTAAGATCAGAGATAGGGTAATTATGCACCAGTGATCAAGATTTCACCTGCTTGTAGGCCCAGAGGTGTCAGAGCCTGACAAAACAACCATGGCCACCTGAAGAGCTGGTCCCTCCCTCCGCCTTTCTGCCCCAGTGACCCCCACCCCCTTTTGGGCCAAGAATTTGCAGCTGATCTCATCAATATCCTCTGGTTGTACCTCCAGTCTTTGCTCCACATCTTAAAGGAGATCAAGAACTGACTGGTGGCTTTGCTGAGCTGCTCTCTGCCTTCAAAAAAGGCAAAATATTTCCCCAAGGTAATTCTGAAAAGGTTCATCCCTGTTGTGTCTCACTTGAGTTTTATAAAACGACAAAAAAAAATTAGAGTCTGGTTTTAAAAATTCTTTTCCCAATCAGTCGTGGTTTTATTGGCTATTAAAGAGGATTCATGAGGCTCTGGAGGTCTGTGATGTCAAAAAAACAACCTAAAGGAAAAGCTTGTATGGTCCCAACCTCTCCCTCTCTTTCTCCCAGCCTGGGAGATTTTGGTTTGAATAAATTAACTTTTGCCAGTGATAGCAAGAAACCAAAGCAGCCACATTTCAGTGAAAGTCTGGCCCAGCAGCTCTGCTCTCCAGGTGACCACTGGGGTGATCAGTGCAAGAACAATTTTCCATGTGGTTTGGATGGATTAGGTGTAAAACAAAGTTAATAGAGAGATCCAGCTCTAACTTCCCAAAAACTAAAAGGTAAAGAAAGTGAAAACCTATCCCTGAGGATGTGGCTGCAGGAAGGAAGCAAGCAGTTAAAGAGATTTAAAAAAAAGCTATAATAATTTATTTTTTGTTTTAATTTCCAGGTAAACAGGTTTCCCTGCTGGTCCCATGCAGGAGTGTGGGTATTTGGACTGTCTCCTTCCCTTGCAGCAGCAGCAGCTGTGAGGTGCTTTTCAGTCGTTCCTACCTTGGAACACAGTGGGATCCTGTGCAGGGACAGGAGTGGGACTTGATGATCCTTTTGGATCCCTTCCAACTCAGGGTAGTTTGTGATTTCCCAACTATTTGCTTGTGGGTTTTTTTGGTTTTTTTGGTTGTTTTTTTTTGAGCTGAGACAATTTATTACCAGGCTATGGGCTCTATCAGGAGCTCCCTATTCCCTCCCGACTTCCAGACTAATTCAGCTTTTCCTTCCTCCCCTCAGCTGTACAGCACGAGGAGCTGCTGCTTCCCAAACCCACTCTGCCTCCCAGTGCTTTCCTATCAGGCACAACACTCTGCAATGGGCCCCAGGGCGTGATATTTTATTTATTTTGATTTATATAATTAAAGGGATGTCTATCCCTGAGTGGAGCCAGCCTGGCGCTGATGATGTGGTGAAAACGCCACCGGCGTGAAAATGATGGTTTATTCTAACCGGGACTCAGACAGGGAGTCGCTGACACCATTTAGCAGCTTGTCGTTGTGGCTGGCAGGGAAAAAAACATCTCCAGGTCTCACAGAAATGGCAGTTTCCTCGGGAAAACTGTCTGTGGTGGGAGGGAAGAAGTTCCCCGTGCGGCTGCAGGCTCCCAGCTCTGAGCAGCACCCGGGCTGGGCTGCGCTTGGCTCGGAAGGGAGGAGGCGCAGAGAGCATCCCCAAAAATCCCCTTCTGTGCCTGGCCTCAGCTGTTTCCTCCTCTCTGCTGTATTTTCAGGCACAGAGGATGATTTGGGAAGATGTGCACCCCTCCGTCCTTCCCTGTGACCGATCCCTGCTCGGTTTGCGTATTCAGGGCTGGAATGAGATGAGCTTTAGCGTCCCTTCCAACCCAAACCATCCTGTGTTTCTGTAATTCCGTGACTCCATGACTCCCTCCTGTATTGTGGAAATCCTTCAGCCCCACCTCACCCTGTTTCACCGTGCCCTTCGTGCACGGGACACGTCAGAAATCCCAAATTTTGCAGGGAGGGGCTGCTCCTTGAAGGTGGAGCCAGCAGAGCATCACCCGGCTCTGGGCTGGGGAGCTGCCCCCCATGAGACACCTGCCGACACGGCGAGTGGGAAAACGAGACTTCCTCAGGTTTCTGAGCATCGCACTCTATTAAGAATCCCCCCAAATCATCTCTCCCCAAATTCTGGGAGCAGGCAGCTGGGCTGGAGCATCTCCTGGCGGGCTGGCACATCCCCTGCTCCCGCTTTTTGCTGCCCGCGGGGCGCCCGCTCCGTGCGCGGGTGGCCGTGCCCCGCTCTCTCGTTCTCTCTCTTTATTGCTCCCGATTCAAATTCAAGGCTTGTTTAATCAGCAGACATTAGCAACTCGACAGAAGTCTGGCTGGAAGGGAAAGAAGGGGGTGGGCAGGGACTTGGGAATGAGCTGCTCTGGAGAGCAGGGGCTGCCTCTCCCGCGTGGGATTCATTGGCCAGACGGGAAAGGGAGGAATTGGGGGTGGCTTTGGAGTGGGAGGCTGGAAATCACCCGGGGAGAGGCACTGGGAAGGACACGAGATCCAGGTGATTGTGCTGAACGCGTCCCAGCTGGGATGGGACCAGGCTGCCGGCCCAGCAGGAGCTCTTCTCCTCCGGATCCATGATGTGGATTGCCGGGAATCGGGGGGGGGAAAGATTTTCCCTTTTGGTTGCAAGATGTTGGTTTTCCCAGGTTGGACTTTGTTCTCCCAGCAATGACTCCCAAATCCCTGCAGGACTTCTCTCCATCCATCCATCCATCCATCCATCCATCCATCCATCCATCCATCCATGGGGTGATGCTGTGGGGGGCAGCCACCACCCATCCCTGGAGCACCACTGGCTTCCGTCATCTGCAATTGCTCACTGGTAGGACATGGGATCCACTGGGAATGTGTTTGGAAGCAAATATCCCAGCAAATATCCTACAGCTATCTCCCCAGGTTCCTCTGTCAAGCAAAAATTCTGCATGAATTTGCAACATAGAAATCATCAAGGAGGTTGTTTGCAGCTCAAAGGTGTCCCAGCAAAAGGGTGATTCCTGTTTAAAACCATCCAGATTTCTCTCCAAATCTCTCCCCTTGCACTGGAAATAGGAGTCCTCCTTGAGCCTCCCAGTAACAACCTGGCCCCATCCCATGGGACCAGGACACACAGAAAGGGGCCCGCAGGGAAACACATCTTCATTTTCTGTCCCTCGTTAGCAGCCTAATTAGGAAGTTCTTTATGCCTTTCACATTTAGTGCTTGCAGCAGAACCATCTTCCTATTGATTGAGCTACAAAAGTGGATAAACCCCCCCATAGTTCTGAAGGGAATGGCCAAATATTGATACTGGGAGAGAGCTGATGCCTTATAAATAATGAATTGTGCTTCTAATTATGTAGGCACTCCTTTTCTGGTGCTGTAGGTGATTCCCTTCAAGGTTTCAGGTCAGCTCTTCAGCTGGAATTTATTTTAAAGATGGAAAACAAGGCCAAAAAAAAAAAAAAACCCACTTAGAAAAAACCTAAAGAATTAATTTTTTTTTAAGTTCTTTCAAGAAGGGAAGTCCTATGGGTGGGATTCATCCCCCGTGACTTGACCCCCACAGGTCCTCTGACACAGCTTGTCCAGAAGAGCTGAGGCTGCCCCATTCCTGAAAGTGTTCCAGGCTGGATGGAGCATGGAGCAACCTGGGCTAGTGGAAGGGTGAAAAAAAGATGATTTTTAAGATCCCTTCCAAGCCAAACTATTCCATGATTCCATGATTCTCCACTGCCCTCCTGCTGGTGGACAAGCCCAGGAGAGGAGGCCCAACAGGGCTCACCCAACTGTGTCCACCAGCACAGAAAAAACCCCATTTCTTAGTGAATAAAAACCAGTTTATTTTTAATTTTCCTCTGATTCTCAGGGCTCAGGGAATGCGGTGGAGACCCTGGGTCTCTTCCCATTGGGACTCAGTTTTCCATCATGTAAAAATATTCACAAAATTAGTTTGATAGTCCTAAATTACTTTAATGATAATTTGACTCACTGACAACATCTTCTCCCCACCTACATCAAAGAATCTTCTTTGCTAATAATGACTTCAGCTGCACTAAACCACTAAACCCATGAAGAGATCTTGCAGGAAACAAAGCAGTGATGGGTTTGAGTCCAACTAGGACTAATTTATTTTGGGGTTGGCCAAAAATTATTTCCCTTTAGCACTCCAAGGATAGACAAACAGTGTCCTTGCAGTGGGCAGGGTTTGCAGTGAGAGAAGGTGGAGATGCCTGGCTGGACCATCAGAGTGGTGGTGCCTCCTGTGCAGGGGGATGAGAACAAACCTGCCCAGGACCTGCAAACCACCTGAGTCAACACCTTCCTCCTCTCTGGTGCTTCTCCTTTCTTTGTTCAGCATTGCTGGTTCCAAGCAACTCCAAAAATGAAGTGTATGGGTTTTGCCCCTTTCCTGTCACAGCCTTTAGAGGCTTGCCCCTCTTTTGCTGAGCTTTTTCAAACGAATTTTGCACAATTTCCAGGTATTCCCAAAGGCCTAAATTGGTTCTGACTCTGCCTTAGAGTTTCAAGATGGAGAAAAACATCCCCAGAGGGCTCCTGATTCCTCCAGTAGCTTGTTGGCCAGTGCCACGGATGAACTGGGATTTTGGATAAAAGCCAGAGTTTGGAAGGGATGGCCATGGTGGCGTGGGTGGTGGGAGTGATGGGCTATGGGAATGCTTCCTGTGGTGCCAGGAAAACCACTGACTTGTGGCTGCATGGACATGGCTCCTGTTGTCTGAGCCCTTGATGCAGGCTGATTTTTATTTCTTTCTTGGCTGTTTTGGTTTGGCTCTACTCTCTTGCTTGGTACCAGGTGGTGCCACCCTGTCCTTGGTGTGACTGAGGACCAACATCTCACTCCTGGCAGGGGGAGGATGCTGTGGTCTGATGGAGAGTGCCTCTTCCCAGAGCACAGGTTCCAAACTGCTGCTGCTCTTTCATTTTGGAGTAACAGAACTGGCATGTCTGATCCCCCCAAACTCCTCTGAGGAATGAAGTGGGCCAGGCAGAACAGGACTTTTGTGGAGAGGGGTGACCTCAGGAGCTTCATCTTTTCAGCATCCTCTGATCACAACCACAATCTGGACCTTGAAATCCCAGGTAAGCTGTTACCCTGAGGATGCTCGAGGCGTGATGAGGATCAAAGGAGTGATGAGGATGAGGAACTGGAGCAACAGGACAAGGGGGGTGGCTTCAGACTGACAGACAGTAGGGTTGGACTGGATATCAGGGGGAAATCCTTCCCTATGAGGGGAAGAAAATCCTTCCCTCTGCCACGGTTGCCCAGAGAAGCTGTGGCTGCCCCATTCCTGGAAGTGTTCCAGGCCAGGTTGGATGGGTCTTGGAGCAACCTGGGATTGTGGAAGGCATCCCTGCCCATGACAAGAGATGAGATGAGGTCATCTTTAAGGTATTTTCCATCACATTCTCAGCATTCTGTGACCCTCTGTAGGAGTACACGGGAAGGGAAGAAGAGATGGAAGCATGTTAAAATGTTTCGGGGGATCCAGGATCCCTTATGGTTGGTGAAGCACGACCTGCACTGATCTACCTGAGCCCTTTGAGATCCTCAGCCCTGGGACTGCAGATGTGAGGGACAGACCCCCAAATGACATCAGGGGATGAGGACATCTGCACACATCTGGAGCAGGCAGGGGAGTCTGGCCACATCCCAGCTGGCTGCAGCAGGCAGAGCCAGCACAGAAACCTGGCAGCACCCAGAAATTCCTGCCTCCCTGGGTGCTTTGGGGGGCTCTTCACACCTGGAGCACACCCAGAAAGGGGCTGACACCCCCTCCTCCCCTCTGTGTGGCCCCAAACAATCCCTTGGCACCTGCAGGCAGCCCTGTAGGGTTGGCAAGGCAGAGGATCAGTGGGGACGGGACCGCAGGACCCCTGTGCCCACCTCAGCACGGTGCCACGAGGCTCTGCTCTGAGCTGTGCCTGCGTTTCCATGAGGGTGCGTGGGTTTAAATCAGGCCCTTAATGTTATTTGAGCATGGATTTGTTCTTTATTTTTTTCCATCCCTCCCCCCCTTTTTTTTTTTTTTTTTTTTTTTTTTTTTTTTTTTTTTTTTTTTTTTTTTTTTTTTTTGTGGTTTAGTTTCTCTCTTAACAGGAAAAAATGATCAAAAATAAGAAAACAATCACTGTTTGAAAGTGAATGAAGGGCGCTTTCTCCCCTTCCCCCATGCTTTTTTCCTACTTTGACATCTCAGTGGTTTTTTTTCTTTTAGCCGCGGTTTCTGGGATAGGTGATAACTGCCAGTAATAGGATTAGCATTGATTTCTTTAGCAAGAACAGAGATGTGGCAGTTCCAGCCATTTACTGAACTGCCAGCTTTGAAATATCAAAAAAAAGAAAGAAAAAGAAATCTGCAGAAAAAAAGCTTCTTGCAGCATTTTAAAGAAAGGAAAGCCTGTGTGAATTAAAATACACACATACACACACATGTGCACACACACACACACTCACAGCCCAGCACACGGGGTGTATAAATATATATATTATATGTATATTATATATATGGATCTCGCTCAGTGCTTTTTTTGTTATGGTGTGATAAAGGATCAAAAGAACTGTCTCTGTTCTAAGCTTCAAGAAAGCCTTTTTTAAATTCATTTGGCTTTCTTTAGCTTTCACTTGCTAACATATTTTAGGAGCTAATCTTACATATTTACTATTGTATCCTGACTTTTTTTAACCTTGAAATTCAAGCAAAGACAGAATGAGAAAGGGGGGAAAAAAAATAAAGGATTGCAAAGAGAAGGAAGGAGGGATGAGCCCATGGAAGGCTGTGCTGTCTCCTCTGCCTGGAGGTATAACGTGGAACCCACCCAGTGCTCACATTTTCTCCTTGCTGCTGTTTGGGGGTCCTGGGAGGGAGATGGATTTGAGGTGCACCCACCAAAGGTTGGGTTCTACCCTCAATCTGTTGTGGATCCCCACCTTGGCCCGACTGTCTTTGCTAAGAGCATTTCTCAAGGGCCAGCTTGTGTTGGGCCAAACCTGCAGCAGCTTAAAATCCAGAATTTTAGGAGACTGGGGTGGTATTCCCTGTCTTTGCCAGGGTGCTGAAGGGTGTCAGGTGTTCAGTATCTACTGATTCTGCTCTTGGACTTGAATTCAGAGAGAGGAGAAGGTCCAATGGCAGCACCTGAGCAGAAGCGGGGGGTCCTGTGTAAGGGTCGAGTGCTGGTTGGGGAGGTGCCTGCAGACTCCATCTCAGGGTTGTTCTGAGCATAGCCCAGGCCTGAGGAGACACCCTTTCCCCACGGAATCCTCAACAATGCAAAGGTTGTGCCGTTCAGGAGAAGACTCAGATCTCGGTATGGAAGAGTTTGTCTGTCTCATGGAGAAGATGAACGACTTTCATGAGAGCTCACATTCGTGCAAGGGATGCCTGCAGTGGCTCGCTGTCCTCACACACAGCACAGAGCTTGGGGCAGGATGGAATCAGAGCTCATTTTTCAGCCTGGAAACCCAAAACAACCCAGAGCAACGATATCCCAGCATGATATCATGGTCATATATCATGGTCAGCAAGAGGAAAACCCTCACTGAGGGAGGAACCCGTGTGTGGCTTTGAGCTCGGCTTTCCCCTCTAGAAGCAGCTCAGCTCCATAAAGAGTTTGGGATGGATTCCCATGCAAAACCAAGGAAAAAGAAGAGGAAGGAGACAAAAAAAATTCTGTTATTTGTAGTTACAGTAAGGATTAATTAAATTACATGCAAACTGTTTGTTGTCACATGCAAGAGAATCTCTCAGTGGACCTACACATGGTGGCCAAGTGCTTCCAAAGAGGACATTCATGGACCCAGCCAAACTTAGATCAAATCACTTCCCTTTATCTTGGTACATGAAGAGACCCCGGGCTTGCTCCTGTGAGGGACCTCCTGTTGTCCACCAGCTGGAGATGAGAGCTCTGTGCTGGAGCAAACATCACCAGCCATGTGCCTTTTCCCTTCCTGGTGTGTCTCTCCCATAATTTCCTTGGAGTCACACGTGGATTCGTAGGCACACAGGCTGGTGGCTCACCAGCCCTGGGAGATTTGCATTTCTGTGTTCTTATTAACAATCGCCCAAAGATCCGTGATGCTCATTTCACAGCCTCACCTTCATTGTGCCCTCTAATCCACGTCCCCGGGGTCTACATCTGACATTCAAGCTTCAGAGCAGCTTACAAGTCTCTATTTTCTTTTTTTTTTTAAACATCAAACTGCTGAAGGAATTATTTTTCCCTTTTTGTCTGCAAACACGGACCTCCTTTCTCTGCCACCCCCCTCCTTAAAATGCTTAAAGACTTGCCACGATTACACCATGGGAATGCTGGGGCTGGTGGGGTGGGTGTGCTCCAAACCTGGAAGGGTTGAGGCTTTGGTGATGGCTCCTGGCAACACCAGTGAGGCAAATCTCGCAGTTACTCTGCAGAAGGATGGAGGAGGGAAAGGGTTATTTGATGTGCTTTGTCAAAAGCATGGAAATACACTAATCCTGTGTTCTTGGATGAGGTGGAAGAGCCAGGAAAGGAGATGTTGGGCTGTGGAAGCTGAAAGCACAGTATCATCTCATCTTTTGAGAAGTTTGGTGGTAAATCCTAGAATCATGGAGTTGCCTGGTTTGGAAGGGACCTTAAAGGCCATCTTCTGCCATGGGCAGGGACACCTTCCACTATCCCAGGTTGCTCCAAGTCTCATCCAAGCTGGCCTGGACACTTCCAGGGCTGGGGCAGCCACAGCTTCTCTGGATATCCTATGCCACGGCCTCATCTTCCTCACAGGGAAGAATTTCTTCCCAATATATCTTGTAGGAAGAATGTTTCCCAAATGCTGGAAAGAGGAATTTAAGGGTGTGCTTGGACTAATGAAAGAGTTGTTAGGAAAGTTACAAAGACCAGGTCTTTTTGTGCATCCAGCCTGACTGGCTTTGTTGGATGGTGTGACCAACATGATCATAATTCTATGTTTTTATGTCCTTGAACACCCAGTGTGACTGTACGGATTCCTGCTCCAGGCCTGATGGCTTTTGGACCTGCTCAGCTCTTCCTAGCACAGACTGTCCTGGGTGGAGCTCCTGGCCTGGGACATCTGCCATGGCTTAAGGACAAGCTCTATTCTGCCACAGCCTCCCATTGCTGCCACTCCAGCCTAGACCACATTAAGTTTCTTTTCTGGTAATCTACAAATGCTTAATGCCTAAAAATATATATTCCAAAGAAATAGGTTATAATTAGCCTTTTCCTGCCTCACAGGAAAGGCTTTTCCCTTCCAGTCCCACTTTCTGTGGGTCTAATTGCAGCAGTGGCACTGCAGAATACCCACAGTCTTTCCCAGGACTCTCTGAGCTCTCAGAGATCTCATTCTATCTCTTTCTCTTTAATTTCCTGTAATTAGCAATGCCACAACTTCTGTGCACAGCAGGGAGACTTGGAGAAGGGAGCAGAGCCAAACTCCCTGAAGGATCCCACCTTCCTCCTCTCCCCGTGCCAGGGCTCAGGGCTCTCCTGGGGAGGGTTTGCCTGGAACGCCGCTCCCGGCAGCTTTCAGCTTCATGGATCCTGCTGGCATTCAGGGCCTGTGTCTTTCATGTTCTTGATAATGTTTTTAGAGAAACCTGCTCCTCAGCGCTTCTTCCCACTGGGACAGTGCCTGGCACAGCAGCTCTGCTCGGGGCAGACTTGGAGACCAAGCAGATCTTCTTCTGAGCTGTTCCTCCCTGGATCCACCAAACCCCACGGTGCTAGAGAAGCGCTGTAGCACCCCAAAACCCATTTAACTAGGTCGCTAGGACAGTGGGGTCAGTGAAATCCTAGGAAAAGGGAGGTGGAAGGGACCTTGGGATGACCTTTGCAGCAGCAGCAGCTGGATCATGCTGCCCCAGGTGGGTGGAAAGGCCTTTCCATCAATGCAGGCACAACCTGCTCCCCCAGAGCCTGGCCCTGCACTGCAGCAGCCTCAGCCCCTCGGCCCCAGCCTCAGCCTCTCCTGCTGTGGTTTAAGCTCACTACTTATCTTACCTACCAGGAAGAAAAGCTATCCTTTCCTCTTTCCATAAGCCTCCTCTGAAGTCGGAGATTAGAGCAACGTCCCACCTCTCCTCCAGCTGAGCAACCCAAACTTCTTCAATCTTTCCTCAGAGGCATTGTTTCCTGCTCTTGGGATATTTTCCATCTCAATTGTGGGGACTTGCTACTGAAAAAACATCATGGATGGGAAAATGTGGAGTCAAACGTGGCAAAATAACTGCGTGAATTTGTTACAATTTCAGGAAAGGGCTTCATTTTAAGGTGTTCTGCATCTAATGGAATTGGAGTGTATGTTTGCTTATTTTAAAAATGCAGCGCTTTGATTCTTCCGGATGAAATGATGATTGATTAAAAAGAGTACAGGTTTTGTTTTTCCTTTTAAGCTGTTGCCTATTTGGAGCGAAGACATTCCACTCACAAAAAGCAGGAGACCTGGAGGATCAGGGTGTCTCCTGAGCACTTTGGTCTCACCCACTGGTCTTGCAAAGCAGTACGAACAAATAATTTAAAAAGTAAAGCAAATAACCCAAAGTACTATTCAGAAGTTTCACAGTGACCCTGGCAAAATCCATCCAGATGATGGTTGATCTAATAATTAAAGCCTCAGTCTGAACTTCCTGTCTTGGTTCTTGGAAAACCTACGACCTTGGGTTTTTAAACTCTGAAAAGGATTTTTGGTTTGGGACAGATTTTTCCCCCTCCTAGATGGGAACATTTATATGAGACCTTGGGGTGACAAGGTGTGGGACTCCCCTTTCCAGCCTGACCTGGTGCCTCCGTGGCCAGGTGTGAACCGGGTGCACCAGGGAGTTAAATCCAGAGGGGTGACAAAAGGCCAGAAAATGCTGGAATAGCCGCATAGAGTGGGACACGCCACTTTTCCTGTGGAAATAAATGGAAGGAGAAGTAGCATCCAATGTGGCATAACAAAGCACCAGGGAAAGATAGGACGGTAAAGAAAGACCCTATAGTGCAAACTGGAGAAAGGGGAGAGAACTAAACAAGAATATACAGTCAGTTAAGGCTTGCAGGGAGAAGATAAGGCCAGCTCAGAGAGCAGAAAGGCTTAAGGGGAATAAAAAGAGCTTTCACAATTATATCAGGGAAAAGGGAATACTAGAGAGAAAGTAGTTCCATTAATAAATGAAGAGGGAGACAAAATCAATGGTGTTGCTAAAATGGTAGAGCTACTGAACTCCTTTGCTCCAGCAGTATTTAACAAGGTGAGAAGAGAAGAGGGGCAGAGAAGTTATAAAATAATGAGGGTTTTGACTGGGTGATTCTTCAGGGGAAAAGCGGTTTGAGGGAGGGAGAAGGCACCTTGGAAGGGCCAGGATGAGGCACCACAAATAGCTGGGCACGCCCACGCCTTTGGGGAGCTGCTCAGTTAAATCCTGGGCAATTGCTTCTGGAGAATAATGGGAAAACAGGTAAGGATGGCCAAGTGTGATATGGATGTTTTTTTTATTGTCAATGGCCTGCCCTGGGAAATAAACCGATCCACTGAGTTTATTATTCCACTCAGCAGCGAAATCATTCCCATGTAAAATTACGTTAATGTCTAGCAGTGGAAAATGGTTGAGCCTTGAGGAGAAAATCCCAGTGCTGTGGACACCGGTGGGAGTTTGCCGTGGCTTAGTTTGCAGGCAGCAAAGAGCTGTGAATTAACATCGTTGCTCCCTTAATATCCCATCCCTGGGAGTGGCAAAGCCATGGCAGGGTCTGAGGAGGGGCTGGGGATGGCTGCAGGATGGAGCTCGAGGTACCTCATGGACCGGCAAATGCCACACCTTGTGGCTTTGGGATGAGAAGTTCTACCCTCCTCTCTGTTTTCATAAGGAGTGACAGGAGATTAGCTGGAAATTCAGGAAGGGATGGGGCAATCAAAGGGAATAAAGGAAAACGTTGGTGTGTGGAATGTCTCAGGGAGCAGCAAAATGCTGAAACAAAGCAGTGTTGGCCAAGCTCTGCGCTGGTCATGCCACTGTGGAGCCTTCCAGGGAATTTAGTGACAAGGAAACAAAGTCCTGCAAAAAAAACCCAAAAAACTTCTGGGAACTCAATTTCTAAGGAAGAAAACCACATTACTTGAGATTTTTTTCTCCGCTTGCCAAGGAGTCTGAAAATCAAGAAGCATGTGAAGAATGGTGCTTACAAAAAAACAGGTTGCTTTTTTTTTTTTTTTTTCCCCTTAACAGAATATGGGTATTAAATGGCTATTTTTAACCATGGTAATTTATTCAATCTATATTCCAAATGTACCAATCCTTGTGGTTTGTCATTTAGCCACCTCCTGCAGAAATGCATCGTGATAGTGGTGAAATTAGAAAATGGTGCTCAGATAAAATGCAACCGGGAGTGACTGGCAGGTGTAGGGGAAGGCGGCTGAGCTGCCTCAGTTCCACATGCCAAAAAAATCAGAGACATCCCTCCCATCAATTGGTCGCCCAGAGGCAGCTTCCCCAGAAGTCTGAGGCATTTCAGCTGATAAATTCAGCTGATAAATGCAGCGTTTCGGAGGGTATATTTTGGAAAGACAATTTTATAACGCAAGGCTTGTGTTGTGCTGTCTGCAAGTGCCTGCCAGTCATTCCCATCTGAGGAACTGGGACTCCAGACCATGGGATGCTCAGTTGGTCACTCCTGGAGCAACACTCCTGGCCAGAGTCATGGCTTGGTTGATTATCTGAGGCCACCAGGCTGATTTTTCCCCATTCTCCATCTTTGTTTATTTATTTTGTAATTTTATTCCTCCCCACAGGAGGAGGGGAAGGTTGCAGACTCCCCATCCCTGGGAGTGTCCAAGGCCAGGTTGGACATGGTCTGGAGCAACCTGGGACAGTGGAAGGTGTCCCTGCACACGACAGGGGTGGGACAGGATGAACTTTAGTGTCTCTTCCAACCCAAATCATTCCCTGATTCTCTGGTTCTTATGGATCCTGAATGGGAATGGTGGTGATCAGCACTCCCCTCACACTTGCCTTCACACGAAGCCCATCCCAGTGCAATGTGACCCTTCTTGCAACCACAGCTGCTCAGATGTTTTTGGATTGAAGCAGTCCCCGATCACAAAAAGGCTTTCTGCCAAATATCAACATTTTCTGTGGGAAGATTGATTTTCATGGAATTTCTTTCCAGGGAAATGAAATGAAATGCTTTCTCTGGTGACAAAGTTTATCTCTGTATCTGTCTGGGTGTCCCACAGGCTTCCCAGGAAGCCCATGCAGTAGTTTAGTGGAATATGTTCATCCCAGTGCACAATGGGTGGGATTTTGGAGGCATCCCTATTGAAGACCAGATGGGTTGGGATGGAAGTGATGGAATCATGGAATCATGGAATGATGTGGGTTTGAAGGGACCTTAAAACCCATCTCAATCCACCCCTGCCATGGGCAGGGACACCTTCCAGTATCCCAGGTTGCTCCAAGCCCCTTCCAGCCTGGCCTTGGACACTTCCAGGGATCTGGGGGCAGCCACAGCTTCTCTGGGCAGCTGTGCCAGGGCCTTCTCACCCTCACAGGGAAGAATTTCCCACAAATATCTGACTTAAATATCCCACTGAACCCATTACCATTTTTCCTATCCTTCCAGTTCTTGACGAAGGTCAAGCTGGAACTGACCCAGGACATCATTCCAAAGTGCAATGTCCTGCTCAGGATGTTTTTCTCGACTTTATCTTCCAAGGAAAGGCTTCAGGATTTTGCCATTCAGCCTGGCCTTACCATAAACCAGACTTAAACTGTTGGAGCTTCCTTCAGGATGAAGATCTGTGCTTTTTAGTCGTCTCTATTTGCAACAGCCTTCCTCAACAGGAGACGAATGAAAGGGTTTTCCTGCCAGCAGTCCCATAGGATTAGTAAAACCAACTGGAACGTGGTGGAGAACCTTTCTGCAGCCTTCTGTGGAGGCTGTGGGATGCTGAGCCTCAGGTGTGGTGTTGGGAAGATTTTTGGCGCAATTTTTGTGCTGGAGGATCTTGGGGGAGCAACTCCCCAAGCCAAGAGGAACAATGGAAATCAGAAAGGACCAATAAATCAGGAATGAGCATCAGCTCCAAGTGCCTGTGGTGGCTGAGGAGCAAGGGGGGGGGAGGTTTCCTCCAGCTGTATCTGCAAGAGGCTGCATCATCCCCAAAATAAGGTTTAACTCCCCCTCACTTCCCCTCAGGGTGCCCCTCTGTCAGAGACAGGAGGCTGGGGCAGCATTCCTGCTGATGCCCTTCGTGGCATTCCCTTCTTCTCCCCCGTCTAATTCCCCTTGCACAAGATCCCTGCAGCAAGGGATGAATTTCAGCCATAAAGATTGCCAGACAGCTCCTGACTCTCACACCACGGGGAAAGGAGCAGCCTCCCGAAATGCTATTCCAGGCTGCTGCAATCTCTCATCCCACACATCCTAAACCCCCCGACCCCCTAAAACAATGCCAGCCTTCCCCTGCCAGGTCACCTCCAAACCTGCTCTGTGATAAAAAGCCCTGCCTGGTGCTGTCATTAAGAAACTATTCCGGCCATGCCTGAGCTCCCACTCAGCTGCCTCAACGCACAAACCATATTTCCCATTTATTTGTTCCGTTTGTTTATTTTACTGGACCACCCCATGAACCTGGGAGAAACGCGCTGGAAAAAAAAAAAAATTATAGCAACGCCAACTATTCTGGGAGATACACGAGCCCCTCCATGTTTATCAGGTTGAGGGCACTGTATTTTGATGTCAATAAGCAATTTTTCCAGCCCGGTCTCCTGCCCGACCCTTTTAATCCATCAATATATTATTAGAGATAAAGTTGGTGGAAGCCTGCTGCAGTTAGAAGATAAATGACATCTCTGAAGTCAGGCATTAAAGACTAGATTAAGGCCTTGTGACACCGTTTTCAGTGCTCATCTGTGCACTTCTGTTCAACCTATCACACTGAGTGACAAGAAAGAAAAATAATGAACTGGGCCAAGGAAAGAAGAAGGGAAAAAAAAGGCAGAAAGAGAGAGAGATTTTTTTTCCCCCTAACACACAAACTACATCAGTTCACACTCAGGATTAGACTGTATTTAAAAAAAGGGGAAGGGGGAGGCTGGAACTGGATGGTACTATACAGATTAAAATAGGAGAAAGGGGAATCTGAATGAGGAATTTCAGTTTGGTCTTGTCTTGGGTTTATTTTATTTTATTTTTATATTTTATTTAATTTCCTTTCATTTCATTCTTTTAATATATTTTTCCCCATTTCAGCCTTTAATTTCCTTTCCTTTCTTTCTTTCATTTTATTTTTTTCCCTTGCAGGACTGACCTAGTTGAGTTTACAGGATCCCAAGGGTTTTGTCTGGAGCTAAAGCAAATCCCATTTAGGACCAAGGAAATACATCCTTTCCAGAGACCAAGTTAAAATGTCCACAGACAGAGACCTCCCCTCCCTCTCTCCATTACATCCTTTGTCTTGGTGCAGTCCTGGTGTTTTATTCGAGTGGGTCAATGCTGCTTTTAGAGACGTGTGCGCACATTCAGGTTTTTGTGTTTCAGAATTGGTAACCCCGCCCTTTCCTCCACAGGCACGGCCCCCCAGACAAAAATATTCCCAATGATTTTTCTAGAGCGGCCAAATGCTGCCGAAGATGGGTGCAACTCTTCTGTGGCCTGACCCATTCCCTTTGACCTCCCAAAATCCAGGCTCCTTCCAGCTGCCCCAGGCTTTGAGCAGCACCCTGAACATCCTCAGCACTGGCACCAGATTTATTTCCACCCCCACGCTGTGGTGGCGAGGTTTTTGTCCTGTCCCTGTTGGACAGAAGAGGACGAGTCAACCCAAGCATCATTCTACGCACTGGGCCAAATCCAAGGCTGTTCCAGGCTCTAAAAGGACTTGATGATCACACTTGGCTGTTGTTGTTTGGGGCATGCCTGCCCACTGTTGTCCCGCCGTGGTGACAGAGATCCAGCTGTGGAAGCACAGCTGGTCAGGAAGGTTCGGAGAGATCTGCAGAAAACAGGGCTGGCAGGTCACAGTCGAGGATGGAGGGGACCAGAGCTGGGTCTAACCTCTCCCTGGAGTGGAAGGGAAGGGAGAAGGGCAGCTGTGTGTGGGAATGGACGTGGGCCCCTCCATGGATTTCTTCACCTCGACCCATCTGGCCTCTTCCACTGCAAGAACGGGTATTTTGGGTGGGTTGTCACACCACTGTGAAACTGGGGAGACACACCTTGCAAGGGGTCTTGTCCCACCATTTGGGACACCCTCAGTGATGGCAGAGCAGAGCAGCTGGCTCTGGATCTCTCCCACGATCTCTCCCACCCTGCTGGGGTCTCCATTCCCTACAGTCTGTACATTGCTGCCGTCTTCTCCTTTTGAAGATATTTTTTAATGTCTCAAAAAAAAAGAGATTACTTTGTTACAATCATTCAGCAAAGGGTTTCTGTGCCTGTAGAAAATATTAATAGACTATTATGAGGTCCTACAACTAATTTTTCCACACATATCATCTGTCTTTGCATGGTTATTAAACTCCAACAATATTTCATGCAATGCTTTCCTGCTAAATTAATTTGGTTTCTTCTTCTCCTGCTTCTTTTTTTTTCCTCCTTCCACAACCTTTAAAATTAAATTGAATCTTCATAATTATGGCTTTTTTTTGTTGTTCCTCATATCTTTTTCTTTTCAATTTTCCTATCAAAGTGGCTATACAGTTTAATAAAGATGTAAAGAAACAGAAATGAAAGTGTAAGGGACAGGAAGGGCTGTGTTGGGATCAGAGGCAGGGGGCTCTGGGAGCGCTGGGGAATTCTGGAAAGGGTGGGACGGAGGTGAACAGGGAGCTGAACAGCACCTCTCTGGGCTGGCTCCAGCCTTCATTGAAAATTATGTGGGAGAAGGCATTGCTAGGAATCCCTCAGATGGGAATGTGGAGAAGGTGTGTTCCCAGCAGGACTCATCCTGACTCATCCACAAATTTGGGGCAACCTGGGGTCATGTGCTGCTCCTTGGAAGCTGAGGTGGGAGCAGGAGGCATCCTTAGGGCAGTGCCCCTGGATTGCACCAGGGAATGCCCTGGGTGCCAGGAAACCCTGCAGGATTGGTGGGTGCAGGACTCTGGGGCTCTCCCAGGGTTATCCAGGCTACAAATTCTCCCTCGCCTCTCCCTCTCCTGTCACCACTTCCCAAAAGGCAACAACCTCAGCAAGGAGAACAGAGCTGAGGAAACAAATGCTTTGCTTGAACTGGAGGAGGATCTGGCACAAGGGCCTGGCCCAGGGATTGCCAATGTCCTCAGATATCCCGCTGGAATCAGACATTTAATCTTTTCCAACTCTAAACTGAGCAGAGAAGTTCTGTGTACCTGTGGGCAGGTCTGCCTGTCAAAGTTTGGTGAGACTCCAGCTGAGTTTCATTCTCTTTCCCAAGGATGCCCATTGGATCTTCTGGGAGATGCTCTCCAGGGAGACAAAGTGGTCCACCTCCATTAATTATCAATCTTCATAAATCAGGGATTTTTCCTTTTTTTTCTTCCTTCCTTTTGCCTGGGAAGTCTTCCTAGAAGAAGACCTGGTCAATGGAGAAAGAGAATAGAGTTACCCTTGATAAAGGATAACTGTTCAACAGGAACATCAAAATAAATCACGTAAACATTTCCTAAACCATAAACAACATGTTTATAAACCTAAAACATTTCACATAAACTGTTTCCTGAATGTGACATTAGCGAACTCCCCCTGGGAACTTGCCCATGGATGGATACCCAGCACTAAGAGCACCACATGGATGCTTTGGTGGCCAAACCACTGTGCCAGACATACACGAGACCAGGGAGAGTTTTTGTGAAGGTCAGATCCACCTACGGTTGGGCAGACTCCAAGGGTTAGATTAGGCTACTCTACCCATCCTTTGTGGGACAGAGGAGCCACTGAGCTTTTCCAGAGGACAAAAGTGGTGGCCAGGCCAAGCAGAATCCAGCTACAAGGGTTCCTGCTCAACTCAGCTGCACCAAGAGATCTGACTGAAGGTTCGTGGGAACTAAACTTGGTGGGAAATGGTCACTGGAGATGAGGCCAAAGGGAGATCAAAGCAGTTTGGTCTCTGCCTGCCCCAGATGTCATGACCACAGCTGGCCATCTTTGGTGAGAGGCCCATGTCCCTGTCACGGCTCTTCCAAGGAAATGACTTTCCATGGAATGACATGTGCACTTACCAATAGGTGGCACCAGTGGAACAGAAATGGGAAACTCTATGCAGATTTTTCTGGAGCAGAGGGTGCTGGGAATTCTCTCTTACATGGCTATAGACTTTTCTTCAAAGGAGGCATTGATCCCATCCTGCTGTCACAGTTGGAGCCTGCTGGAATCTGGGAGGATGTGAAGTGAAATGGGGCAATGGGAATCTACCCAAACTGCTGGTGATACTGCTGAATCTCTGGAATTCAGAGTCACACGCACAGAGAAGCAATAAATATTTAACATTTAATATTTGCTCAATTAGTAAATGATTCCTATCCATAACTCAGAGGTAAGTTGTTATTCAGATGTGGTTCCCATAACCACAGAAAGTGAAAGGAGTAGCCTGCTTTCCAGAGGGATCTCTGGAATCTGCGGGCACTGGATACCCAGTAGAGATGTGGTCCCATTCAGGAGGGACTGAACTTCCTGCTCCAAATGACTCCAGATGAAGCAGCAAGGAACAAAATGTGAGGCAGATGGCTTTAGACAACTCTGGTTTAGCCTCATGGTCTAATCCCACCACCACATTCCAGCTCTCTTCTCCAAACTGGTGACATCTACAGTGTTTTGAAGCTTCTGTGCAGAAAGGGTGGGATTGTGGGTCAGACCCCCCCACAGATTGCATCATCACCCCAAGCCATTCCAATCACCACTGCGATCCTGCCTGGATATTAACATTTGGTTTATGCCGTGAAATTTTTACAATTTAAAAGCAGTAGTCCTGTTTCTTAATGTTTTAAAGATGATGAACATTATCCTTCACATCCCTTTGCTCATCAGCCATGTGTTTATGTACCAAGCATCTGGCTACATTATTATTTATATTGCAGGAGACTGTACCAAAAAAACCCTCAACAACCTCCAAGGAAATCAAAACACATTTCGGCCAAACGGAAGCAAAATGCTGATTTTTCCCCTATGAACCATTGCCACGGCAAAATATTTACTGTTTATGATTATTCAGGCTTCTCCTGCTGAGTTTTTACAGTGAGATTTACAGGCATGTTTGCATTTATAATATGTCAAAAGTTCCTCAAATTGCGACAATAGTCCATTAAGGAATAATTTAGTGGTGAGAGACGAAAAACACGGAAAACTAAGAGCTTTGGTAGTTTAAGGCTTGTAAAGCAATGCCAAAACGAGTTGATTGTTCCCTGTTTTTCCCACTGCTGCTGCCAGTGCCTGAGTTGCAAGGTGCTGGGTGGATGGGATGGCAGAAGGGGGGTGGTTTCGTTAAGTTAGACCAGGCTGCTCTAAATTCTGTGTAAAACCCATTACGAGTGGACCTTGAACATCTGTAGGTATTGTCTGAGGAGGTGAGGGAGGAAATCCTGTTTGCTATTTTGGGCAGAAGGTGGTGTCCTCCTGGATCCTACTGGTCCATCAGTGTGGAGGTGGCACAGAACACAGCCCAGACCTCGTGGCTGGACAGGCTGATCGTGGTTGGCCCTGGAGCTGGCAGAAGTCAGGTGCTGCCAATGTTCCTGCAGTTTTCCTCTCTCCTGGTTGCAGGTCTTAGCCAAGGTCATTTGTTTATCTCAGCCCTGTCCAGCCATGCGTGGAATCCGGGATGCTTTGGTGGTGCAACCCTTTGCTTGTGCAAAATAAATTCCCTCCTGATCATGCTGAATTTGGCCCTGGGTTTAAAAGATTTTTCTTAAAGAAACCATGGAAATTAAACACATATTCAGAAACCTCTTTTCCTCTCAGTGTGTGGATCTGTCCTGCATCCCAGCATGGTCTCTCCCCTTCCCACAGCACCGGGATGTGCCGTGTTTCCCTCTGGCAAACACCCATCCCATCCTGCCAACAGCCCACAGGCATCGTGTGAGAGAGAGCCCTCTGAATAAAATGTCATCAGGAAAACAAACCTCATAATCAACTGCTGCAGAAGCTGGTCCATCAGGGAGAGAAAAAATAGAGGCTCTCTTCAAACATGATACAGAATCCTGGGAGAGAGCATGCCGTGTCTGCTGAGGGGGAAGAGCGGGCGCGGGGTTGGAATGTTTGCAATCAGGTTCTCATCAGGCTTTGGATCTAGCTCCATTTTCTCCTCAGCATTTAACAAATCAAGGAAGAACTGCCCTTGCCTGGGGTCAGAGATAAATCTTGTACCCTGGACAAAGGGTAGATCTCCTTGTCAGTGCACTGATTTATTGTGACCTTATAGTCAGACTCTCTAATTTCTGCAGGTGGCTATAGGTGCCACCGGTGATTTGTTTCCTCTCTCAATACTCTCTTACTGCTCAGCACCAGGGACCATGGTGGCCTCACTGCCATCTCTCTGCGGACAAGGTTTGAGTGGCTGGGTCTCCATCTGGGTCAGGTCTGCAGGATGGCGGGGTGGAAAATGGATTTGCCACGTGTGAGGGTTGGATCCTCAAGGCAGACATCTCCCCTAAGACCAAAACAGGCATGGGAAGAGCTGGACGGGTCTTGAACAGGTCCATGGGGAAGACACAGCCCAAACCCGACCTAGGAGGGCTTGGAGGAACCACCCTTTGGTTTTGCTCCTGCTGCTGGTTTGTCCAGCACATGCTGCAGAGGAATACTGTTGACCTGCCAAAAGTGAAGGGGACAAATCCCACGCTGTCGCTCGGCCCCGCTGCAGGTAAAACTTAATTTTATGGTTAACTTAGGTTTAGTCTCAACTCACCAGCCTTTCAGCCTTTCCCTATTCTTCAACAGGAAGGTGCCCAAAAGAGTTGAAGTCTTGCTTTTCTTTCTGACAGACTGATGGGGTTGTGTCTCCCAGCCTCTCCCCATCAGCTGCTGTTCCCCACCTCTCCCCTGATGTTTTGTGTCCTCAGCAGCTGCTCTGTGTCCTTGGTGAAGCTGGACCCGGAGCTGGACATTGTCCTGCCCCACAACCCAACCCTGAGATAAATCTCTTCCTTGGCCATCAGCCCTCACTCACTCCCCCAGGTTCTCTGCTGGCACTTTTCATCCGAAAAGTGGCACCCAAGTTTTCAGTGCAAATTTGGAAAGGAGACTTTTAGTTTGCCTTCACTGGGGGTCTAAAGGGGCTCAGGCACCAGCCTCTCCACGTGGATGCTACATTCCCAGTGTGGTGGGTGTGCAAACAGGCAGATGTGACAGGGGTTTCCATTGCTGCCACTGAAAGTCTGGATGTCCTTAAACCGGCACAGCTTTTCTGTCCATGCATAAATTGCCTGGTACCTAAGCTACCTAAAATATATTTTCAGAGAGCTTGGTACAGCAGAGCCCTGATCTCTGTTGGAACTCTCCTCGTGAATAATGGTGAGAATTTATTATATTATATTTATTTTTGGAGGGGAAAAAGTCAGGGGGAAGGCTATTTATCTGCATTTTACACAGCGCCTTTAAAACACAGATCCTGGCAATGCAAATTCACGTTTCAGGCAAAACTCTTCCAGAGCTCGCTGCTTTGTGCTGCAGCCCCCAAGCCCAGCACTCTCCTATCTCTTTCCTCTATACAAACATACAAAGGGATAATAAAATAGCTAAGAAGCAAGAGCAGTAAAATTTTGTGCCCTGAGGGGAAAAATGGCATATATTGCCCTGAGCCTTTAGCTGAGGCCAGAATTTATATAGAGAGACTTGGGAACTATTTTCTTTCCTAGCGCAATATTTTACCTCTATTGCCCTCAGATCCAGTCAATATTTGTATAATATATATATAAAAATAACCTCAGATAGATGGATAAAACCCAAGCAAAATTCACCTCGGAAAGCCTTTTATTCCAACTGGAAAATTGCCCTGCAAATGTACTCCACACAATACCCACTACTTCACTTGGAAGTGACAGTTGCAGCTGTTAACGCAGCTACATTATCTCATCTTGGGAGACAAATTCCGGGCCATATTTCACTGTAGCCTCGTAATGTATATATGCCCTAAAGACTGCTCCAGCCAGATCTGTCTTGCTGTATAGATTTCAGATAGGGATGTATACTTCCCAGGGTTTTTCCCTTCCCCCGGGTTGCTCAGGGAGGGCAGGAGGTTCATAAAACACCGCAGCGTCGCCGTCATCGTGCCGGTTTTTGCGCGGGGGTGAGAAGCAGAAAGGAGAGGAGCCCACCACGTTCTGCTCCAAAGAGCAGGGACTCCTTGGAGTTGTGCTTCACCTGCACTCAGTGGTACCACGGGCACAGAGGTGAGGGAGAAAATGGCAGGGATTTGTTGATTCCTGGCTTTTCTGTGCCCCTGCCCTTACCAAGCTCGGTGTCTGGTTGCTCCGGATCACACCTGGCTCTCGGCGGGATTTCCAGAGCTGTTCCTCCTTGTTAACCCCACATCCTATTGCAAATCAAAACTGAGGGTTGTAATGAGGAATTCTGGGACTGTCAGGAAAGAAAATATGTAAGTAGGGGGGGAAAAGAATCATCTGTTAGGATTTTAAATAGTCTTACGAGCCTCGCCATTATTTGAGACACTTAAGATCACTTGAAAAAGCCCTGGAGAATACACAGAAAGCTAGACAGGGACCTTTGATGGATTTTTTAAACTATCTAATGCGCCTTTTCCAACTCTATCCACTAAAAAAAAAATGACTAATCGGTTGCTGCTCTTCATTACCATGATTATCAGAGCGTCCTGAAAACGCCCGGCGCTCCTGCACGCGAGACGCCGTCTCCTCATCCCCAGCTGAGCAGCCCTTCCCGCTTTCTGCCATTAATTTTCGAGGCAAACATCTGTGCCACGTGCCGCTGGAGAGCATCCCGCCTGAGGAGCCCCCGTGTTTCTGCACTGGGTAATGCCAGATCTTTCCGTCGGGGGCTCGGGGGTGGCAATCGCTTCCCAACTCCAAGAAAATCTCCTTGTGGAAGCCCTGGCAGCTCCTTGTGCTGCAGTGGGGGCAGTACCTGCCTGCTATGGATCTGGGATAACGTGGACAAGGAAGGCTGGCTCTGGCAGGAGGTCACTTCTTCATGCAAATGCGGAATTTAGCCCTCCGTGATTTTGCAAAGGTTTTGGGAAGGGGTGGAGTGGTAAGAAGTCTTTCTGGCTAGCAGAGAGTCCATCATCTCAGCGATTTTTCAGCCCACGTGCCTTCCAGCATGGCTTTGTAGCACACAAAGTTAACCATCACATGAAGATGGAGAAGACCCGTAATTATCAAGGAGCTGCCTCATCCCTGGAAGTGTCCAAGGCCAGGTTGGATGGGGCTTGGAGCACCCTGGGGTAGTGGAAGGTGTCCCTGCCCACAGCAGGAGGTGAGACTGGATAATCTTTAAGGTCTCTTCTGACTCAGACAATGCTGTGGTTCCATGAAAACCCAGGTGAGGACCCAGGGCAACTCCCATGGAGGGGTTGAACTGAGGAAAACCAAAGCTGATGAGCAGCTGTATTCACACAGCTCCTGCTCTTTGAGGTGAACATGGAAGAAGTTTACAGGTGACTCTGAGGAAAGTAAAAAAAAAAAAAAAAAAGAAAAATCAAGGAGGCATTTTTATCTGGCTAATTTTCTTTCCTGGAATTAGTTGTATGAATGGAGAAACCTGCTGGAGCAAGAAGTGAGGAAAGCCTTGGACGGAGTGGCTGCGCCTCCCAGGCCCTGAAATTTAAGATCTTTATAAATGATCTGTTAAAACTATAGTGACGATAAGCTTATGAATCATGATCTATATTAATCAGGGCTGCTGATACGGAAAGATTAATTGAAACGTGCAGTTCTACACAAATGATAAAGTGGTAACAATTTAATATCAGACAAGGAGAGTGAAGAAATTACACTCCAAGCTTCATGCATCATTACTATGGATATTAATATTTTACACAGCGCAACAGCATCGGGAATCATAATGAAAATCCATAACTAGTGCACAGACATGATTAAATACAACAGTCTTTAGGTGCTGTTTGGTGACGGGGGCTTAGCCATATTTCACTCCTGCTGCCGGTGATTCGAGTGATAGAGTCTAGACGTGGGTGATTAAAAAGTGTTCCTCCTAAAGGCTGTTAACCTTTTACTACTGAAATGAATTTCTTTGATTTTTAAATTATGCCGCTCACTCTGTGGTGTGGGTTGTGGTTTTTTTTTTTTTTTCCCCTCCCCCAAATCAAAACCTTGTCCAGAATATCAATGGAGTGGGTTCCCCAGGTAGTTGACAAAGCAGAAGTGGAGCGCCAGGAAGGAGCCACGGAGGGGTATTTAAGGGTGGGAAGGAGAAAGGGAGACGATGGTGAGGAAGAAAACAGGTTAAAAAAGCAGGTTTTCAGTGCTCATCATTATGGTGGTGCATATATTAGATGCAATACCCGGAGCTGTGGAGGGTCATAAAGGTTTTATCCGCGGAGTGCGGAATGGGCGCATCACTCACAAGTGGCACCGCGGCGCTGAGTTATGCGCCTCATTCCCCACCTGCACCCATAAAAACTTTATGCTGCACCACGCCGTGACATCTGGGCTCGCTGGGGATTCATCAGCTCTAATGGGGCTGGATCAGGCCCTGAGGGAAGTGCAGAGAGAGGAGGGAAGTGACACCTGACTCAGCACTGGGGGGAAAAAAAAAAATCTCTTTGTTTGAGTAACGCTCAGGCACCAGTTTGAAACCCCCAAACTCAGAGCTGGAAGAAATGACATCTTTGAGGAAATGGCATCTGGACTTTCTGTAGAGATTAGGGGCGTCCAACCCAACTGATGCATCATTTTAGCTGCTAAAAATCATGGAATCATATAAGGGTGGGAAGGAACCTTAAAGATAATCCAGTCCCAACCTGGTGCCGTGGACAGGGACATCTCCCACTAAACCAGGTTGCTCACAGTCTTATCCAACCTGGCCTTGAACACTTCCAGACAGATTTTAAGTCCAGCAGCTCATGGTCTTGCTATCTTGGACTACACTGGGGATCTTTTGAGGTGTCCCACCCATCGTGCCTCATCCATGTTGTGGGAAAGGGAAAGTTCTGTGGGGTGTCAACCTGAAACCCTGCAGCTCCCAGGCTCTTGGTGCTGGGGGTAACCCATGAGAGGAAGTCCCACATATCAGAGAGGGTGTGGAGATGCCATATGGCTCAGGCTGGTTCAGGTGGCATCTGCCTGAAAGCAATTGTAGGTCTGAGACTGGTAACAGTGAAAGGAAATGTAAATCCACTCAATTTTCCAGCTTGAGCCACTGAAAGCTTGACTTCTTATGGGTAAAATAAAGAGTGAGAAGTTACCAGCAATCACACCACGATCCAATATTGCACATTCCAATGGACATCTAGAGCCCACTAACTTAAAATCCTTCCCTGTGTTTTTTAGAAGAAAGATGTTTCACATTTTCTGGGAATCTTGATTGAGGGCTGGTAGGTCCAGTCTTAGGTGCTGTGTCAGGGCTCAGAAGTCACAAATTTCAGAGATGGACCTTGTTTGGCCCATTTCTCAAAGCCCCGTTGCTGCCTGAGATGCTCCCTGGTATTCTGCATGTTAACAAAAACAGGAGGAAGAAGGAAAAAAGAAAAAGGAAAAAATAATTTTTTTTAAAAAAAGGAAGAAAGAAAAAAAAAAGAAAGGAAAAGGAAATAAGTAAAACTAAAATATATAAAAAAGAAAATACAAAAAAGTAGAAGAAAGAAAAAGAAAAAGTAATGAAAAAGAAAAAAATAAACTTCTGCCTTCCATAGCTGGAAAAAAAATCCATTCGTGTCTCCATCTGTGGTACAAACATTCGTGGACATATTGCTTTGGTTCCTTAGAAAGAACCCCAAAGCAGCTTTTGTTTTGTCAGGAGAAAGGAGAAGAAATCAGCATTTCCTGGGTAGCATAAAACTCTCTTCTTAATCCCCAACCTGTAAGCATAGCTGGGATTTGGATGTCCTTTCTTCTGTGCCATTCATGACAAGTCACACACTCACTCAGGAGTGCTACCATCCAGAACCAAGGAAGACAATCCAGGGGAAGCATTCAGGCACAGATCAAAGGATTCTGGGGACACTTAATCTCAGTTGTCATGTCTTGGAGAAGAAATGGAGAACCCTAGGATTTAGAAAGGCTTCCACTGGCCAAGGTTTTGGGTCTTTGGTTTGCTGACAGATTTCAGTAGATGGTGCCCAAGCCACGGACTGGACTAACCACAAAGGGTAGGGCAGGCCATAGGACCCATAAATAATGTGGGTGTAAACCCTTTCCTGGCACGAGAGAATTCCTGAAGGCCATCAGGAGATGCTTTGCTTTGGGGAAAGAGAAGCAGGTGGCCAAAGCCAAGGAGATGGGCACAGCACATGTGCCAGGCAAAGAGAGCATTGACAGCGCACAAAGACATGGTGAAGGGCTGCGAGGAGAGGGGAGGGCAGCAAAGCCTTGGTGCTTCCCTTGGCACTTGGATTTGGGATCCTTTGGATGCACCTCACCTCCCCCACTCCCTCCAGGGATCTGCAAACACAAGGCTGAGGGGGAGCAGCTCCTAATCAATGACATTAATTAGTAGATGAATGGCGGAGAGGCGCGAGTATTGCCCCGCGAACGTAAAGCAAATCCCAGCCAAGGGAAAAAAACCGGTGAAACTGTAGCAATTTCTACTCGGTTACCCTTGAGATTTGGCTCCAGATTCAAAGGATAGGCAGGCGGAGAGGGAGGCTGGGAGGAGGCGGGCGGAGGGGGAGAGCTGGCTCATTTTCTGCTGTGACCCAATTCCATACAAAGCATCCTGTAACAAAACACGTCTCTATCTACAAAGTACAAGTAATCTTTGTTTTCAGTACAATACTTATCTGCATTTAGACCGACGATGGCAGTGCTTGGCTTATTTTCATGGATCCAGTTATCCTTTTTTATCCCTGTGAGCGTGTGTGTTTGTATGTGTGTCTGTCTCCTCCTCTCTGTCCTCCTCGCTGTCTCCTGTGCCCATGCCAAGCCAGCAGCACTCGTAGGGTGCTGTCACACACCAGCAGAGGTGCAAATACTGAAGGTCAGTGCCAGTTCAGGGTTTTTGGGCTGCCCAAATTCTTTGGTGCCTGGGGGAAGGGTGATTTTGGGATCTAGACCTGATCTCATCTAACCGCACCCTGAGGAGACCTTGAAGTGCCACCATGGAGTGGGAAATACTAGAGACAAAAGATCACCCTGAAGGGTGTCTCAGAGCAGTGCCACATATCCCCAAGGTCACAGAGGGTGGTCTCACACCAAATCCAACTGTCCCAGTTGTGTTGGCTTCTCTGGTTGTGCCAAAGGGAGGTGATACATCACCAACTCCACCATGGGTTCCATGGTTTCCAGTCATAGAGCGGCTCATACCTGGACAGGTCTCACCTCTTAAACTGCTGGGAGAAAGCTTAAGAGAAGAGTTTCTCCAGGTCACAAAAGAAATGGGTTTCCAGGTCACAAGATAAATTGGTTTCCAGTCTTGAAGATACCCCACAATTTCAGGAATCACCAGGGTGACAGCCTTCATGCACACAGCAAGAAAGAGTCGCTTTCCACTGGAAGAGCATTCCCTGGTCTTGGTAGCAACAAAAACGAGGTTGAAGAATTGTCAAGCCCCCTCAAAGCTTTTAAAGCCAATGAACCATGACAAGATGTTAATGCTTGGATGCAGAGGCATGATCCAGCTGGACTTCCTCTCCAGGATGTGCCTCCATGGGAGCTTATCCCTCTGCCCACCAGCCATTCATCCTTCGTGGGGCATTTCCTCCTCCTCCCTCTCACCTCTGTTGTTCCAGAGCACTCACACAGTCCCCAGCAGCAGGTATTTTAGGAGTGTTTCCCATATTTCACAGGAAGTGGTAATTAAGATGTGAATGGTAGGGATGTTCTGCCCAAGGTTACCACAGGAATGAGTGGTTGAGGGAAATTTTCGTGTGAAACCAAAAGCAATATCAACAAGGCTCACCGGAGGTTTGGGAACCCCAATCTGTGCAGCGTGCACAATTATTTTATCAGAAGTACACACTGGCTTGTGAAACATCTTCTGTGTGAGGGTTAGCCCAGCTTAGTGATATTTTTTTAGATCATGTCCTTGTTTTTAAGTTCAGACCCCCCACTTTCTCACTTCAGTATTTCCTCTATTCAGCTGCCACTGAATTCCAGGTTTGCTTCTCACATTTCCTCCTTGGATTTCTGTGAGTCCAGCCCTGGAGAGTATCTCTATATTAAATAAGAATCAGGATAAACACAGAATGTAATACATGTAATTCCATGATAATCGTGTGTTTTACAGGCCGTTGACAAATTTGCTCAGCTGGAAGTAAATACACTCCTCCCCCTCCCCTCCTGCCCATGGCCTCTGTTTGTTTGTCATCAGTGCCACCTCCTCCCCTGAGAGCCACCTGAGCTGCTGCTGATAGGCAGATGACTCCCTTGTTCTGCTTTTCCCACGTATTTATGCATTTCCACCTGGTCATTCTTCACCCCTGGAAATCCCTCGAATTGCCTGTCAGCTTTTGGGAAAGGATCTCCAGGCTCTTCTTTGCTCCATCGTGGAAATAAAAATGTTTTTGAACCTCTGCTCATGCCTGGGTAGGCACAATAGTGGTGGGTGGAGTTAAGGTTGAACATGATTTTCAGCTTAAAGCTTTCCACTAAAAAGGAATCTTTACTGGAAATAAACTGGGATTTTCAGTGCATTTTAATGGTGCAGTCTGGTCAGATCTTGTGGTGGTCTACTGAAGCAATTCTTCATCCAGCTGTGCAAAAATCAGCTTCTCATATTCACATTGGGGCTTTACTTTATTATTTTTCGTGTATAAATCCTGCATAAATGTATGTATAAAAACACGGAATGTGTTTTCTTCAAAGTTCAGCTGAAAGATGGATGTCCTCGTGAGGAGAAATGTGGGAAGATCTTATGGTTGCCACCAGAATTCTGTGTCTTCTACCCTGTTTGAAGGGATAAGACCTGTCAATTCAGCAAGGCCTGAGTTTTTGGGTGGAAAATGTTTTCTCTTGGAAAGGAATTTTGCTGGGGCATTTCCAGTCTGGTGTTGGTATTTCTGATGTCAGTCTTTTCTTTCCAACATTTCCAGATGGATGTGAAGGCTCCTTCATCACTTCACAAATACCAGCAAGGAGATGTTGGTATTCATTAATGGAGGAAGAGAAAAGGGATTTAAGAACGTCTAAGAATGATTAAAGATTGATAAAACTTTTTAAAATCTATACTTTTTTGATGGAAAGTAGTGCAGACCATTGAAGGAAAATGACAGTTTAGAATCCCATTTTGATACTATTTTAGTCTTCTACTATATTTAAAGTGTTCCAACAAGCTTTTCAGGACATAATTTTTTTTCTCTTATTAGTGCAGTTCAAAATACAGTTGGAAATCTTGAAATCATTCTCATCCTGGTAAAACAGTCATGAATATGTGATTATTTTTTTTTTCAATCTTCATTGACCATGGGAAAAAGTGCTGGCAGAAGGAAGAAAATTTTTTTTGTTCCTGAGGCCCAAAGTGTTATGGGATGATTGTACCCATCCCTCCATGCTGCACTTTGCAATTTTAATGGACATTAAAACTGATTGAATTGTCACCTTTAAGGAAAACTCAAATTGAAAGTGCCCAAGGCCAGGTTGGATGGGGCTTGGAGCAACCAGTGACAGTGGAAAGTGTCCCTACCCATGGCAGGGGGGGGTGGCACTGGATGAGTTTTAAAGTCCCTTCCACCCCAAACCATTCCATGATTCTGTGATTTTATGGTCTCTAAATACTATATTACATCATGGTTATATTTATGCATTTTTCATTTTATAACATTTCAAAATGAAATCATTCCTCCCTGTGACATATGTGGACAGATCTGGGGGAATATCCATGAGAAAACAACCCAACCTGGATGTTGGGTAAATAGTGAGCCAAAAGTTGACACCACATCCTTTATAACCCGTTCAATCAGGTGAAATAGCAAAGCAGAGCTGATTCTGCTGGGCAAAGAGTGAAGAAATTAATTTAAATGCCCATAAGATGCAAAAGAGATGAAACATGGAACAAATCAGAGAGGAAAATTTCCATGGAGGTTGCCAGAGCAAGTGGGTTTTGGTTTGGGTTTTTTTTTGTTTGTTTGTTTGGTGGTTTTTGTTTGGTTGGTTGGTTTGGTTTGGTTTTTTGGTTTTTGTTTAAAACAAAAGGAAGTTGGATGGGGTTTGGAGAAACCTGGTCTAGTGGAAGGTGTCCCTGTCCATGGCTGGGGGTGGAAAGAGACCAGCTTTACAGCTCCTTCCAACCCAAACCATTCTGGGAATGCAGCATGGAAGATTTAAGTCACATGCTCAGAAAAAAGCACCCACTGGTGCTAGAGATAGAGAAACACTGGGATAAATTTCCTTGGGAGGTGACAGAGTGACCAGAGTGGGATGTTTTTAGGAAGGGTGAAGATCTCCCAGGGCTGCTTTAGATCTGTGTGATCCCACCCTGGGCAGGTGGAAGGGATTAAATGGCACCTCATGTCCCTCTCAGCCCCGAATCCTGCACCTCCAAAGCCTTCCCAGGAATTTGTTGCCATGTTGGAGCAAGCCCTGGTCAGACTGAACCATGGCAGGGTGGGAGCTGCTGGCAGAGGGAGCTCTCAGACCCCCTTGGGGAAGAGGGAACGCCAAGAGTACTCACATGGAAACAAATGCCACTGGACACAGGACCAGGGTCACAGCAGAGCCCTGGGACCTCAGTCCTCCTGTCTCCAGGAGCCCCAGGGCCACCAGAGTCCCCAAGGCCAAGAATGAGGCCACCAGAATGGACCACCCATGGGTGGAGACGACCTCCTGTAGTGGCTGCACTTCTCTACAAGGGGACATCAAGAGGAGGTTTGTGGGTGCAGAAGAGGATTCCAAAGACCAGAGCCCTCCTTCATCCATGGATTTCATCACCAAAAAAAACCCAGGAAAGAGCCCCAGCTGCAGTCCACCTAAACCCAGTGCTGGATTTCATCTCTCTTCCTCCAGCAAGTTACTCAGAGTGTTTCAATGTGGGGACAGAGAGCTGGCACAACAATCTCTAAAAATTCATGGCATATTTGGATATGGAATGGTGCCAAGCTGTGCTTCCATGTGCATGAGAGAGACCAAGAAGTTCTGAGTTGCTTCTCCCTGCCACACTGGGGCTAACAACTTGGGACTTTGGCAGAGCTCTGGGATGCTGGGAATAAAGAGATGGAGCACTTTTCCAAGGGGACAGAGAAAAAGAGACAGAGGGAGGCAGGGAAAGGAGGGGCAGGGGAGAAAATGGGAGAGAGAAAGAGAGAGAGAGAGTGCAGGGAGGAGGGGAAATGAAAGGATATTATTTTTTTTTGTATCTGTCATTTCCCTGCTATCTCCCATATGACTTCTTAATCCATCAGAATGCTGGGAAGATAATGTTTTGGGCGAAATAACATGAGAGAGAGGATAGACTCCCAAGGACCAATATCTTTATTGCTCGGAGGATAAACGGATTATGTCAGCCATTTTCTGTTGCTGACAGCTTTTCTTATTAACCGATTTTATTTTTTAATCTTCCAGGGAAGAAATATGGTTTTATGTCACAATAAAACGCCGGTCACATCTAATTCTGCCCTCAAACAAACAGATTTCTGAAAGCCTTGCAGAGAAATTTGAAATAACTTTAAAGAGGGGGTTTTTGGATAAAGTCTTTATCCAGAGGCTTGTTCAACCGCAGTGTAAAAGGTTTAGAGAGAGTGAGAGAGGGAGTGAGAGAGAGAGAGAGAGGGAGGGAGGGAGAGGGAGAGAAAAGTCCCTCACAGTTGTTTTTCCCGGTTGATCCCTATTAAAAGAAACTCTTCATTGTGGTGTACTCAAGGAAATACAGCTCAGACGAAAGAGTCACATGAATGTTAACAAATATGGCTATTTGTGTGGCTTACGCGCCGCGCCGGGCTTAGGGATGTTGTGCGTGACACTCAGAGAATGAGGGAAGCAATCATTAGCATCCCAGCAACCTGCTTAGCCGCCCGCTTTCAGACTCCCCCTTTTGATCTGACACTTTTTTTTTTCCCCCTCTCAGTTTTGCTGGGATTACCGGGGAAGATGCTAATAAAGTATCGGCCTCGTTGTAGGCAGAGCGATAAGAAAGTCTGCTCCGGCGAAACTTCCCGCTTGCAAGGAGAGCAGCCCTTGGACTTGTTGCTGGGCTCCCCGGTGCAGACCTGGAGATTGGGAGGGTTTCATTTCGTTCCCTTTTTCCCCTTCCCTGAGCCCCCCAAAACCCCCTTCTGCAGATGGATCCTGCGTATTTCATCTCCTGCAGGGATTTAGAGCAGGCTCCGTGGAGCTGATCGTATCCCAGCTGCTCATGGACATTTCTTTTCTCCTTTGGCTGGGGGAAATAGAGGGGAGCCCAGCCATGCCCATCCATTCCCCAGGGATGGGGGTCACTCCTCTGCCTTTCCCCCTTCAGTTTTCTTTTCAGGAAACACATCTGCTACTCGGAAATATTGGCTTTCACGCATCAAAGGTTTTAAAAGTCTTAATATAGACGAAAAAACGCACACCTTGGCTCTCAGCACCCCTTTTGTGGCACACTGGGGACCCTAAAACACCAGCTATCATCCCAAGGAGCACTCACAAGGAATTGAATCTCAGCAGCATCTCTGGTGTTGTTCCCTTATTGGGTTTTTAGGTTTTTTTGGCTGTAAATTCCTGCTGTGCTGGGCCCTACCCCAATATGTCTTGGCAGGCTCTCCCCCTTCTAAAGAGCTTAGAGCTGGACAAAGACCAGAGGCTTTCAGAGCTTTAGTTGTTGCACTGGTGACATGCTGGGACACCCAAAAAGAAATGCCCTGCCTTTTCTAGGAGGGGCTTTCCCAGCGTGGGAGTGGGCTGTGTAATGCACAGATAAGGGAATGTAAGGAAAAAATGGATGGCATGTCATGCTGGAATGGATGCCAGGAGCTGTCCCAGCTTTTGGGGTGCTGCTTAGCTCCCTGCTCTGGGAATGGGATCAGCTCTGTCCCAGGCAATAGCAATAGACCAGTGCTGCACAGGGGTCACAGCCAGCCCGACTTCTTGCAAAGGATGCCACTTTCCCTCTTCACAACTTGGATTTTAGGATGGATTGTCCTTGAGAGCAGTTGAAGTTTAACATGTCCCTAAAAAGTAATTTTGGTTGCTGTGTCTTTTCCCTCTGGCAGGGAACTCCCCAAGTGCAGAGCAGACAGTACTTTAAAAAAAAAATAAATTCACAGAATTCCAGAATCATTGAGGTTGGAAAAGACTTCAAAGATCACTGTGTCCAACTTTTGTCCAATCACTGCCTTGTCACCCAACCCAGAGCACTGAAGGTCACCTCTAAATGTTCCTTGGACACTCCAAGGGATGGAGACTCCGTCACCCCCTTGGGCAGCCTCTTCCAATGTCTGCCCACCCTTTCCAGGAAGAAATCCCTCCTGATGTCCAACCTGAAGATCCTCTGGCACAGCCTGAGGCCATTTCCCTTGTCCTGTCCCTGTTCCCCAGAAGCAGAGCCTGACCCCCACCTAGCTACAACCTGTCCCCATCAACACAGAGGTGGGTCCAGCAGGAAAGATGGGCAGATATTCTCCTGAGGTCCCACACCCTCACGGCCTCATGTGAGACAGCTCCAGCTCTTGTCAAACCGAAAGCATATCCCGCTGCAAAAATGCATTTTTATGGATAAAAATTGGTGTTTACCGAAGAAAACAGCTTTCCCACATGAACAAAATTTACCTTCCTAACAAAGAAATGTTGGTGGGCAGTGTAAAGGAGTGAAGGAGTAAGGGTGATTTGGTCCATTGTTTTCTGGGGTAAAAAGAGAGGTGAAGGAAACCTGAGGGAGGAAGCTCGTCAAGTTTTACTCACCATAAATGATCTCACCATTTGGAAATTGTTCCCTGTGAGGGTGATGAGGCCCTGGCACAGGTTTCCCAGAGAAGCTGTGGCTGCCCCTGGATCCCTGGAAGTGTCCAAGGCCAGATTGGACAGGGCTGGGAGCAACCTGGGATAGTGGAAGATGTCCCTGCCCATGGCCTTAAGGATCCTCCCAAACCAAACCATTCCGGTATTCCATGATTGTATGATCTCTTCTTCCCTCCAGAATTTGGGACAGGATGGAATGGAGCCTTTGGACCAGGCAGAACCCAAGACAAAGGGATAGAGAGCATCAAAGTGAAATGAGTTTTTTGTGTGGCTGCACCAAGGTCAAAAGGTTTTCTGATGACCTTGACCCCTGGCTGGGAATATGCTGAGGATTTTGGTGCTGAGTCCTGCAATCCTGCTGGTGATCATCCTTCCCTGGGATGCACAGAGTCCCTCCACAAGCCTGAAGCACAAGCCAAGCAGAGACCAAATAAAGCCACATTAATCCCAGCTCCATTAGAAACACAGAAAATAAATAAATGCTGTTTTCAAATGTGGAAAAAGGAAAAAAAAATCAATAGAGAAAGAAATATTATTTTTAATCTTCTAAGAGGTTTTTACAAACAACAGGGAGGGGAAAAATTGAAAGCCATGAAAAAAGACTTGCCAATGTCCTTTTAACCTTTATTTATTATCACTCAGTCCACATCAGCCCCTGACTGCAAGATAATTTGGAATTTCATTTTAATTTCAATGTATCACATAATTCAACACGGCTTTCCACTTTTTTTTTTTTTTTTTTTTTTTTGGTACTGGAAACTTTAAAAATCTCTCTATAAGAAATGCGTCTTAAAAAAAAAAAAAGCACCCCACAACATAACCCTTCTGCAGCAGTTACTTAATTTATAACATGAAAAGGGTTTGTGCTAAAATACGATAAAAATAAAATCAACAAACTTCAAAAAGGGAATATTCCTTAATAACATGCTTTAGCTTGAAGGGTGCCTGCTCCTCTGCTTTTCTCTGCCTTTGTCTGCTGCTTGCATTAGAGTGGAGTTATTTTGAGCCTGGCTTTTTGGAAGCCTTGTATGGAGCCTTGTTGGGATGTGTTCAATGGCTGGGTCTGGCCGTGCTGAGGGAGCTCAGGAGGAGCCTGGGACAGGCTGGGAGATGAAGGGTTGGCATTCCCAACAAGGAATAAGCAGAGAGAGCCTGGCAATTCCCATGGGCATTGTGCTCCAGGGTTCTTCACTTCCTGTAAGATCTCCCAAGGGAGATGTTGCTGCCTTCCCAGGTCCAGGAATTGTGTTGTCCTCCACATGGCTTATCCACAATGGCAGTGAGGTCTGTCCTTCCCTCCCAGTGCCTCCAAGCAACAACAAACAGGCTGCAGGTCCCTGGATGCTGCTCCTCTTAGAGTCATGGAATATCCTGAGCTGGAAGAGGTCCATGAGGATCATCCAGTCCAACTCCTGCACAGACACCCCAACAATCCCACCCTGTGCCTGAGACCGTTGTTCAAATGCTGCTGGAGCTCTGGCGGTGCCCCAGCCCCCTCTGGAAGAAGAACCTTTTCCCAATATCCAAACCTGACACAGCTCCAGCTGTTTCCTTGGGACACCTCCCTGGTCCCAGAGAGCAGGGATTGGAGCTGCTCCTCGGGAGGACCTGCAGATCAGGGTGAGGTCTGACCTCCATCTCCTCTTCTGCAGCTGGACAAGACAAATTGAATCATCCACTCCTCATATGGCTGCCCCTGGAGACCCTCCACCCTCCTCATATCCCTCCTTTGGGTGCTCTCCAACAACTTTAGGCCCTTATGATATTGTGGGACCCCAAGCTGCCCCCAGCACTCGAGGTGAGGCTGCCCCAGCGCAGAGCAGAGCAGGACAATCCCCTTCCTGCCCTGCCTGGCCATGCTGGGCCTGATGCCCCCCAGGACAGGGATGTCCCTCCTGGTTCCAGGGCACTCCTGACTCAGATCCAACTGGCCAAGCACCAGGACCCTCAGATCCCTTCCCACAGCTGCTCTCCAGCCCCTCCTTCCCCACTCTGTGTTTCCAGGGTAGCCTGGTCCCAGGAGCAGGATCCAGCACTTGTCTCTGTTCAGCTTCATTCTGCTGGTGACTGCCCAGCTGTCTCACTCGTCCAGATGTCCCTGCAGGGCCTCTCTGCTTTCCAGGGAGTCAACAGCTGCTCCCAGTTCAGTACCAGTGGCAAATATACTCAGCATATCCCTTAGGTACCGCTGCCTCCCCCTGGCTTAAAGATCAGGGTTCAGGATAGCCAGGAGAACATTCAGGGACTGTGTGCATCTGTATCTCACCCCATACCCAAACAAAATTCAAAAGAGGAGCTTGAGATGAGGTTGGGGAGAATAAATTTCTTGATACAGATGGTCCTGTTAGTGGATGTCTTGGCCTTGGGCTCATTTATTGTCCTGGAACTCCTTCAATTGCATCATTTTTCTTGCAAATCGTGACTAATTTGCAAAATGGCTTCCTTGGGCTCGTTCTCTTTTTACCACTTTCTTATTTTCTTTAGAAATTCCAGAGCCATAATTTACTTAATAGGACCTGATGCAGATGGTGCATTTTGTCTGGGATTTTGGCACTGGCTGTGGGCAGGAGGAATCTCATATTTTCATGTCAGCTCCCCTCCTGAGCCTTGTTTATCAGGGGGCTCCTGAAGTCACAGGCACAATAGGGCTGTTTGTACTCCAAATTATCTGCAGGGAAGGTGGCAGAGACCTGGCAACGAGCAGAGGGACAATAAATTCCCTTCCAAAGAAAGCTCCACCCCAGCCCTGCAAGCTGCCCCCAGCAGAGCTCTGAAAGGTGATGGTTTTTCCAGGGAAACCTGGAAAAAGGTAGGAATTAAAATGCTGTTTGACAGCATTGCCATTAGTGCCTTGCTACAGGAGCCACGCTGTGTCACCCAGGAAGTGTCACTGAGTCAAAGGGGACACCAAGAGACCAACAGCAGGTCTGTCACCAGTGGAAGTGGACAGAGCCTTTCCCCACCTGGGTGATCTACCCAAAGAGCTCTGGGATGTTCAGGCTCACACACAAGATCTGATCTCCTAAATGCAAAGGGTGGGGAGATGCAGGGGGCTATAAAACCTCCTGACCCAGCGGGGTCTCCAGCTCCCCACTGAGGAAAAGGAAAAATGAAAAACAGAATATGGAAAATAATGGAAAATGAAAAATGGTGGAACCATCTCTACCCCAGAAGAGAGTGCTCTGGGTCCTGACCCAGGGTCAAGTGAAATAATTCTACCAAAAAATAAAATACTGCCCTTGACTATCTAATAGGTGGAAATTTGCTTCACCACTCTTCTTTAATACATGTTTCCTTGTTTACTAGTCTCAAAAATATTCCTGGAAAAATAGGCCTGGACAGTAGGTAATATAAAGAGATGCTAAAAAACCCAACATGGCTCTGAAGGACAACAATTCCCATCAGCAGCATGTCCCAGACAGTCCCATTTCTGCCCAGCTCCAAGCCCGTGTCACATCTAAATCAAGAGGAAAGCAATGAGATTTGGCTGAAAATGCCGATTTCTGAGACAGAAATGCAGCTTTTGGAATCAGCAGAATTATCCATGAGCAACTCCCCTTTTGATTGCATCAGAAACCTGTGGGAAAATGAATAGTTTTGTAGGGATCAAATGAAACAATTTCAGTGTTCAGATATCCGTGGTGCCCCCGATGAGTGAGACAATGAAGATCTGCAGGAGCTGAACTTTTTCTTCATTTCCTCTGGATTATGAATTTGTTGTCAAGGCAAAAGTGTTTGTCAGAGAGGTCTGTGAAATGAAGAAGGATCCTTTGAGCTCAGGAGCTGTTACACTTTGGAGAGCTCAGCCTGCCCCAGCCCTGGCAGAAATGGTGATTTCATGCAATTATCACCCCCCACGCCACACGAGCACGAGCGCCCGGTCCGGGAGCAGAACAGCAAACTCATCATGCCCTATTTAGCAAAATGTTCAGTGCCAACGTGAAATTCTGACCCTCACATTTTATTAAAAGGATTATATCTTAAAGCAAACTATTTCGGTCCTTCGCTGGCTTCTCCCTGGGAAAACTTTCAAGACAATTTTGAGGACCGTGGCGGGATCAAGATGAAACAGTTCTGCCTTTCCATCTCATTTCTCCCAGCTCAGATCCCTTCCTTCCTCCGGTGTGTCCCGTGGTGTAAGCCTCGATTTGCAGAGGAAGCATCCTTTCCCACGAGCTCATCTTGCTTTTAAATTAATGTGGGCATTTAAACAGCTTTGGGGATCGTTCTGTGGTGGAGACGGACTCGAGCGCAGAGCTGGGAGGTCTCCACCAGGTGAAAAGTGTTCCCAGCGGGTCACCTGCACAGCTTGGGAAGACAGAAAAACCTCTTCAAGGTGCTGGGAAGGCAATTTTACCCCGGCTTGGGTTTGTATCTGTTCTGGTTAATCATAAAAATATACTGTTCCTGTTGTATAGGATTGCATATGGATGTAGCAGGGAAGGGCGGGGGGGGCCCATGTTGGGGTAGATTTGATAGAACAGCTTTGTGTCAAATGAATAGGTAGGTTTATTATAGACTTCCCTTGCTCCAAGCTTCAGATGGGAGAAATCCTATAATCCCACCCTGCTTTAATACTGGATTAATGTGGATTTGTTAATAAAATGCTAGTGAAATGGAGAATAATTTGTAATTAACTCAAACTTCTACTCCCCGCATCATTTTGAATATTTTTTAATAGAGATGAGGGATGGTTTCTGCGGCTGCACGCACTCCAACAGAGCAGGGCGAGTGGGAATCCTGCTGGAAAAACCCAGAAACCACTGCACCAGCTGGAGTTCATGGCAAAGAAAACTCTACCCAGACAATGCAGCTCACCAGCCACAGCTCTGCTGACCTCGGGAACCAAATTCCGTCACCAAGCGCTGCTCAGATCCAAGGTGTTAACAATTCTGGGGATAAAATCCAAGCCATTAACCCCAAAACCAGGATTGCACAAGCACAAGTGTAACAACGAGCAAGTGCCATGTGAACAGTGCAGGAGCTACTGAGCAGGTGTGGCAGAAGGGGAGCTGCAGCATTAACACTGCCCACTGGTACCCCCTCAAAGCATGGAAAGATCCTGCTCTGTGAGAATGGATTTCAGACAAGATCCTCTTAGATCTGATCTAAAATCAGAAGTTGAGGATTTGTCCCGAGCTGGAGTGGAAGGCCATTCATCTCCAAATCCTGCCTCTTGAAGTGGTTCAAAAATTAACTAAAAGCGTTCATTTTTTCAAAGATGACCATGCCATGAGGTAGGAGAAAAGTAGGAGAGTGAGACATGGAAAAAGCAATTTTATCCTGGGTAATTTTGGGGAAGGTTTGCATCCACTCAAGATAATCACAGGAATGACTTGGTTATCCTATTGTATAGGATTGCACAGGCCTGCTCCCTCATGGAGCAGTGGGTCAGGAGAGGGATCAGAGGTGGAGACAGGATGGTATTCAAGGAGCCACTTGGAGGATTTGTCTTTGTTAGACAGAGACCAGCCAGGCCCCTGTATGGACAGCACATCCCTGGTCTGGATCCATGGGACAAGGGCTGAGGGTCAAAAGGGCCGAGTGCTGGATCTGCACTTGGATCACAACAGCCCCATGGAATGCTCAAGGTGTGGGACAGAGTGGCTGGA
>VZSR01001065.1:1286375-1297662 GCA_013398615.1 Brachypodius melanocephalos | reverse complement strand
AAGGGTGGTCAGGCATTGGAAGGGGCTGCCCAGGGAGGTTTGAAGTCTCCATCCCTGGAGGTGTCCAAGGAATGCTTGGAGGTGGCACTCAGAGCTCTGGACTGGTGACAAGATGAGGATCAGGTCCAGGTTGGATTTGATCATCTTGGAAGTCTTTCCCAGCTTCAGTGATTCTGGGATTCTGTGAGAAGGTGCCATTTATTTTTCCATGGCAAAACCAACTCCCACGAATCTGACGGGGAGCCAGACACACCCAGCATGGGTGACACCCCAAGAGGTGTTGCAAAGGGAGGGTGCTCCAGAGAAAACCAAGGAGAATCCCCTTCCCACTCTGCGCCCGAGAGACTCAGCTGTTGTCTCAGGCTGGAATGTACAGTGTTAACCATCACTGGCTCCCATTTCAGCCTGGCTTTGACCACTTCACCTCCAGCCTGCCCTTGCCTGCAGAGTGGCACTTTGGAAACTTCCCAATCACTGACCCTCTTCTTGGAGCAGGCTCACTTACAGTCGGGTCAGTGAAAAACCCCAGGAGAGCAGCACCTGTCCTTCATCATCCTCAGCTCTGGGGACAGTCAGCTGCCAGTGGGGGATAACAAAAATAAAGAGGACTTTTATCCTCTGGATGAAGTCTTTTAAAGGACTCCTAACCTATAGTCAAGCCTTGGTGCTCAAGAGAGGATTTGCTTCATCTTGGGCGCTGTCTCTCTGGTTCTTCCCTGGTTTTTTTTTTTCAATCTGGGCACATTTTACAGCCCAGCAGGAATGTTTTAAGAGGAATGATGTGCAGTGCAAAGCTCAGTGATGCCCAGCAGCCCCTTCTCCACTCGGTTTATAAACTCCTGCCCAGATGGCCGGCTGCTCTGGGCCTCACTCCAGTTATGTCCTTACCCTGTTCCAGCTGCTATTTCAGCAAGTTTGCTCCTCCTTTAGGGGAGAATCCGTTCAGCTTGATGTGTCTTTCTCTAAGCTGTTGAGAAGGGTCTGTATTTTCTGCTGTGACATTCCTTGATGGTCCCCTAAACTGCTTGGAGCTTGAATCAGTAAGGAAATACCCGCCAATCCTAAAATCCTGTGTGTGCCCTTGTCCACAGGGCCTGGCTGAGATCCTTTTGCCTTTTGCTTTGCTGCAAAATTCCCCTGGGATGCCAGAGGACGTTGTTAGATACCACAGAGGCCTGTACAGCTGCCTCCATCATTCCAAGGCCTTTCACCAATTCTCTGCCACTAACTGGTGACAGCAAAATCTGAATTTTTTACTCCATGGGAACAAGATGGCTTGAGAAACTGTACCCTGTGTGTTCAGACCTGCACACACCCATCAACTATTCAGAAAGGTCAAAAAGTCCTCGACTTTTTAATTCTGGACCTTGGCAGGACCTGAAGTGGATAGAAACCATTCAAGTTTCAAGTAGAGCTCTCTCCTCCTCAGGGAACTTGAGAACAAACCACTTGGCACCCAGCTGATCTCTGCTTTCATTTCTGTCCCCGGAGACTCATTGTGCCTTGAGGTTAAATGAGGTATTTGTGTCTCTCCAGTCCATCTGCAGTCTCACCATTTAATTTGGACCTTTCTTCCACGCACCTTTGTTGTCTGCATTCTTCATACTTTTGTTGTGTGCTGGGTTGGGGTTTTGTTCCCCTTTCCCTTCTGGCCCATGGATGGAAGTCTTTGTCTAAGACTACAGTTGGAAAGGTTTGGAGTTTGGACAGTACCGTGAATGTCAGAAGTGCTTCCTCTTGAAAAGAGAGACTTTCTATAGAGAGACCTTAATAACCTTTTATTAGACCAACAGCTGGAAGAAATGGACAAGTGCTCAGGAGTATGAGCCCCTTTGTACCTCTCCAAAATTCACATTCTCTTTAGAACATCTTGCTTGAAACAGCATTTATACAAAGCTCTCTCACTCTGCTGAGAGACAATTTCATAAAATCACAGAATTATTTCGTTTGGAAAAGCTCTCAAAGATCATGGAGTCAAACCATTCTCACAGCACTGCTGAGCCCAGGGCCAACACTTGTTCCCAAGTGCCACATCCACGTGGCTTTTGAATCCCTCCAGGGATGGGGACTCCACCGCTGCCCTGGGCAGCTATGCCAGGGCTGGAGAGCACTTTGGGGCAAAAAAAATTTCCTAATATCCAGCCTGAACCTCCCCTGGCACAGCTTGAGGCCTTTTCCCCTTATCCTGTCCCTTGTTCCCTGTGAGCAGAGTCCAACCCCTACCTTGACAGAACGTGGTCTCTAGGGAAATGGTGGAGTCACCATCCCCAGAATTGCTCAAAAATGAGTAGATGTGGCACTTCATGATAGAGTTTAATGGTGGGATTCAGTCGAGGGCTGTACTTGATGATCTTGGAGGTCTTTTCCCACCTTAAGGATTCTGTGATCCTGTTCCTGAGAGATTCCTCCTTTATCCAAAGGTTGTTCCATCCAGTACCAGAAGGACAGCATTTCTTTAAGAGACTCATTTGGAATCTCAAATAATGTTCCCCACTCCAGGCTCTTGGAATGTGGGCTCCATCTCAATGATGCTTGTTTTCCTGTTTGCCAAACCCATCCGATTCCTGTGTGCATCTGAATGAAAACCGGCACAGGCTGAGCTCACAAAAGCTCTGCAAACCAGAAAAAAAAAAGGCAAATTATTTTCTATATCTCTATCATGGCTTCTCTTATTCATGTCAGCTCTAAATTATGTGGCCATGATCTTTCTAATCTCTCTTTGCATGGACGTCTTTCCGTGCCCTTAATAATTTCCTTTGCCCTCCCCTGGACCTTTCCCGTGTCTGCATTCCGAGGCAGGGAGGTTGGAATAGGGAACATTATTCCAAGTGAATGTGTATCATGCAGTTCTGTAATTCCATTATTCCGTTACAACGTTTTCAGCATTATTCCCTCCTTTTGAATACGGCCTGGCATTTCCTTGGTTTTCTGGATCACCAATGCTTTTCGAGATTGCACTGAGCTCTTGGCAAAGGCAACCAGGATTTGCAAAAAACAATGGGCAGTTTTTTGTAGTTTTGGTTTTTATTTTACGTATTTTTTTTCACAAAGGTTCTCTACTCGAGGCCCAGTTTCCAAAAAATGAATCCTCAATGCTAGAAAGGGCAGGTCCTCTCCCAAGGATCTTGTTGAGCTCTCTGCTATGGGATGGGACAAGATCAGATGATTTTGCAGATTTCCTTCTCTCACTCTGAAAGACTTGGTCTGCTTTAAGATTTGCCAAGGGAATTTAAAGTTGGAGCCACCCTGTTTTTTGGCATTCCTTTGACTGCCTGGGGCAAAGCCATTTGGAGGAGGTTTCTGTGGGTGATCAAACAGGCAGGTGAAAAGCCAAATGACATTAAAAATCACTATTCTAACCCCAAAATTCTCTCCTCTAATTATTGTCAACGTAAACTGAGTCATTCCCATTTTATAGCAGCCTAAGGAAAAACTCTTTCCTGAAGGAAGGGTGCAGGGAAGCAGTCATGTATCCAGTTTGCTTTGTTTAACCTCTAAGGCTGTCATCTCTTCTTCACCAGGACAGGAGAGGGAAAATTCAGCTGGCACCTTCAGCTTCTCTTCCTTATTATGTGCTGAGAATAAAACAGCTGGGGGTGGATGTGAGAGGAAGCTCAGGGAAAAGCAAATCTGAGCTCCCGAGAGCTCCAGGAAGCCCTCTGCCCTCCCAGCCACATCACCACTGGCTCTGAGGAGGCACTGGGCGTTTGAAGAGGCTCTCAGTGAGGTTTTAACGCCCTTAAATGCAAGGAAAGACATGGAACCACTGAATAAGTGATGCTGGAAAAGACCTCTCAGATCATGGAATCCAACCTGTGCCTGACCTTGACCTTGTCACCCAGACCAGAGCACTGCACTGAGTCCCACGTCCAGTTGTTTCTTGAACCCTTCTGGGGATGGAGACTTCAACTTCTCCCTGGCCCTGTTTTAATTGCCCAACCACCCTTTCCATGAAGAATTTCTTTCTGATGCCCAACCTGAACCTCCACTGGCACAGCCTGAGGTTGTTTCCTCTTCTCCTGACAAACGATACTCAATGCCTTTGTGGTTCAAACTCAAGGGCCAGCTCTTCAGGCACGTGTGAGAGTTTTCATTTGCTCAGTCCAGGATCCATCAAGGGTTTGGAGTTCTCATGACCTTAATTTTGTGGCAGTTGAGAAGACAGACATCTATAGCAGGGCTTTTGGTAACTGCAAGAAAACCAAATCCAAATATCTTCAGCATGAAAGATTCCTTCTGGTTTGTGGTGGCGAGCTGATCAGATCTCCTGCTCCAGCCTCCATGGGAGGGGATTCCCAGTGCTAGCTGTGGAGGTTCAGGGACATGAGTCAAATCTCACATCAACACTGCAAACAGTAAATTTGCCGTGGAAGAAATGCACTCCTGGGACCTTGACATCTCTGAGCTGACAAGTTAAAGAACTTGGAGATGCTGGTGGGCAGAACAGCTCTGGTTTGATGACACGGGCAGGAGGGAACTCCAGTGAGACTGGCTGCCTTGGGAAACCCTCTTCCAGGTCATGTCCAGGCTTTAGGGAGTATTTAGTTCATTCCAAGTCCTGCTGCTTCGAAGGCTGAGCCTCTGAACAGGCTTTGTCTCCCGAGTCTAACGATCAAGAGACTCAACATTCAATTAGGCAGAGCTCCCAGGAGTGTCTGACCAGTCTGCAATGCTATAGGAGGAGTCCTCAGGACCTTAGATCAGACCATCAGCACGACCAATTAATGCTAACGCTACTGGCCTTGTTAATTGTGATGGAGCTCCCCAAGGGGACCAGGACTAAATGAGCAATACATATCAAAGAGGAACTGAAAAGTCATTATGTATTATTGTCTCTTTGTTGATTTGAGGAGGATGTGATGAACTAGGTACTAATTACATTAAAAAACACTGTATTCTAAACCAATCTCTCCTCTAATTAATGTCAACATAAACTGAGTCATTCCTGTTTTATAGCAGACGAAGCCGTTCAGTTACCATGGGTAACACACGCAGGGCAGTTCTGGGACGAGCACTATTAACATGTTTTGGCCAGGGAGGTGGAAATTTCCAGTCCCCAAGCACTGAACAGAGGTGCAGGTGAGATCAGGGTCCCCCAGCAGCATTCCATGGAGCCCCACCTCATCCTACCCTGTCCCTGTGCCCGCAGACACTCCCGCGTGCGCCCGTAGCACAAAGAAATTTTTCCTCACCACCTTAAATGGCTTTTCCCCTTTCCACTTAAATGGCTTTTTTTTCCCTGATTCATTTTTACTTTATTTTGTTTTATTTTTTTATTTATTTCCCTTCTGTATCCTTTTCAATCTGGAAAGTGACTTGGCCTCTCTTCCCCCCGTCTATTTTCCTCCTGCCACTATTCAGTTTAGGCATGAAACACAGAACTAGATTGAAAGCATTCAATGGCCATTCAATCGGAGAAGAAAAGAGCCCCTCAGAGCTTTATTAGATATGAAGATCCACAATAAAAATCAATTTCTGCCTCTTTATGCAGTTTAAATGACAAAGCACCCACCCATTCTGCAGCCTTTGTGCCCAGGAAATGTAATTCAGTGCCGGAGCCGGGCCCGGCACAGCCCGGACTCGCTGACCTGCGCCGGCAGATTCCGATATGATACAGCCCTTCCAGATAATGACAGCCACTTCATCTCCCCGCAGGAAAGAGAAACTTATCTGATATCTTGGAGGGTTAAAAGGCTATGTGGGCAGCATTTTTAATAGCACTCTAAATCAGCATCTTAAAAACACCTTTGCTTTTTTTTTTTTTTTTTTTTTTCCCCCCAGCACCCTGTTCCCCACTTTTTCCACTCGTTTGTTGGAAACTCCAGCTAAGATTCTGTACAGGCTTTGGAGAAGAGTCCTTCCTGGATGCCTGGCTGGAAGTGAGCACATTAAAGTGCAGACTTGACTGCAAACATTCCCTCCATTGACGTGACATGCAGGAATTTGATTAGGGAATGTCTGTGGCTCCTGGGATGAGTGAGTGCTGTGAGGCAGAGCTGTCAGATCCCACAGCTGAGGTGTTCTGGGCAGGGAATGAGCAGCATCTGGGCTTTCAGGCTGTGTTGGGAGGGAGTTGGGTTGGAAAATCAGGAAAAGTTTCTTCCCCCAGAAGGTGCTGGGGCAATGAACAAGTTCCCAAAGGAATGAGCACAGCCCCAAGGCTGCCCAAACTCCAGGAGTGTTTGGATAATGCTCCCAGGGACAGGGTGGGATTGTTGGGGTGTCTGTGCAGGGCCAGGTGCTGGAGTTTGATCTCTGTGTGTCCCTTTTCAACTTGGGACATTCTATAATTCCTTCTATGATCCCATTGTCATCCCCCTGGTTTTCCTTAAATCACTACTGCAATAGATTTTTTCCCTATGGCAAAGACTACTTTTTGTTTGAATTCCTTTAAAACCTTGTTCTAAGTTGTATATAACAGCAATGAATTCCTCAAAAAAAAAAAAAAAAAAAAAGGAATCCTGTGTGCAAGTGCTTTTTGAATTATTTTTGAGCTTTTTTCCCCCCCATATATTCTGGAAAAGGGTCAGCAGAGCTGTCTAATCAAACTTCTCTCTTGTCTATATTCTGTGGGGTGGAATATATTTGATGTATGTTCCATACCAAATACATACAATCTATGCATTATATAAATTAATATATTTTTATGTTCTATGCCATATATATATACAATAACTGTAGTATCAATTTACTTACATAGAATTTTTATACTGACAATCCTGTTGACTCCAACACTCATGGGCTTTGAAAGTTACACTCTTTTTATCAAAAATTAAAGTAGAAGAGGGAAACACAGAAGAAAAATGAAGTTATGACAATCCCATAAGGTCCTGCTTGTTCATTTGAAGAAGGAAACCCTTCCCTTTATGTCCCAAACCCCTTTATTTTTCCATGTTTTAAGAATTCCCATGTAGATAACACCACTGAATGATGTCACAGTGGAAACCAAAAGCTTTGATCTGTCTCAGATGAGTCTGAATCCTTCAGTGATTGACTTCAAAACTTTGCTTTTGTTTGTTTGTTTGGAGGAGGAGTTCTGGATGCTGGAGTGAATCCGTGTCCTCCATCGCTCACGTCTTTCAGCATCTCTGGCCAAAACTCCTCCTCGTGCAGCACAGAGAGTTTGGAGTGAATTGTAATTCTGGCTATTCCCCCTTGGCCTCATGGCAGCTTTATCTTAATGAAGATGTGCTGTGTGCCTTTCCCAAAGATTTTGGGCTACCTTGGGGCAACAGTTTTAAGGAGGAGGAATGACTTTAGTGGAATTCGTAGGTTTTTTTACAACTATCACTTTATTTTTAAAATGTTTCAATGCGTTTGCCAAATAACTCCGAGGCTTTCTCTCCTTGGAAATGTGTCTGTGTGAGTCCCCCTGGGAAGCACTGTCCTTCCAGCCTGTGGATGGAGCCCGGATCTGCTGGGAGCCATTGCTTGGTCCTGTGTCCAGAGCACCTGGAGCCTCTGACTACTGAGGAAGGGTTTCATGAGAAAGGTGAGGCTGTGAAACCACTGTGTCCCCAAAAGCAGATCCCTCAGACAGACTAGGGCACAAACCATCCGTGTCAGACAGATGCAATTCCTGAAAACAGGCTGGGGGCTTCCCAGAGGTTGGGGTGGAGTTCCCTGGCTCAGCATGGAGAGGCATCACCAGTCCTGGTGGGAGTGTATCCCTTTCCTTTTCAGGATGTCCTGAGACCTTCTTGGGTCCCTCCAACAGAATGTCTTGATGTGACAATGGCTGCAGGTGACCCCAAGCAGCTGAATTATTGTGGAAGTGGCACTGCTGTGGGTACAGTCCTTGTCCAGCTACCCAGGGAAGGCAACGATCTGGGGATTGACATCTGCACACAACGTGGAAGAGGAGAGACATGTTATTAAGGGTTTTCCACTTAGAGGAGCACCTGGAAATCCCAGTGCTGTGACCAAGTGATTTAGTGATTCCTTTCTCTGCAGATGTTATCTCATGGAGCTCTCCCTGCAACCCAAAGCATCTGTGCTGAGAAATTGTGAAACGAGGAAAATAAGGAACTAAGGAGGAAAAAAAACCCACAACAGCTTTATCTGGGGACAAAAGGCAGCTGTGCTGTCCCTGTGGAGTGTCACCTTGGAGGCCCGGGAGATATGCCGGAGGCTGTGTGAGGAGTTCTAGGACCAGTAATTACACATTTCTTCATCCAGCTGTAGTGAGGTGGGGAAAAACCTCTTTAAGATTTACATGAACCAAGAGAAGTTCCAGTACAGCTGAGTCAGGACAGCCTTGTGACAGTTTTTCTTGGGATGAGCAGGAAATAGTGTGGGCAGATGTGGTACAGGGAACTTGTAGGATGCAGGATCAGTCAAAAGGATGGAGCACTGAGAGCCAGGATTACAGCTGAGCAAGGGCCAGAGTCTGGATGTGCTGGTCCACACCTGAGGGAAGAAGTTGGAGGATGTCCAAGGATATAAGAAATGTGGGATACTCAGGCCTGGATCACAGGTGTTTTCCTGGTTTGTGGCCAGGGGAAGAGGGAAAGCCAAGGATGGTGGGATGTCTGAGGAAAGGTGTTTCCAGTGGAGAGAGGGAGGTTGATATGTCTGTGCTCTGCTCTGCTGATTCCAGAGCTGGGGAAGCCCCCAGTTCTCCCAGTCAACCCTTGCTGGGCAAAGATGGGCTGCTCAGGAACCACGGCAGGCTAAGGGAAACATGTCCCACACATGAGGCAGAAAGAGCTTGGCTTGGTTTCTCTCACAAAAGAGAAACTGAGGAAACATTCAGGAAATCTATCAGGGGATAGGAAGGGGTTGCTCCCATCAAAGGGCAGTGTTGGCAACTGAGCAAATGAGATAAAACAGCCATGAGTAAATCGAGGCAGGAAATCAGTGAGAAGATCCTCGCTCTGGAAAAGGCTCCCCAAAAGGCTGGAAACTTATGGAAGGGAAAAAAAACCCCTATGGAAATAGAGATTATAAAAGGGGTATAATGAAGAGTTATCCATCCAACACAGTGGATGGAAAGGGTTCCTTTCAACCCCGCATTCCTGTGTCATGAAGGCCAAGTAAAACAAAACAAGGCTCTTTTTTTGCACATATATAAATACATATATATATGTATAATGTACACTTAGAGTGTGTTTGCAGATGGATTATCATCAATGTAATCAAGGTCAAAGCCATCACACACTCCCAGCCCTGGAATGCTACCGTGACAGAAAGCTGGCAGCGAGGTTGAAGATGGTCCTGTTTTTGGTTTTTTTTTTTTTAGCAGACTTTTCTCACATTTGTCATCTGTCACCAGTTCAAAACCTGCTGGGAACCCATGGCAATAGACAAAAACAGACCTGTGGGCAAATAGTGTGGCTGGGAATGATTGTGGGAGCAGATACAGCTGGTTTTGGCAGAGCCAGGGATCTGGTGTAGTGATGGAAACCTTTTCCAGTCACAGCTTGCTCACAAAAGCCATGAGAGAAGGATACACCTGGACTGCAAGGAAAGGCTGGGAGCAGTTTTCCTGCTCTCCTCCATGGTTGAGCAGGCTGTAAACTCTCCTTGCTGCTGCCAAGGAGAGAATCCCAGAGGGAGCCATGTCTCAGCATTCCCAGCCTGCGGAGTGATGGGCAAGGCTGGATGCCAGGAGTGGCAGGTACCAAGGAAAAGACTTGCCTAAAAGCAACACAGCTTTGTAGGCAGCAGAAGAACACCACAACACACCCAAAGAGGTGAAGTTGCTTGGGGCCTTGGCACATAAATTGACATCAAATGATGAACTGGGGGATGATAAGGAAAATAGCACAGGATGGCAACTCTATACACATGGCACCAAGCAAAGGATCAGGCACAGTGAGAATAAATTCACCAGGCTCCTAAAAGAGTAAAGGCACTGTGGCAAAGGCTTGGAAGTAAGGGAGCATTCCCTTGATGAAGAAGGGGGCAAGCTGCTTCACCTCCTTGACGCTCAAGTCACCAAGAGCTAATAAGTCACAGTGTAAACCCAACACCAGCAGTGAAGCTGCAGTTTATTGACAGTGTCATTAACAGCTCACCAATGTTTGGTCTGGGGGTCACTGGCTGACCCTGTGCTTAGACAGGTGATCCAGTGCCTGTCAGGAACATCCCAGCATCCTGGTGGCCCTCTTCTCTCTGTGACCAGGGGCAGGACCCCAGGGAATGGCTGGGGCAGTGTCAGGGAGGTTTAGGTTGGATATCAGGGAAAGGTTCTTACCCCAGAGGGTGCTGGGGCACTGCCCAGGCTCCCCAGGGAATGGGCACGGCCCCAAGGCTGCCAGAGCACCAGGAGCCTCTGGACAATGCTCCCAGGGATGCCCAGGGTGGGATTGTTGGGGTCTCTGTGTAGGGCCAGGAGTTGGACTGCATGATCCCTGTGGGTCCCTTCCAGCTCAGGATATCTCATGATCCTGTGATCCTCCATCTGTGTGCTCCTGTATTTTTTTCATAATGTGCATGTCTGATCTCCAGGAGAAGAAGAATTCCTGGTGCTCATAACCAGAGGGATCTGGACAGATCCCTGCTGCTCTGTTGTGTGGGCCCAACCTCTCCAAACACAAGAACAAATAGCACAAACCAACAGTGGCTCTTCCAAAGTTGTTTCAGGTCCAGCAGCACGTTACTGAGCAAAAGTGAGAGCACAGCAGGGTGTTCACCCGATGAAGGGCACGTCTTTTGTTCCAGTGGTAGCCTCAAGGCTTTGTTTGGTGAAGAGGCCACGCTGGAGGGCAGCCAGGTCTGGTTTAACCAAACCCACTGTTCAGGAATACCCCCAGCCAGTTCTGCATCCTGCTCTTGCTGCCTCATGTCCCAGCAGCTGTCTTGTCTCTGCTTGGCTCCTGGTCCTACTCTTCCTCCCAAACCCTCCAGGCCTGAGCCCAGAAATCCCATCCATTGTATGACAGGCTCAATCCATCCTGGCTCCGTGCCCCTGGCCCCATCCCAGGGCCAGTCATCTGGCAGAGAATCCCGGCAGACAACGGTGATTCAGCCTTATACAAACCAGGAAAAGGCAGAGGTAGTGAGTGACAGAGCATCAGGAAAGACAGGGAAGCATCAGGATTGACTCCACATCCCAGATGGGGGTTCTAAGGAACATCGAGTTTATGACTTGAATGGCATGTGGTGTTTTTCCAGGAAACAGAAATGCTGGGTGATGCCTTAAGACCACGGAAGGAGTCGAGAATATCTTAGGGCACATGGGAAATCAGAGAATCATGGAATAGTTTGGGTTGAAAGATACATTCAAATCATCCAGTTCAATCCCTGCCATGGGCAGGGGCACCTTCCACTATCCCAGGTTGCT
>VZSR01001065.1:1272041-1286275 GCA_013398615.1 Brachypodius melanocephalos | reverse complement strand
GCATGGCCAGCCCCCACCACCTGCACCCCCAAGTCCTTCTCCAGGGGCTGCTCTCCATCAATCCAGCGTGACCTTCTCACATCAGTTCCTCCAGCTTGTTTATCAAAGATTGCAGTTTTTCCTTCGGCTTTTGGAGCTCATCCTCTGCTGGGCAGGCATTTTTGTGCAGATGTTTCAAAGAATATTAGATTAAAATGAGCAGGATGCTTGTGCTATTGTGTTGGAAATTGGTTGAGCCTGGTCCTCATCTGGTGTCCTTGCTGGGCAGACCAGGAGCAGGTCAAGAGCTGGTCCATTATTACTGCTGACGTCTACTGCAGATCCCGATCCCAAAATACAATGGAGTGGTCTTTGCCTTTTTTTTTTTTTCAATGTGAGCAGTGCCTGAGGTCTTATTTCCTTTGAGAAGACTGATAAAAACAACTGCTAGAACAAATCTATTCTTCTTCCTGGGGTTTTAGCTCTAGCATGGAGGAGTCTAAAATGATAAGAATTGTTTAATAAAAATAAAAAGGAACAAGGAAGAAGCAATGAATCCATTTCAAACAGGAATATCTGCCTGTTTAGAACAGAAGAAATTTAAAGATTAATGGATCTTAAGAGCAGATCTCCCTGGCAGGCTGGCTGCAGAGATGGGGAACCCAAAACATATACAAAGGGATTAAAGCAAATACAGAGAAAATGTTGTTGACTTAATTATTCTCAAACTGATGTTCAAGTGGAAAAAAACCTTTGAGCTGGGGCAAGAGCAGAATTTGGCTGGGTGAGGTATGTGAAGGGAACAACACCTCACACTGTTTGTCCATCCAGCTCCAGGAGTTTGAGATCTTTCTAATCTTCCCTGATCCCATGGGTCCAAACCCAGCAACCCATTGGGGTTTTATTTTTTTGTGCTGGTTTGGGCTGGGGTAGAGCTAATTTGGGATGGGGCTGTGCTTTTCCTGCTCAGTGTGGAAAGCTGGGGGCAAAAGCAGGAAGGAAGGGCACAGGAAGTGATGTGTTTGTCAGTGGTTAATGTTGGCCAAAATGCCTTTATTTTAAAGAAATATGTGAGTCAGGTTCTGCTTTTCCAAGAGCTACAGCGGGCATCTTCTTAATCTGGTCTGTTTGATGAAACAAACCAGTATGAAGAGGATGAATTCTGGTAAATAATGTTGGGTTTGCATTATTTATGGTGTTTTTCATGTGCACAACTCCTGAGACTGCTCTGGTGGGATTTCTGGGTCCGTGTTTTCCCCGGACCCCGTGGGGTGCAGGATCAGGAGAGAGGGAAGGCTGGTGGGCAAGGCAGAGCTGCCCAAACCCGGTTCAAGTGTGGAGTCCTGCAGAGTTGGGGACGATGTCAGCCAGATTTTTGGCTGCTGCAAATCCAGCAGAGCTCCACTGGCCTGGATTTATCCAAGAGAGGAGCTGGATAACGGCTGAATGGCTTTGCTGCTGCTTTCAAAGACCCGTCAGATGAAAATGGGAGTTAAAGCACACAATTCCCCAGGTCTGAGGCACTTTGTGCCCACGTTTGGGTTAGCCCTACTTGCAAACACATGCTGAAGCATCCCCAAAATTTGACTTCTGAGCCACCAGGCAGAGACACATCCAGTCCTGTCCTGAGCTGGATCCAGACCTCTGCACCTCATCCTGGGACATGCAGATTTCCATGTGCTCTTCCTCCTGTAAATGAGTTTTCTAATATCCTCATCCACCCTCCCCAGGGAAGGAGAAGTGGGGAAAGGTTTATTTATTTAGACCACTTTACTGCCTGATCAGAATTACCCGTCTGAGAGGGGGATTTGAATGGCACCTTATCTGAGGTCTTTCTCCCTCTATTTAATGCTTGAAATCAGAGGCTTTGCCGCATTTCTTTAATTTATTTTTTTTAAAATTACAATGGAAAGAGAAAAGGATTGAACAGGAAAGTTAAAATAAAATTAAAAAAAAAAACTTTAAAAGTACAATGTGAATGAAAAATGATGGTTTTACTCTTTGCCTTAAAGTAAAATAGCCTTTATCTTTTTTCCCCCCTTACAACAGCCTCCTCTACCTAGATAATGCATTTGGTTAGATTTATTTGCTCAGCCCAGAAAACTTGACACTAAGGGGATTATTTAGTTTTAGATTCGCTGTAGTCCATAGTAATAGCCAACAGGGAAAGGAATGAAGCAGCGATATTAGCAGGGAGATGGGAGGGGAGGGTGGACGGGGGAGGGGGTGGCAGGGACTGCAGCTAAGCAAAACTGCTTGCATAAACACCATTAAGAAGATTTAGACATTGCTTTTCTTATCATCAGCACTCCTGGAAGAAATAAAAAAAAAAAAAAAAAAAAAAAAAAAAAGAGAGAGAGAGAGAGAGAGAGAGAGAGAGAGGGAGAGAGAAAGGAGAAAGGAAAAGGGACAGGCCCTGACTTGCTGTGCATGCGTTTCCATCAAGGTTCAATAGAAAAATGAAACCAGCCCAGGGTCCATGTGTAGCAATTCTGCCGACCTCTCCAAGTTACCCCATCACGCTCCAAAGGAGACATTTGTTCCACCTGTTAAGAGGAGGAAGGAGCAAGTTCAAAGAGGAGGAAACACACAGTTTCCCTGCAAAGAGTTGGCCAATTTTGTACATGTCTGTGAGATACATTTCTTTTCCTGTAAAACGCTTGGATTTTCTTTGTGCACTCCCAAGGAGCGGAGTGTGCACAGCAGAAGGGGAGGGAGAGATTCCTGAGAGCTAGAGGTCAAACTTCTACAGGCAGAGCACTTGGCAGCCCAACTTTTGGAAATGTGTCCCAGATTCACCAGCCTCTGGCTCTGTGAAGGGACACAGCCAGAGGCAGCAACAGAGCACAGGAAGGAGAAGGCTCTGGGAATGTTTTTGGTCAGCAGAATCATGGAATCATGGAATGGTTTGGGTTGGAAGGGACATTAAAAATTGTCCAATCCCACCCCTGCCATGGGCAAGGGCACCTTCCACTATCCCAAGTTGCTCCAAACCGTGTCCAAGCCTGGCCTTGGACACTTCCAGGGATGAGGCAGCCACAGCTTCACTGTGCCAGGGCTGAGCCCCCCTCACAAGGAAGGATTTCTTCCCAATATCCCATCTATCCCTGCCCTCTGCCAGTGGGAAGCCATTCTCTCTTGGCCTGGCATTTCAAGCCCTTGGAAATTGTCTCTCTCCTTCTTTTTTGTTTGCTCCTTCAGATACTGGAAGGCCACAACAGGGGTGATCAGAAGCCTTCTCCTCTCCAGGCTGAACAATCCCAGCTCTCTCAGCCTTTCCTCCCAGCAGAGCTGCTCCATCCCTCTGCTCACCCTGGTGCCTCCTCTGGACTCTCTCCAGCAGCTCCACGTCCTTCCTGTGCTGGGCCCCAGGGCTGGGGCAGCTCTGCATATCTTGGAAAGAAACATGCAGGAATTCCCAAGGACTAGAAGGACTTCCCATGGGCCTGGATCAAGCCACAGAGCAGAAATTGTCCCTTCAGGAACACAGGTTTCCCCCCAACAAACACCTGCTGGTTCCCTTCTTCTAGCACGGCACACACCTAGCCAGGGAAGAAAGCACATCCAGCTGCTCATCTTGCCCTGGAGCAGGAGCTGGAATTGCTTCTCTCTGGTGCCACCATGACTGGTTGTGACAACCTCTAAGCCTGGCAGACGGCTCCACATAGAATTATGGAACCATGGAGTCATTCAGGTAGGAAGAGACCTCCAAGGTGAGCAAGTCCAACCATCAAACATCTCAGCAGAGCAGGTACTAAATTAAAGTTTATTCTGTGAGCATGGTGAGGGGGCACAGGAGCTGCTCCTCCACACCCTGGTCTGGTGTTGGGGGCCCTCTGAGGACACCAGGGTCCAAGGGCTCCCTTGTGTGAACATGGTGTGTCCTAGGGGAGGGAAACCCTGGTCACTCAGCACTCTTCCCCTCCCTGCTCCTGTTGAAAGGAGGCACGAGCACTCAGCTGCCTCTCCATGAGCCCTTCCACCCTGGTGTAATTCCTGTGTAAAGTGTAGCTGCCAAAGCACCCGAGCCAGCAGTTCCCAGCTGCTGAGGCATCCACAGGAAGGGAATGCAGATGCTGTTTTTAAAGCTTCAATGCTCTGAATTTCAAACAAAACATCCAGCACTGTGGAAGAGACAGAAACCATCCTGCTCCAGAGGATGGAGCCTGGGAATCTTCCTGTCGCCAGGCATTAGAGGGAAAAGTGGCCTTGGGAGCACTTGGGTTTTTTACACCTGCCAATGAGACTTCCTGTCATAGAATCATGGAATTCCAGAATAGTTTGGGTTGGAAGGAACCTTAAACCTCACCCAGTTCCACCCTCTGCCATGGGCACGGACACCTTTCACTACCCCAGGTTGCTCCAAGCCCCATCCAGCCTGGCCTTGGACACTTCCAGGAATTGGGCACCTTCTTTTACTCTCTGGAAAGTGCTTTAATCGTTAGGGGCAGGTCAACTGAATTAACTCTTGCATTTAAAGTTAGGAGGTGACTTCTCCACTATTTCTCCAGCTATCTATCACCATGGCAAGTATATTATTTGATAATCATCTTGTCCCTCTCTGCTTTTACTTGTCTTCCAAAGGGAGCTTGTAAAGCAGGGAGAAGGAAACTGGGGAGTAGAGTGTAAAGTTATTTTGGGACCTCTGATCACTGTGGAAGGGGTGGAAGAGCTTAAACCCAGAGGAAAACACAATTCATTAATCCTTTAACTTCAGGATATAACATCTTTCCCTATTGATAATGCTCATGAGAACTTAACAGCTCTTGGATCAAAACAAAGGGAACAGCTCCTTCACTGAATTTTTAAATTTCTTGCTATTCCACCCATCACACTCAGCCTCCTTGGCCCTTCCAGATGTATAGAAAATTCTGTGTCCCAAAGTCGGTTCCTGGATGGATAAGGAGAGAAAATCTGCTCTGACTCGTGGGCATTCTCTGTTTTTTTGTAATTCACCTCAATCTGCTGGTGCCAGCCACATCTTGGATCAGATGCATCCAGACTTTGATGAAGTCCTGTGCCTTGCCAGGGTTCACAGAAAGAAAGAGAAAAGCAGGGGAGGGTCCCAGGTGCCCAGAGGAGGCTTGTGACTATCACAGGCTGAGCTTTAAGGAGCAAGGGCAGTCTTGGTCCATTGGTGTCCTCCCTGTGCAGTGGGGGACAACAGCTCCAGCATTTCTTAGGAAACACCTGAATCACACCTTTTTTTTTTTTTTTTCCCTTTTTTTCCTAGAAGCATCACTTCCATCTTGCCTGGTTTGAGCCCCAGCCAGCTGCTTTTCACGCTGAGCTTATCTCTGGCAGGCACAGTGACATTGTGCTGTTGTGTCTGCCCAGAGGACGCAGAGCTGGGCCCAGCAGCTGACCCAGAACACAGGAGCCCCTGGTCTTTGTTATCTCCTTCCAGCCCCCAGTTCTGTGCTCTGCTCCCAGATTAGCTGCTCTCCCCCAGTGTGCCATTGTGTGTGTGGGGAATGGGTGATTTCCTCTTCCCCAGAGCAGCTGTTTTCCACCCCCAGCTGGTGTTGTTCTGTTTCCAGTGAATTTTCTCTGTCCTCTGTGGGGCCTTCAGAAAAGCCCATCCCCGAGCAGCTGATGTATTCAGCTCCCTTCCACCATGACTAAAACCTTCTGCATCTGCAGCCTGAACTTCTCTCCCTTGCCATCGAGAGCTGCGCCTGCTGACGGTTTTGTGGTGGCAAACTTGTTATCTCCTACCACAGAGGAGAATAGATAAACTCCCAAAAACCTCGTGGTCCCACTCACTCAGAGCTGTCATCCACCTCATACAGGCTTTTGGCTGCAGCCCTGGAACGTGTTAGGGATTTAATGGATGCCATTGCAGCAGATCCCAGAGTGGCCACGCAAGAACAGTTAAATTAGCAAGATTTTTGAGTGTCATATAAAAGTCCTGCTGGAGGGATGGGAATAACTCATGTCCTGGTGGTTAGCAGGAGGGGAAGACACCAGGGGAGTAAAATCTGACAAGCAGGTGGGCCTGGCATGGGTTCAGAGCAGGGCACTGCAGGCTACAGCCACAGCCTGGCTCAGATGGCAGGACACACCTGGATGGCAGCAAAAGGATGGGGCATCCTGCTGGAAGATGGCAAACACCATGGGAGAAGAAAGGGAAATCTGTCCCAATCCGCAGCCTACATGGAATGAGGCTCAAGCTGTCTCATGGACCATTTATTTGTTGCGTTCTAGACAACTTACCTGTGTCTTCAGGGTGAGTGGGACCCTCATCAGATCTCCCTGTGTGTCTACTCTCCAAACATGAGACCTAGAAGCAGCTTGGGCTGGGGGCCAAGCGCACCTGACCATGTGAGGCTGGTTCTCTCTCCAAAATGAGGAGCACCTCCTCCCAGTACCGGCACACACCTGAGTTTTCTCACACAGGTGTAGTTCCAACCCAGGGCTGCACAAGAGCTCATCTGGCTGTAGAGCTCAATTCCTGTTCCTCTGGTTTAGGTGGAGCATCTCCAAGTGGGACTGCGATCTCTCCAGTCCTTAGGCTGTCTATGCATAAGGTGGGTTGGCCTGATTAGTTTAATAGGGGTTTTTGTGTGTCAGGGCAGAACCTGTGGCAAGAGCCACACCAGAGCTGGCGTGGTTGTCTCCCTGACTGATTTCCTCTCAGCTGCAGAGCAGCAGCTGGTGGGAAATTAATTGTGTGGCATACATTTACAAGTTAATTGCAGTTTCACTGGAAGGTGGGAAACCTGTGTTTGATAAATGTGGGAAGGAGGCACCAGAAGGTGCTTTCAGTGCCTGGCCCCAGCTCTGGGGTTCTTGTCTCACTGTGGATATCCCTGTCTGCTACACAGCAGGTCAGGGTCCCGTGGTGCTGAGAGGACACAGAGAAGGAGAAGCTGCTGCCTCAGCAAGCGAGCAGTGCTCAGCCCTCTCAGGCAGATTTGCTTCTTCCTATGTGATTCCAGCGCTAGCTTTTATTTTTGGGGGCTTTCTTGGTAGATTCCATAAGCAGATGTTTCAGCCAGGCTTGAAGCACCCTTGGTAGTGAGAGAGGAAATACTCAGCTGGTCTAATTTTCCTCTGAGGAATTGCCTTTTCTTCAAAGGTCTCTGCTTGCTGTTCCACAATTACCTGCCTCTCTTTTTCCTTGGTGAGTGGCCTCAGTTGTGTTTTTCTTGATGGGCTTCACTGTGTGGGCTCGCAGATGTGATGGGGAGTGAACGAGTTGAAAGCAGAAGATGTCAAGCAATGGGTAAATGACGAGGAGGAGGAATTTAATACTTGGAATCACAGGAAATGAAAGGCAGCTCTGTTCATCTGCAAACAACAAATAACTTGCACTCCAGTCAGCAGTTTGTCTTCTATTCCTGTTCACACCTGCAGCAGGGGCAAGAAGGGAAAGTACTAAACCCCATTATCCTCAGAGTAAAAGATCAGAGGGAGGCAGAAATGAGACAATTTCCATATAGACGAAGCAGCAGAACACAATTTTGGCATGTTTTGACCATCTGCAAGAGGCTTCAGAGCTCTGAGGAGCGCTGTGAAAGCTGTCAGCTGGGCAATTGAATGCAGAACTGAGTCAGCCAAGAAAAGATGTGAACAAAGCCATGGAGAGAAGCCTCAAAGGAGGAAGAAACACTCCTTGCTGGACAGGCACTGCTTTCAGATGCTGCCTGCTCCCCAAATTCCAGCAAGGAGAAGATATTTGGGAACCTTGTGGAGGGGCCAGGCTCCCCATGCCAGAGATGGTCCCTGGGCTCTCACAGGGTTCGAGGCCTTCAGGAAGAAGACCTGGCTTTGTTCAGATGATCTGAGTTGCTTTAATCTATGCAGAGCTCCCCAATCCTGACCCAACCACCCCGGTCTGGGCTTTGCTTCGTTCACATCTGTCCTGGGTTTTTGAGCCTGGGCTCATCCTTACCCTCCTGAAAGATCCAGGAGGTGCAGAAGGGTGTGAACACACGAAACTGAGCATCTGCCACCCATCTGAGACCATTCTCTGCTGGGATCAGGGCATGTGCAACACCTGACCAAGTTGGACAGGGCTTGGAGCAATCTGGGAGAGTGGAAGGTGTCCCTGGCATGGCAGGGGGTGCAACTGGATGATCTTCAAGGTCTTTTCCAACACAAACTATTTCATGATTTTGTGTTTCTGAGCTGATAGTTTAAAAATATCTTCCTGACAACAACAGGAAGAGAAGTGCCACAAAAATCAGATAGATTGACGTGTTGTTTTGATCAAATATCTCTTTTATTTGTGTGTTTGTGAAGGACATAAGCACATGGAGGAGCATCAATTTATGGTTTGGCTTTTAATCTGTGCTTTCATGGATTTTATGGGTTTTGACTGGACAAATGGTCCTTCCAGAACACCTGAGTTATTCACATGAGACCACCAGAGTCTGTAAATGGTCGCTGTGTTGGCCATACTCAGCTTAGTGGTTGGCATTAAATGGTATTTCATGGAATAAAAAACTGAAAGGTGGAGAGGAAGAACTCTCTTAAGGATGCTCCTCTTGGGATGAAGAGGTATTTCAACATTTCAACTGCCTCTTCAGCTGAAGAGGTGTTTCAGCTGCCAGCGTTTCCACCATCCAATGGTGCCAAGAATTCCAATCTCCCATGGCCTGGGGGTTGTGCCAGGGAACAGGGACGTGAAGCACCTCTGCCTCCTCGTGGCTCTGGGTGTGAACACAGCACCAGACCAGAGTTCCATCCACCCTGCACTTCTGTACAAGCTTTAAAAAAGGGGTTTTCCTTCTAAAGCTTTGAACCCACAAACCTTCAGCACAACCAGGGTCATGCCCAGCTCTGTGGTGGGAGGAAGTACGTGTTTTGGGAGAAGAACCACCTATTTTGTGAGAAGAACCATCTGTTTTGTGTGAAGAAGCATCTATTTTGTGTGAAGAAGCACCCATTTTGGTTTCCTTTGGATTCCTTTGAGGCCCTCCTGAGGGTTTTTTTTACTGGAAGAGGTGCATCTGATTTTGTAGTACTTTGAGTTGAACCTCCTTCAGTCATCCCTTCCAGCCTGGGAGCCACCCAGATGTGCTGCTGCGCTGCCAGAAAAGCTGGGAATGCTGATCTTAAGGAGGCATCACGAGATAATTCTTCAAATATATTTTTAATGATAGAGAGCAGCCGCTGCCACATCCTCTGTCTGTTTTACCTTGGGCAAAACATCTAAACCTCCTGCACCCCAGCTCTTCTTCTGCGAAGCAGGGTAATAACTCTGCTCTCATCGTGGCTATTTCATGCCTGGGGGCACAATAGTCTTTTGCTATTTCTATGCAGAGCGCCTTCCACCACAATTATTGGCATGGAGACAACAGAGTAAGACAGAGCTGAGTTCTGTGGGCGTTTCAGGGTTTTCCCTTGGGGGTCCTGCCTTTGGAGCAGCCCCTCTTAATCCACCTGAGCCAGGTAAGGGCTCTCTGCCGTGCAGGACTGTATTTCCTAAAATTCCCTTAGCAATGGTAAAGCAAAAGAGGGGGGGAAAAAAAAAATCTGCAACAAAGCCCCGCTTGCCATTTTGCAGCAATGGTTTTAGTATTCCCAGCTATTGTTCCAGATGTGACAATAATATAAAGTTTAAAGGCGAAAGGGGTGGGCAGAGGGGGCAGAGAAATCAAAGCAGACCATTAGGCTGAATGGTTATCGGGGCGGTTTGCTCCAGGCAAAGAGTTAATCCAGACCTGGGAGAGAGCACTGGTAGTTAAAGCCCTTTAATGGCCTAAGTCCTATGATAATTAGTCCTGCCCTGGAGGTAGCTAAGTGAGCTACTCCAGCCTGAAATGGAGCTCATCCACTGCTGAGGCCATAATCCTCTGTGCACAATGAAAGCTGAACTAATTCACTGAGTAAACACTTTCTCAGTTACTTACACGCTGTCTTCTTTCAGCCTGACACCAAATAGATTCACTTCCAAGAGCTGCAAAGAAAATCAACGTGGTTTTTTTTCCCCCTCTCATTTTCTTTTTTTAAAGCAACTGATCTTAGTTGAAATACATTTGGATTTAGCATCCAGGGTATAACCTGGGCAGATATCATCTCCTTTCTCCTGGCATCACACAGCAGCTCCTTTATTTTAGCCCGTTCCAATGGCAGGGAGCAGAAAGGCATTCCCCATCCCTTACCTGCTCCTTTCTCCTGCTGGTATCCCTGGAAAGCCACATGCTGGAGAAGAGGAGGAGGGGGACTGGAGCTGGAGAAGGACAGGAGGATTCTCTCAATCCTCGAGTTTTGTGCCCTCAGCGCCCTCAGCGGCTCAAGGTGGGATGGAGGAGGAGTAAATTGAAGTAGCAAGGAAGGAAACACCAAATCTCCTCAACCACTGCAGATGGCACCCATTCTTCCTGCTTTTCCTCCTTTTTGCTTTAATCAAGAAGTGGAATTGTACATACCACAGCACTGTGGCCTCTGGAAAGACATTCCCTGAGTGCCTGGTCTTCCCTGGGTGCACTCCATGTCTCCTTCCTGTGCCCCCTCTCAGTGCTGCTTCCAAAGCCACCTCCAAGACACAGCTCCTGGTGTGCTCCACATTCCACTGAAACATGGGAAAGGGAGCCAAGCAGGAATCAGGGGGGTGGTGGCTCTGCCTGCAGGAACCTTCACTGCCCCACTTGGTTTGAGCTGTCCCTGGCATCTCCTGCCCTGCAGTGACACCCTGGTGAGAGCTTTGACATCTTCACAGGTGTCCCTGATCCTTTAACCCTGGTAACCATCCCTCTGGGAAGCCCACAGTCATGGAAACAGTCATGGAAGCATGGAATAGTTTGGGTTGGAAGGAACCTTTGAGCTTGTTTCATTCTGTCCCATGGGCAGGGACAGCTTCCACCAGCCCAGGTTGCTCCACACCCCATCCAGCCTGGCCTTGGACACTTCCAGGGATCCAGGGGCAGCCACAGCTGCTCTGGGCACCCTGTGCCAGGGCCTCTCCACCCTCCCAGACAGGAATTCCTTCCCAATATCCCACCTAACCCTCACTGCCTTCACACGTGAACAGGTTTCCCTTGTGTACACCAGAACTCCTTGTTAAGGCTCATTCTGTAGGACATTTCCGGACATTTCCGGACATTTCTGGACCACTTTCCATCCCATCCCAAGATGTTTGGATGAATTGAACTCCATGAAGGAACATCCGTCTCCCTAGACTGGAACGTGAGTTTGGACCCCCTCAAAGTCAGCTATTGACACTGTCACTGTCCAAACGCAAAAATTCCACCCAAAAGTGGTGCTGGGGTTGCTTTAAAGCAAATTACTCAATCTGGGGGTTTGACACGTGTCTGGCACCGCCTCTCTGCAGGTTTTGGTCAAGATGTAGCTGCAAATGGGTCTCGTTTTGTGAGTCAATCCCCCAAAGCCTCCCTTGGATGCTGTCTGGAAATCTTCCACCCCCCTGGGCAGGATCTGCCTGATTCCCAGGAAGCTGCCAGCATCTTTTCCTGGGCCAAGAAAAATGCAACATTTCCTGCCTTCTCTTTACACAATCACCTCCGTATTTGTGGCCATCAGAGGGGGTTTTAGACCTCCAATGTAGGAAATATTTAATATGATTTCTTATCCAAAACCCCTCTTTCCCAAAGAGGGATTTTTCATGGTACAGGCTGGTCTTCAGTAGTAGAGGAAAACATCGAGGCAACTCTGTCTTGCCTTGATAAAAGAAGAAAAGTGAAATCCTGATCTAATTTTATACTTCCGAAAGGGAAGGACAGACATAAAAGGATCTGCCAAAGAGAAGAGTCTCATAATCAAAGGGGAAAAACAATAGACTTCATTTGTTTATTGGATATTTAAATATACCAAATTCATTATCAGCAGGAATCTGGCCCAGGAAAAGAAACCCCAGCAAAGAAAAATGTAATAAAAGCTTCATCAGTGCTCACTGTGCTCACCAGCAGTTCTAGTTTTATGGAGACCAGATCACGGCCCACGGGCTGGTGAAGATGGGGCAGGAAGGGAGTGGAATGGAGGGTTCAGGAAGGGCTCAGACCATTCTTTGGGATGTGAGGGTTCAACCCTTACTGATGGAGAAGAGCAAGACAGATTTCTTTATCTGCTCCCAGGCCACCAGGGCAGCATGTCCTGCCTTTAGGATCCCAGCTTTTAAAGAGCCTTGGAGGGCCAGTGCTAGCTGGGAGAGCTCTGGACCTGAAGCAGGGATCGCTCCTGTCCCTCACCCCTGGCTGAACTCCCCTCTGAGGTGTGGGGTGTTGAGCTGGGGGCTCTGAGAGCATCCCCAGGGTCCAGGCTGGCCCTCAGCGCTGGGCAGAGCACATTAAAGATGATCTGTGAGCTGTTTGAGGTGAGTGCAGAGGGAGGCAGGGCTCTGATGGCTCTTACAGCACGGAACCAGCTGGTGAGTGGTGTCTCCAGTGTTGCTTGGAGCTAGGAGGGAAAAAATCCCTCTGAAGTGCGCCTTCAGAGATATTTTCCTTCTTGTGACGGGGAAAATAGAAACAAAATGGGGGGAGAAAGGGGAAAAACCACATCCTGCATCAGCAGCAGCTTCTGTCTCCAGGCTCTCTGGCGATGATACCTCAACCCACCCATTCAGCAGTCCATTATCACTCCCCTCCTTCCATTATTCCCCTTCAACCTTATCAGACGTAAGCATCGTCTCAGACGCTCCAACTGGAGCCTTGTAATTGTCCCTGGTTCGAGCTCGATAGCACCTTGAACCGCCAGAGTAATCTCTGCTTAAAAAAAAAACCACCCGGGCTCTGCAAGGAGATGATGCTCCAATTTGCCTGTGGCTATGCGGGATCTTTAATAGCCAACTCTTTTCTCTCCCCCTCTCCCGAGCTCGCAGATAAATGGGAAAATTATTTTTTTTTTTCCCATATAGATATATTATTTATTTATCCCCAGCCTTTTTAGGCTGCCTGTTAGGCAGCGATCAGGATATTTATTACAGGGTTTTGCAATATTATTATTAGCAGCTCCTGGGGGCACACGGTGGAAGAGGTGGGTGGGGAAAGCGGAATAATATCAGACAGGAGTTGTCTCTGGGGGTGAAAAATGGAAATGGAAATGGCATTTCTTGGGCATCTCAGTGTGAGGAAGAGCCAGGCTCCCAGGGACTGACGCTTACTCCTCACTTCTAGGAAAGGTTTAGACTGGGGAGCCATGAGTCCAAGCAGAGTTTAAGCGGGAAAGAAGCCACTTTTATGCTGGGAAGGAAAGAAGAAGATGCAAAGCCCAGTTCAAAACGCAGGTGAGGAGGATCTTGGCACTGCTTTGCAGCCTAGGACTCACCAGCATTTGTAGATGACCCCGGCTCATAGCCCAGACATCACAAAACATGGGAAAATGTGCGAAAGTGTGTCTTAAGTGAGGATCTACCTCAGGAGATTGGAGGCTGAGGGTGGCCTGTTATTACCTGAACTGATGGTTTCCTTCTAATGAACAAAACCCATCTTCCTGCTGGTGCGTGCCTCCTCCACTGACCTCTAGATTCTCATGTTCCTGCCCCAAAATTGACTCTCCCGCTGCATTTCTCGGCTCCCTGTTTACAAAATGTCAGCTGGAAATTGCTGCCCATCGTTTAATTGCAGACCTTGCACTTGGTTGCTCGTATCGGTGAGTTTCCATGAAATCTTCATTGTTATCTGGCCTTTTATTCCTCGTGTTCACACCTGGTGGGAAACCTTTGCTGCTTTTTTCCTTTAAAGGTGATTGCAAAGGGGAAAATGAATTAGCGCTAGTTGTTGCTTTATGATGTATATCTGGAAAACCTAAGAGCAGGGGGAAAAAAAAGGGAAATCATTGAATTCCGAAGGTGCTTTTGCACATTTTAACATTGAAAGTTGTGGACAAGTTCTTTTTTTTTTTTCACTTAATCTCTCCAAAACGTTAAGGAAGATGGAAATTTACGTCATTAACAACAATTTGCAAGGGATACTCCTAAATGACAGAGAGTTTATTTGTTGGGTGGGGTGCAGAGGTCCAGCACCTCAGAGGAACCCCACGGAGCTTTGAAAGTGCTGCCTAACAAATCATCCACCGGCAGATAGAAAATTCCTTTTCTTCCCCCTCCAAGCCACAATGGAGGCACAACTCAAATCTGTCAGCTGGATGGTTTCCAGCACATTTCCAAGAGCACAAGGCCACGAGCTGTGATTATTTTGGTGCTAAGCCTGTCCCAGGAGATGGGATAGAGGAGCACTGCGGCATGGAGAGGAAGGATGTGATTCACAGCACTCCTGGGGGTGTTCCTGTGAACCGGTGTTCCTAAAAGCATCCCCTCCTCGGGTCACTGCCTGCCTCCTGTTAAAACA